>CAJQZJ010032546.1:567144-577708 GCA_907164525.1 Lophiomys imhausi
AAAAATAAAAAAGAAGGGAAGAGGATGGTGGGGCTGAGGGGGAGGAGGGTGGAAGGGTGGGACTGGAGGGAGGAGTAGGGAGGGGATTGTGATTGAGATGTAACTTGAAGAAATAAAAAATAAATTATTAAAAAAAAAAATAAGAGATTGGCTTTAGAATAACCACTGCAAAGTTGCCTACTAACTTAGCTCTTCCTCCTTATGAGAAGAAAAGTAGATCTTTTTTTAAATTTATTTTTTATTTCTTCAAGTTACATCTCAATCACAATCCCCTCCCCACTCCCCCCTCCAGCCCCACCCTTCCACCCTCCTCCCTCTCAACCCCCCCATCCTCTTCCCTTCTTTTTTATTTTATTTTTTTTAGTTTAAGGAATTTCTTTTTTCCCCCCAACAGCTCTCCCAGATCTTTTTTTAACATAGAAAAGTGGATCATTTAATTAGAGTAAATTGTTCATGTTTAGGTACACTTAAAAACCTGCATGAAAGTCACCACTTTAAGCAAATATTGTCTGTGCACTCTATTTAACCTCCTTGCTTTTGGCTACATTATTGTCTAACAGTAGATTACTTAGCACTAATGTTAAAGTGGTAAGTTGGGAAATAGTAAGAAATGAACTTCCATTAAGGTATGTAGACAAAGAATGTGAGGGGAAAATTACACCTCTGAAGTCCATCAGGATCTTTCTGATCCAAGTACATGTCATGTGACAAGAGAACAGTGTTTGAAGTTCTAGATCCTGGCTCATCCACAGTTCCATTCAAGAACAAAAGTTTTTATCTGCCGGGCGGTGGTGGCGCACGCCTTTAATCCCAGCACTTGGGAGGCAGAGGCAGGTGGATCTTTGTGAGTTCGAGGCCAGCCTGGTCTACAAAGTGAGTCCAGGACAGCCAGAGATATTCAGAGAAACCCTGTCTCGAAAAACCAAAAAAAAAAGAAGTTTTTATCTTTAAACTAACTTGAGTTAACTTTGTAGTCAATGTGCTGATAATTGATATAGGACCCATTATAGAAAGATGAATCAAATGGTATATTAAACCATCCTTGCATGCAAGCTGAAAATTCACTTGTTTATGATATATGCTTCTTTTAATGTGTTGCTAAATTCTATTTGCCAGAATGTCCTGGAGAATTTCACATTTGAATTATAATTTTCATTTCTCTGTGCCTTTGTCCTTTTAATATTAGAAGGATGTTAATTTCGCACCCTAAGAGATGGCACTGTGTCACTGATCCCTTTGTCTTTGTTTCCTGGATTTTTTGAGGTGAGTAAGACTCTACCACCAGAAACTTCTTCATAAAATATTCTGTGCCAGCACAGGCCCAAGAACCACAGAGCCAAACAAAAGTAGCCCTGATTAGTTTTTTAGTTGGTTGTCATGGGTATTTTGCCATAGATACAATAATCTGACCAAGTAGAAGCTATCTGGAGCTTAATATTTTTTGTTTAAAATTTTATTTGATTCTTCTCTAAGTTTGTTGCATTCTTTTTGTATATTTTGATGTATTGTTCAGATATGAAGAAAACACTTTCTAGTAATTTTTCTACTTCCATAGTTTCTAATACTTTTTTGTTTAGTTATCCATTTTGTTCTCTTCTCACTCCTTTCTTTTCAGTTATCAGTTGAAATGGCTCTTCTTTCTTCTATAATCTGAGTTACTCTTTTAATAGTTTAGTAAAGTTTCCTCAGTTTATATGGGTTTTTTTCTTTTCAGAAAGCAAGATTCAGTTTTACTGAGTTCTTAGTTTTTCTAAATCTCATTTTTTTTTTGACATCTGTCTCTGTGTTCTTTCTGCTAACTTCAGGTTTACATTTTGTTTATTCTGCTGGTGTGCTGAAATGTAAAGATTTTATGAAAATTAATTTAGTAATGAAATTAATTGATATATTACAAAGGCATAAGCAAGTTCTTCATCATAAACAATCACACTAAATATAAATACATCATAAGCAATGCTATCATTGGTAAGAGTAGATTCAAATGATCATATTCTAGCTACATGTTGCTTCTATGAGACTCGTTTTAGGATCATGTCAAAACAGCAATAGGCCTCAAGAGAGAGAGGGGAAAAAGATATTACATGTAAATAGTGGCATAAATATGTGCTGATACCAAAAAATTAACAGAAAAAAGTTGGAAAGAAATTAAGGCTGTTCTGTATTTATAAAATATCTATTCATCTTCATATACAGGTTATAAAAACATATGTGACCAAGCTTCAGAGTCCCAAAATATGTAATGAAAATACATTTTGGAAATTTATATTTTAATCATAAACTCATTATAAGAAAATTATTATTCTACTACACACATTAATTTTCTAGAAATTGAGTTTATGAACAAATGATGTGTTTTTCAAAATACTGGGAGAAACATGATTATTTTTCAATTGTCTGTAAGAAGTGTGTTTTCAATAAAGGATATTTTTACTATAATTTCATAATTTAACAGCAGAACTGTTGCACATATAGAGACTGAGACAGCATCTAGAGGGCCTTAACAGATCTGTGTCAATCCTAGAGCTGAAAGAAGAAATAGACACATGCCCTTTTCCTAACCAAGAAGGTACCTCCAATTGATAGCCACCTGCAAATGAAAATTTTAGTTTGCGCCAAGGGAGTCTCACTGGAGAAACAAACTACTTTTCAGGGTAGGCCACATGCCCAGCAGTAGATAGTTACCAGAAAACAAACAAACAAACAAAAAATCAATGACATCTTTGAGAGTGTCTTGTCTCATAATGTCATATCAGGCATTTTTAATTTTTTTTCCTATAGCTTGTGCATATATATTATGGCTTCCAGTTTTGTGACTTTTATGGGATTCCTGAATTGTGATGGAGTATGTTTCTGTATCTACTATTGTTTTCTGTGTCTTTTATTGGGTCTCTTTCTTATGTTTACTTGTTTTGTTCTATTCTGATTTATTTCTTTTTGTTTTAACTTATTTTATTATTATCCCTCAGATGTGTTTTATTTCTTGACAAGTGGCCTATTTAGAGAATATTAATGCAAAGTTAGAAACTAACTTAATTTTATCCCTTTAACAACTTAATCAGACACTAGAAATGCCTTATAAGAGAAACTTGTTATGATAGATGATATTGAATAATAATTTCATATGAAAAGTCTTCCTCTCTTATTAAAGTCACTAAGGTTTTTTTTGAAAAGATTGAGGTGAGTTTTTTCCTTACTATTTCTGTGTGTATGTGTGTGTGTGTGTGTGTGTGTGTGTGTATGAGAGAGAGAGAGAGAGAGAGAGAGAGAGAGAGAGAGAGAGTGAGCGTGTGTGTGTGTGTGGTGATATAGTTGCTGGTGTCTACAGAGGCCAGAATAGGACATCTGATCGACCTTTCAATCCACTTACAAGTGGTTGTGAGCACACTGAGTGTGTGTTAGGAAATGAGCTCAGGCCCTATGCCAAAGCAGCTGTGCTTTCTTAACCTCTGAACTACAGTCCACATGTCATAATGAATTGAAGAGTAGAAACTAATGACAAAAGTTGACATTTCTGTACCACACACACACATATAAAAACAGGCAGGTGTAAAATTATACGATTTGATAGACTTCACCTAAGCCCTCATCAACCAAGATTCTAACTATTTGCCCCTCTATGCTGTATGAAACAGTTTTTGCCAGAAATTTCATGTGCTATTTCCAAGTACCTTTTACTTTCTACCAATCATTGAGTCCAAAACTAGAGTTTGTATTTATAAAATACCAAAAGTTGAATGGAGTAAGTCCCATTTCTTCATTATAGAAGAATTCTGGAGGGACTCGGAAGATGGCGGCGACCTACACTGACGCATTCTGAACGCGGGAAAAAAGAGCCATAAAAAACACAGAGATATTGGGCACTGTGCAAAAACCGGAGGGGCTAGACCCCCCCCCGAACACTCACAGCTCCCAAGGGACTGTTAAAAGTCCCAGGGCAAGGCTCTCCCCATCTCTCACAGACACGGAGGCCACTAAACGCGGGATTCGGGAACTCCCATTTGGAGAGGCGCCTGGTAAGATCGATCCCAACTTACAGCAGGCAGAATCAGGGTCCATTTGGCCATAGATCGCTGTCCTATTGGGCTCCCCACACACCAGGTTGAACTTATACCCACTTAGGAAAGGTTGCGAGATAGTGGAAGCCTTAGCAAGGAACAAACAGGGGGCTCAGCGGGTGGTCCGCAGCGGCTCGTGAAGCAGGAGGGCGGGAGGTTTCGAGAGAGCTCAGGAAGCTGGGAACACAAAAGCAGGCGGGAGGGGCCAAATCTCGCACACACACTATAGCTGGGGAGAGAGTACAGCAGGCAGGGACAAATCCCCGCCAGCCCACGGCAGGTCATCTGGGGAGAGAGACAGGCGTGGGTGGGGCCAGGGGTCCGTGCACCCACGGCGGAGCTGCTGGGACGAGAGGTGCACTCAGGCAGCCGGAGGATCCGGGGCTTGGGGTACCCACGGGACCCGTGGCGGCGCAGACAAGAAGGGAATTAGGCACAGGGTACAGCCCTGTGACGAGAAGACTAGAGAGAATCCAGAAATCGGGACCATAGCTGTATCCTGGAAAATCCAGACATATCAGGTGTGGAGCCAGACCCTGTCAGCCTCCGGGACGACAAACAAAGCCCACAGAATCTGTGCCTGGGCAAACAGGCCCATACCAACAGAACCATTACAGGCTGATAACTCAAAGTGCAACATAGAGAAGTCTGAATTGGGAGCAGTGAAACAATCCTGGTCCATTATTCACAACCTGGGAATAGGCTGCACCAGATCACAGTACCTCTGGCCATTAAAACCACAGTGACCTTGAAATCCCCCTGTAAGCAAAGACAGATAGCCAAGTAACTCGTCCCCTGCACCAAATCATCCACTGTGGTTCCAAGCACAGAAAACAGACAGCTAAATGCATCCAATGGCGAAAGGTCAAAAAAAAAAATAGAAATCAAGGAATTATGACTCCAACAAAGCAGAACCACCCTAGCTCATCCAATTTGGATGACCACACACCAACAGAAACACATGAAAACATTGACAATTCTGCAGTATGGAAAGTGATAGAGTCCCTGCAAGAAGAACTTAAATCTATGAAGGAATTCAAAGAAACCACAATTCTACAAATCAAAACAAGGAACAACACCATTAAAGAGCTCCAAGCCAAGGTGACAGAGCTTGAACAGGAAAAGGAAAAAGCCATGAAAGATTTTCATACAAAAACAAGCAAGCTGGAGAAGGAAATGTACAAAACGAACAAAACCATACAAGACATGAAAATAGAAATAGAAACAATAAAGAAAACACAGTCAGAGTTAAAAGAGGAAGTGGAGAACCAAGGGAAGAGAACAGGAACTACAGATGTGAGTATCAACAATAGGATGCAAGAGATGGAAGACAGGATCTCAGGCATGGAAGATTCAGTGGAAGAAATCAGTACAACATCCAAAGAAAATGAGAAGGCTAAAAAATCTCTCACCCACAACATCCAAGAAATCAAGGACTCAATGAAAAGACGGAACCTAAGAATTATAGGTATAGAGGAAAGAGAGGACTCCCGACTCCAAGGTCCAGGAAATATCTTCAACAAAATCATAGAGGAAAACTTCCCAAACCTGAAAAAAGAGATGCCAATAAAAATCCAAGAGGCATACAGAACACCAAACAGATTAGACCAGAAAAGAAACTCCTCTCGCCACATAATAATTGAAACCCCAAATGTACAGAACAAAGAAAGAATATTAAAAGCTGTAAGAGAAAAAGGTCAAGTCACATACAATGGCAGACCCATCAGAATTACACCTGACTTCTCCCCAGAAACGATAAAAGCTAGAAGGGCCTGGTCAGATATACTACAAGTCCTAAGAGATCATAGATGCCCAGCCAGACTACTTTACCCAGCAAAACTCTCTATCAACATAGATGGAGAAAACAAGATATTCCATGACAAAATTAAATTTAAACAATATCTACCCACAAACCCAGCCCTACAGAAAATCCTAGAAGGAAAATCCCAACCCAGAGAAGAAAACTCTACCCAAGAAAACAAAGGGAATAGAAAACCCATCAGCAACTAAACCAAAAGAGAAACAGGACCACCACCTATACCAAACTAATGGGAAATAACAACCCCAGGTCACTAATATCCATCAACATCAATGGACTCAACTCCCCAATAAAAAGACATAGGTTTACAGAGTGGATCCGCAAGCAAGACCCTTCCTTATGCTGTATACAAGAGACACATCTAACTACAAAAGATAGACACTGCCTCAGAGTAAAGGGCTGGGAAAAGGTTTTCCAAGCAAATGGACCCAGGAAGCAAGCTGGAGTAGCCATCCTAATATCAAACAAAACAGACTTCCAATTGAAGTTAATGAAGAAAGACAAAGAAGGGCACTATATACTCATTAAAGGGAATATTCATCAAGAGGAAATTTCAATACTGAACATCTATGCCCCAAATACAAAGGCACCTACTTTCGTAAAAGAAACACTTCTAAAACTTAAAGCGCACGTCGATCACAACACATTAGTAGTGGGAGACTTCAACACCCCACTCACAACAAAGGACAGATCATCAAGACAGAAGACAAACAGAGAAATATTGAGACTAACAGAGATCATGAACCAAATGGACCTAACAGATATCTACAGAACGTTTCACCCAAACACAAAGGAATACACCTTTTTCTCAGCACCCCACGGAACCTTCTCCAAAATCGATCACATAATTGGTCACAAAGATAGTCTCAGTAGATACAAGAAAATTGAAATAACACCTTGTATGTTATCAGACCACCATGGAATAAAACTGGTCTTCAACAGTAAAAGAATCAACAGAAAGCCTACACACACATGGAAATTGAACAGCTCCTTAATGGATGACCACTGGGTCAGGGAAGAAATAAGGAAGGAAATCAAAGACTTCTTAAAAACCAACGACAATGAAGACACAACATACCCAAACCTATGGGATACATTGAAAGCTGTGCTACGAGGAAAGTTCATAGCACTAAGTGCTTTCAAAAAGAAAATTGTGACAGCTCATATTAGTGAACTAACAGCTAAGCTGGGTGAATTGGAAAAAAAAGAAACAAACACTCCCAAGAAGAACAGAAGACAGGAAATCATCAAACTTAGAGCTGAAATCAACAACTTAGAATCAAAAAGAACTATACAAAGAATCAATGAAACCAAGAGTTGGTTCTTTGAGAAAATCAACAAAATAGACAGACCCCTAGCCAAATTAACTAAAAGGCAAAGGGAAAGAACACAAATCAACAAAATCAGAAATGAAAAGGGAGAAATAACAACAGACATTGAGGAGATCCAGAAAATATTCGGACATTACTTTAAAAATCTATATTCCACTAAATTTGAAAACCTAAGCGAAATGGACAATTTCCTCGATAAATTCCACCTACCAAAACTAAATCAAAATCAGATTAACAGCTTAAACAGCCCAATAACAACTAAGGAAATAGAAACAGTCATTAATAATCTCCCAACCAAAAAAAGCCCAGGGCCAGATGGCTTTAGCACGGAATTCTACCGGACCTTCAAAGAGGAACTAACACCATTACTTTTCAAACTCTTCCACCACATAGAAACAGAAAGATCACTGCCAAACTCATTCTATGAGGCCACTGTCATTCTGATTCCTAAACCACACAAAGACCCAACAAAGAAAGAGAACTTCAGACCAATCTCCCTCATGAACATTGATGCAAAAATACTTAATAAAATACTAGCAAACCGAATTCAAGAACACATCAAAACTATCATACACCATGATCAAGTAGGCTTCATCCCTGGAATGCAGGGATGGTTCAATATACGAAAGTCTATCAATGTAATTCACCACATAAACAAGATGAAAGAAAAAAACCACATGATAATCTCGCTAGATGCAGAAAAAGCATTTGACAAAATCCAACACCCCTTCATGCTAAAAGTTCTGGAGAGAACGGGCATACAAGGACCATACCTAGAAATAATAAAGGCAATATACAGCAAGCCAGTAGCCAACATCAAATTAAATGGAGAGAAGCTTGAAACATTTCCTCTAAACTCAGGGACAAGACAAGGATGTCCACTTTCAACATATCTCTTCAATATAGTACTTGAAGTCCTTGCTAGAGCAATAAGACAACTAAAGGAGATCAAAGGGATAAAAATTGGAAATGAAGAAGTCAAATTATCCCTATTCGCAGATGATATGTTAGTATACATAAGCGACCCCAAAAATTCCACCAAAGAACTCTTACAGCTGATAAACAACTTCAGCAAGGTGGCTGGATACAAAATTAACTCAAAAAAATCAGAAGCCCTTCTTTATACAACAAACAAATATACCGAGAAAGAAATAAGGGAAACAACCCCCTTCACAATAGCCACAAACAACATAAAATACCTGGGGGTAACTCTAACCAAGCATGTAAAGGACCTATATAACAAGAACTTCAAGCCCCTGAAGAAAGAAATGGAAGAGGCCTTTAGAAGATGGAAAGATCTCCCATGCTCATGGATAGGTAAGATCAACATAATAAAAATGGCTATCCTACCAAAAGCAATATATAGATTTAATGCAATTCCTATCAAAATACCAACACAATTCTTTATAGACCTGGAAAAAGCTAGTCTCAACTTCATATGGAACAACAAAAAGCCCAGAATAGCTAAATCAATCCTGTCCAATGAAAAAACATCTGGAGGTATCACCATCCCAGACTTCAAGCTGTACTACAGAGCAACAGTAATAAAAACAGCATGGTACTGGTATAGAAACAGACCAGTGGATCAATGGAATCGAATTGAAGACCCAAACATGGATCCACACACCTATGGCCAACTAATCTTTGACAAAGAAGCCAAAAACGCACAATGGAAGAAGGACAGCATCTTCAACAAATGGTGCTGGTCCAACTGGATGTCCACTTGCAAAAGAATGAAATTAGACCCATACCTATCACCTTGTACAAAACTTAATTCCAAGTGGATCAAAGATCTTAACATAAGGCCAGCCACACTAAAGATACTAGAAGAAAAAGTAGGAGAAACCCTCGAACTCATTGGCACAGGTGACAACTTCCTGAACAGAACACCAACAGCTCAGGACCTGAGATCAACAATCAATAAATGGGACCTCATGAAACTGAAAAGTTTCTGTAAAGCAAAGGATACTGTCATTCGAACAAAACGGCAACCAACAGACTGGGAGAAAATCTTCACCAACCCCACATCTGATAGAGGGCTATTATCTAAAATCTACAAAGAACTCAAGAAACTAAATGCCAAGAAACCAAAGAATCCAATCAAAAAATGGGAGATGGAGCTAAATAGAGAATTCACAAAGGAGGAATCCCTAAGGGCTGAGAGACACTTGAAGAAATGTTCAACATCCTTAATCATCAGAGAAATGCAACTCAAGACTACCCTGAGATTCCACCTAACACCTGTTAGAATGGCTAAAATAAAGAGCTCAAATGATAGCGCATGCTGGCGAGGGTGTGGAGAAAGGGGTACCCTACTCCATTGCTGGTGGGAGTGCAGGCTTGTGCAACCACTATGGAGGTCTGTCTGGCGATATCTTAGAAATCTAGGAATAACCTTGCCTCAAGACCCAGCCATACCACTTCTGGGTATACACCCAAAGGACCTATCACGGAGACATAGGGAAGTCTCCTCATCTATGTTCATAGCAGCCTTATTTGTAATAGCTAGAAATTGGAAACAACCCAGATGTCCCTCAACTGAAGAATGGATTAAAAAATTGTGGTACATCTATACAATGGAATATTACTCAGCTATCAGAAACAATGAAATCATGCAATTTGCAACCAAATGGATGGATCTAGAGGAGCTCATCCTGAGTGAGCTAACCCAGTCTCAGAAGGATGCACATGGCATCTATTCACTTATAGTAGGATTTTAACTATTTCGTACAGGATATCTGTACTACAACCAACACATCAAAAGGAACAAGGACATAATTTTTTTTTTTATCTTTTTCTTTTTCCTTCTTTTTTTCTTTTTTTCTCTTTCCTTTTCCCTTCTCTTTTTCCTCTCTTTTTTTTGTTGATATTCTTTGTTTTTGTGGGTTTGTGTGTTTGTTGGTCTTTTTTTTTAGTATTCCCCCAGCAGCAATGAGACACCAGTCACTGGCAGTACTGCCTCTTAGGCCCCCGGTGAATGAAGAGGCGCTTAGCCCTCATATGACTCCTGATCTGTGGTGAGAGACTGTTAGGCAGGGACACTCCACCCCAGAGGAACAAGACGGAAGGGTCAGGGGGTAGAGCATGGGAGGGTGGGGCTGGGAAGCGGGAAAAGAGGACAATATGATAAGGATGTAACCTGAAGCAACAAACAAATAAATTTATTAACTAGAAGAAAAAAAAAAAAAAAAGGCAGGGGGCAGGGCTGAAACACTGTGAATGGAACAGAGGATACAGCCATTCGGCCTGGATTTGCAGACCTCCAGGTGTAGAGAAGACGTGGAGCTAAGGTAAAATACAAGGGAATTGTGGTATTGGCCCATGCCTTTGACTTCAGCGGAGACGGGGGGGGGGGGGGC
>CAJQZJ010032546.1:585474-606618 GCA_907164525.1 Lophiomys imhausi
ACACACACACACACACACACACACACACACACACACACACACACACATATATATATAAATAATGAATTTTAGGGATTTTCTTCCTCCCATTCCTGTCCGTCATCATCCTCTCTTTCTTGCTGAGAGATCTTTCTTTTAAATCTTTCTTTCAAAGAGATCACCACCTACTGAAGCCAATGACAACCCCTTCTACAAGCATCATGGATTTCACAATCCATCTGCATGCACTGAAGGGTCCTGACTTCAGCAGCAACTGAATGGTCCTGACTCTTTCAATTTCTTCTGGAGAAGAGTTTTGGATATCCATATGCTCTTGTTCTTCCATTTTTGTGGGAATATTAGTGATCTGTATAACTTCAAATCTCTGAGGGATAGCATATAATTTGTTGGTTTTTAGTTTCTTTAGATTCTGTTCTTATTATAAGTATACACAATTTGATTTACAGGACTGGGGATGGAGCTGAGTTGGTAGAATGATTGTCTAGTGTGCACAAAGTCCTGAGTTTGATTTCTGTCCCCATATATATCTGGCATGTTTGGGAAGACTATAATTTCAGCACTCAAAAGGTGCAGACAGGAAGATGAACCATTCAATAATTCTTGACAAGGCAAACTCCAAATCCTGTAGACCCATGTCTGATGCCAGAGGGCTTATCAGTCTCTGCCTTTCTGGCTTTGCTGTTGTCAACATATTTCTCTATCTTGGCTGGTTCTACTCCCTATCTGTACCTCTCCTATGGAGATATCACACACTCTGTCATCTCCAATATCTTGGGGTCTCCAAAGAACTCTAGATTTCACTTTCACAGATTCACACAGTCTCTCAAGGTCTCCATATAAGAACTTCCCTGACACAGGCCTGGCCTCAGTGGCTCTTTTTAACTGAGAGGCAGATTTCACATCTCCTCCACTACTGGATTCTTCATGATTCTAAAGACAGAGTTATCGTATAGTCATCATTGCCAAGTTCAGATACCAACTTGGAGATGAACCATGTTTCCCTTGAATTATATTCTCAACAGCTTTGATTTGTTGTTGCTTTTTTGGAGCATAAAATTGCTTAGGCCTTTATCCTTCTTAAGTTGTAAATTTAGATGAGTGGAATGTTGTCCTAAGGGCATGCTTCTCTTTATTTCATTGTAGACTGGGCCTCACCTTAATCTCCATATGTATTTCAGCACAATCTTTGACTCCAGTATTATTTTTTCTAGTGCTCTTTTTCTCTACAAACTGTGCATTTTATATTTTTGTCTCACTTAGCCTTTTTCATTATAAATCAGGATAAGAGTGATTAGTGACATCAGATCTCTCCAACAAAACAAAGCCTCTACATTTTTCTCCAGGGTCAAGTCAAGTCAGTCCTTCTGACACTTCTATCCACTTTATATAATAACCTCAACCCCTCAGGTTTAGAGCAGGCCTTACTTCCATTGCCCTAGTATAGTCTGGCTGCCTTTTCTTACACTGCAGTCTTGAAAACTCCTGCAAAGACACATTTGGCCTGCTCCAATCCACAAGACTCTTGTCACATCCAACTTCTAAACCTAGAGAGATGTTACTTAACTTCATAGTCTTCAGAGTCTAGCTAAGTCTATCATCTTAATCCTCTCCTCCTTATTGTCACACTCCTGAACTCATAGATCTTTCCTCACATGTTAACTTTGAACCAGGATATGCAATACTGTACATCATCACAGTCACTTGTGTCCAACTGACTTCATCCCTCATATACAATGTCTTGCCGGAACCTACCCAAACATATTCCCTTCTCCCCCAACCTGCTCTGTCTTACCATACATAGAACTTACAAAAGAACACATGCCCATAGCTCTTTGAAAAAATATAAACAATAGAAATATCAAGGCATTATCTCCCTCACAAAGTCCACAAATAATATAGGAATGTTTGCCAAAGAGAATTACCTAGAAGAACACAGGTCACAGAATTTTCAACGAGCAATTTTAACTTCATCAAAGATTTCAATGTGTTTAAAAAAGACACTGCCACACACAAAAAAAGCTCAGTATACATAAAGAGAATTAACTTAAAGAGCATATGCACTCAAGTAACATCCAAGAAAACACTAATGTATGGTTGACTGAAATGACAAAAACAATCCAGAATTTGAAGGTAGAACTGAGTAAAGAAATAGAAGCATTGAAGAAGACTTGAGCTGAAATGAATAAGGAATTGCAAAATGCAATATCCCAATTGGGAAACAGAAATGAAAGCCATAGAGGTATAATGAATCAATCAGAAGACAAAATATCAGGATTCAAAGATAAAATAGAGAATTTAGACAAACTGAGTGAGGAATATGAAAAATTGAAAAAAAATAGTAAAGGAACATATAGGAAATGTGGAACACCATGTAAAGACCAACCTTTTGACTTATAGGAATGGATGAGGGAGAAGAATCTCAAGTCAGTGACATACACCAGATCTTCAACAAGATAACAGAAGAAAACTTCTCCAAACTAAGCACACAGACTACCAAATAAATGGGAACCAAAAGGGAAAATCCTCATGGTATATTGTAGTTAAAACATTAAGAACTCAGAACAAGGGAAATGTATTAAAAATGTGTGAGAGAGAGAGAGAGAGAGAGAGAGAGAACACTAGCCACATCTACAGGAAAACTCATCAATGTAATAGCTGATTTATCAATGGAAACTTGGAAAATAAGAAGAACCTGGAACAATGATTTCCAAGTACACAAAGACCATGCCAGCCAATCTAGATTAATATACCCAATAAAACTTTCTATCATAGTTAAAGGAGAAAGAATAACTTTCCATGGTCTAAATATCCTAAAAAGATAATGCTCAACAAACCAAACTGAAAGAAAACAGATGAAAATATTTTTGACTAACAAGAATAAGTATATTCAAAAGACTATAGAAAGAATCTCAAATCTATCATTATTAAAATATAAAGAACAATTGAGAATACAATACCACCACCAAAAGTCAACTACACAAGGACTGAAATTAACACAGATGTTGTGGTTTGAATAGGAATGGCCTCCATAGACTCGTGTGTGAATGCTTGGGAGTGGCACTATTAGGAGCTATGACCTTGTTGGAGTAGGCAAGGCTCTGTTGGAGGAAGTTTGTCACTGTGGAGATAGGCTTTGAGGTCTCATGTATGCTTGAGCTAGGCTTAGTAGGGAAGTCTTCCTCCGCTGCTTGCAGATCCAGGTGTAAAATTCTCAACTATCTTTTTAGCATCATGTCTGCCTGCATGTTGCCATGCTGCTCACCATGGTAATAATGGACTAAATCTCTGAATTAATAACCCAGCTACAATAGAATGTTTTCCTTAGTAAGGGTTGTTGTGGTCTATAAGGGGAGTTAGATTAATATAAATTAGATTTAGTGGATATATAGGGGCTTTTGATACAGACTCTTTTTTGTTGTTGTTTATTTATTTATTACTTCAAGTAACATCTCCATCACAGTCCCCTCTCTCTACCCTTCCTAGTCCCACCCTCCCACCCTCTTAATATGGGGCATGAAGATCAACTTGGCTGTGGGTAACTGGTTATCAGCATATGGACTAAAAGCAAAATTTATGGCTTGGCATTATTTTCAGCTGCTAGTAGCTGTATGAAGTGGGCAGAGTCCAGATTACGCTGAAGCCAGGTGAAACAAGGGGAGACCATATTTAAGGAGGAAGTGGGTGGAGCCTGAGAGTTCCCATACTAGAGAGTTCCCACGCTAGAGACAAGGAGATGCAAGGCAGCTTGTATCATCTGATGGAGAAAGTGCTGGTGGACTGAAAGCTGATCTCAGCTCTGAAAAGTTACTGTCAGCTCTCCCTGAGGCAGAAAGAAGCTAGTGAACAGAGAAGACCTCAACAATACAGGAAAAGGCCAAGGACTAAACCCTGTGGCACAGCTTTTGCCTAGAGGAGTTTGACCAGTTCAAACAGTGGTCTGAATGGAACATATGCCAGCCTCAAAGACTGAGGCAGAGTGACTGAGTGACTAAGACAAACTGAATAAATTGGCTTATGGAGAGTTGAGGCCTTCGAGAGAGAAGAAAGCCTCAAGCTTCATTTAGAGTGAAGCTGCCATAGCCAATTTACCCTAAAGGACTTATGTCTGAAGAAAGAGTGTTGACTAAGTGCCTTAAAGGATCTACTCCTGAGGTGTTCCTGACAACTGAGGACCTGCCCCAGAGACTGTGTTCCTGACAACTGAGGACCTCGCCAGAGACTGTATCCTTCTAAAAGGTTAGAATCAATTGTTAGATAACAGTTGTTATAGTTATTAGTAGAATTAGTTGTTATTTAACAGGGGTTATTGTCATTCATAGGGTTAGTAGTTAGGTAATTGTTTATATTTGTTATAAGTGCATATAATTATTAATAAATGTATATTGGTTACTTAAAAAGATTCATCTTTCATTGTCATGGTGTCTCTTCACAGCATAGAAATCTTAGCTAAAATTGAAGTTGAAACCAGGAGTGGGATAATGCTGTGATAGATCTGACAATGCTCTTGTTTGGAGGAATATGGACTTTAGGATTGTGAATTAAAAAAGCAGTTGAACACTTTAAGTCTGCTTAATGGACCATCCTAATAGGAACATGGAAGACAATACTGCTGAGGGTTATTTGAACCATGGGAGCCTGGCTCAAGAGGTTTTAGAAGAGAATGTTAATGTGTGGCCTAGAGACTGTCCTTGTGATATTTTGGCAAAGAATGTGCCTACTTTTTGGGCGGGACTGAAAAGTTTGCCTGAGGCTAATTTGAAGACTTTTGTATTAATTCTATTAGCAGACCACATACATTTCAATAATAGCTTTAAATATTAATAGGCTCAGTTTTCTAGTCAAAAAACACAGACTGGTTGAATAGATCAAGAAATAAAATCCATATATCTGCTTCCTATAGGAAGTCTATATTAGTTTTAAAGACAGGCAAAGCCTTAAAGTAAATGGATGGACAAAATACTGCAGTCAAATGGAACCAGGGAGCAAGCAGGCATCACTACCCTAATGCTGAACAAAATAAATTTCAAACTATAGCTACTCATAAGAAATAAAGTTGGTCACTTCATTTTAACCAAAAGAAAAATTAATAAAAAATATGTTACTCTCTTGAGTTTATCAACCTATCAATAGTAAGTGGTATTAATAAAGATACCTCCTTCCTCCACAAAGAGGTCATCTGTACAAAAACATAGAGAAACACCAGAAATAAAATGCCATCATAAGCAAAAGGAATTATCAAATACCTACAGAATATTTAACCCAAACATCAAAGAGTATGCCTTATTCTCAGTAGCACTTAAAAACTTCTCTTAAAGTATCATCCTGAGTGATAGGCATTCTCTGACAATGCAATAAGCCAATTTAAGCAGAATTTAGTGTATGTATAAAGGGAAGTTTACTGGGAGTTTACTTTCTTATCACCATTTACCTTTTTACATCCTCCAATGTTCATTACTTGCATTTCCCAACCTAAAAACACCTTCTTAGACCCTCAAACACCTTCTTAGATCTTCATAACTTATACTTTCATATCCTCAGACCTTACATAAAATTTATAATTTTTAATGTCCGCTTATTTACTACCATGATAAACAGGTGATTGATTACTGGGGGAAGTCACTTGCAAAGCAAGTTTCTTTTGATAAAGAAATAGTAAAATGTTACTTCTTTTATTAGTCTAGTCTTCAAACCTATCAGATACCTGAGAAGGATAAATTTTACCTGAGTAAACTTGAACTGCAGACCAAGCAATTTCCAAATCTATTAAAAATGACAGATACTTACCAGTTACTTGATCCCTATATTCCTCTGTGTTCCATGGGATACTGTGGGCAGAGGTAGTCATTGGTCATCAGGCCCACAAGATGAGAGAATTTTTGTGTAGAAGAGGAACATGAGAGAGATGACCACATTGTCTTAAACAATGTGAGGCAGACAATTAATTCTCTAAATTGTTTGCCCTGGCCAGCTGATTTGGCAGGAGATGCATTGGGGTCATTAGACTCCGAAGAAGCACCCAGTGCATCAAGGCTGCTGAGAAAGGATTGCTCACTAAGTCCAAAATCCAACAAAGAAAAAAGATTGGAGAAAGGAAAGGCCTCAGCTGGCAGGTGTGGCTTGGCCCACCAGGCTGGGGACTCAACTCCTCCAAATCTCAGCATCAGATGAGAGGTTCCTCCACTGACAACATGAGCCAATTCAAGTAGAATTAAAAGTATATAGAAAGGCAGTTTTATTGGGAGCAGCTCTCAGGCAGGTGCGGTGATCTCACAGGAGAAGATCAGGGGAAATTTCCTGCTGTGCAAGCAAGGAAAAATTGGGGCAAGGGAGAGAGAGAAGAAGAAATGCGCAGAGAGAGAAAGAGAGAGAGAGAGAGAGAGAGAGAGAGAGAGAGAGAGAGAGAGAAAACTAAAATGTCTGGGTTATATAGTGAAGAGACTCTGGGTAAGAGGAAGCCTCCTAGCCCCTGGGCTGGAAAGTTCAGGTAAGGGGTAAGGGGTGCTGGGAGAACCTGGAGAGCAGGTTGGCTTTGCTATGTTAAATAGGTACCTCAGCCACTTGTCTTATGTCTGAATCCCAACACCAAGACATAAACAAAGTCTTCACAAATTCACAAAGAAATAACTCCATGTATCCTGTTTGATTGTAAAGTAATAAAACCTGAAATTGACTGTAAACCAAATTTCTAGTTAATGCACAGACTCATGGATGTGCAACAACTCATTACTGAGTGATGAGTGAGTCAAAGAATTCAAGAAAGAAAAAATTTATGGAACTAAATAAAAATGAAAACACAACACAATAAAAACCCTGGGACACATTGAAGGCAATCCTACAATGGAAATTTATGGTTCTAGGTGTCTATATTTTGTTGATCCCAAGCTTTGAAAAAACAAAAACAAAAACAAAAGACCTAGTCTATGATTGTCCAAATTAAAACAAACTGTATTTTTGGATTCTCTAGGTTGGCCAGCTGGCTTTCTCCCCTAAGATGGGGTTTTTGAGAGCAGTTCCCACTGGTTTCTAAAAGTTCTTTTTATAGTGGATATAAAGTGTTCACTGGGGGGTGACAGAGTTGAAGGTTATTCATTGTGAAAAGGATACAAAGAAAAGGAGAGGAACAAAGGCAATCCAGTGAATGGGGATTACAAGCAGTAACAAAGGCAAAACTATACATCAAAGAATGGGAGTTGCAAGTAGTCTGCATCAGAACAGGAATTTACTGTTGACAGCAAACAGAGGCCTTAATTAGCAGAAGCTTGACACAGGAGAAAGGGATTTATCACTTAGTTGGATTTCCACACCAAGCAAACTGTTCTAATTATAAAAAGAACTCTTACCATGTAAGGTATGTTCTCTTTTTGGTCTTATTTCGACATCTCATAATTTAATGTCAGAAAAAGCACATACACATGACTTAATAATGCTAATAATAACTTTGGAAAGTCAAGAACAAGCAAAGTTCAAACCCAGACAACAGAAAAAAATGATAAAAATCTAAGCAGGAAGTAATGAAGTAGAAACAAACAAAGAAACAAATCAATGAAAAGAATCAACAAATCTAAGAACTAGTTCTTTGAGAAGATAAACAAATTTGGCCAAAATAACCAAATGAAAGAAAGAGAGAATCCAAATTAAGAATCAGAAATGAATAAGGAAACATTACAACTGACACCAAAGACATTGAAAAGACTATAAGAATATTTTAAAAACCCATAGTCCATTAAGTTGGAAAACATAAAAAAATAGAATGAATTTTTAGATTAAACCAAATTACTCATAACAAATGAGGATATCGAAACAAAACAACAACAACAAAAACGAAACAAAACAAGATAAAAATTTTCAGCTAAAAATTTAAGTTCAGAATCAATTAGATTCAGGGCAGAATACTACCAGTCATTCAAAGAAGGTACAGCCAATTTTTTTTAAACTATTACAAAAAATAGTAATAGGGCACATCTAAAATTCTATGCAGCTAATATCAACTTAATACCAAACAAATAAAGATACAACAAAAGAGAAAACAACAGGCCAATATCCTTGATGAGCAGAGACTCAAAAATCCTCAATAAAATATTTGCACACTGAATATAGACATATATCAGAAAGATTATCTACCATGACTAAGTTGGTTTTATCCCTGAAATACAGGGATAGTTCAACATACCCAAGCCAATAAGTGAAATAAACCACATATGGACTTAAAGATATAAATTGCATAATAATTTCAATAATGTAGTGTAGAAAAAAGTAATTAAATTGTTTACCATTATTTAGATTATTGTTAATTGGTTCAGTGGCTGTTAATTCTTAAGCAGCCATTATAAATGAGTACACACAGAGACACCATGTGAATTTTAACAAGCTTTGGCCTGAATTGTGCAATCCTAGCCCATCTAAGCTAGCTCTTAATTCTATTACCCTAATATGACCCCATATATACATATGTCCCCTTGGACTGCCATTCTCCATGCTATGTGGATGTTCCTGGCCATGTAGAATGAGGTTCTTTTTTTTAACCCATGGCATGTGTCCTCCTTCCAGCTCCTGGCAGGAATGAATTAGTCCTCTGTCTAAAGCACAGACTTCCTGTTCTAATCTCAGGAAGTCCCATCTTTCTCTGTCTTTGCCCAATCTCAGGCCTCAGCATTTATTTAACCAATCAGAGACAAGGTAACAGACAGCAAACAGGACCAATTAACATTTAGAATGCTTAACACTACCCCATCAATGTACTAAAAGATTTTGACAAAATTCATCATGCCTTCATGGTAAAGTTCAAGTGAAAGAAGGACTAGAAGGAATATACCTCAATATAACAAAAGCTATATATAAAAAATTCACAGCCAATATCATCCTAAATGAAGAAAAAAAAAGCAATCCCCCTGACATCACAAATGAGACAGCTCTGTCCATTAACCCCACTTCCTTTCAATATTGTCCTGGAAGTACTGGTAGAACAATAAGGCAAGAGAAGGAAATTAAAGAAATACAAATAGGAAAAAGAATCAAATTATCTTCATTTACCAGTCATATAATATTATATATAAGGGAATCTCTAAAATTCTATTAGAAAACTTCTAGAAACCAAAAAAAATTCATCAGTGTGGCAGGATACAGAGTCAACTTACAAAATAAATACCTTGTCCATACATCACAAACATACAAATATACATCATGCACACACTCCATTTACAACCGCTTCAAACAAAATAAAATGTCTAGGGCTAAACACAACCAAGGAGGAAGTTTTATGTGAAAACTTTATACTTTGTAGAAAGAGACAGGTACTAGAAAACAGAAAGATACCCCAAGCTCATGGATTGATTGAATTAGTTTTCTGAAAAATGAACATTTTATCAAAAGCATTTCACAGAACTAGAAAAAAATTTTACTAAAATTCATGAAGAATCACAAAAGACCTGGATAGCTAAATAATTTGGAGCAAGAAATTCAATGCTTGAGGGTTTACTATCCCAGATTTTAAGATATATTACAGAGCCATGGTAACAAAAACAATATGATACTGACACAAAACAAAACGACAACAACAAAAAAACAAAACAAACCAAAACATCGACAACAAAAACAAAACAAAACAAAAGCAGACATATAGTCCAATAGAACAAAGCCAAATGTGCGAACATTACCTCCAAGTGGATCAAATATCTAAATGTGAAACCTGAAACACCCAAACTGCTAGAAGAAATCAGAGTCAGTACCTTCTTACATAATATAGTTGTAGGAAAGGATTTTTTAAATAGTACTCCAATTTGACCAAAAATTAAGGCCAATAATTGACAAGTGCGACTTGATTTTAAAAGCTTCTATACATCTAAAGAAAAAAGCAATATGATGGAGAGAAAGTTCACAGAATGAAACTGAATTCTTGATAGCTATACCTCTGATAGAAGGTTAATATCCAGAATACATAAAGAATATAAAATTCAAAGTCAAAAAGCAAACAAACACAAAAATTACTCACTGAAATGGTGAGCCTAGGACCTAAACAGAGTTCTCAAAAGAAGGATATATGGTACTATTATCACACACACACACACACACACACACACACACACACACACACACTCACATAGTCTCACACTCACACACCAGACATTTTGACGAACAGAACAAGATACAAACATGAGGAAAAAATATATATGTATGAAATATCCAAACATATTCGTTGTTCTTAGTAATTACAGAAATGCAAGTGAGAACTAAAATTTCATCTTACCCTACTCAGAATGGCAATGATCAACAATTCAACTCAGAAAAGGAGGAGATGTAAGAAAAGGGGAGATTTAATTCACTGTTGTTGGAATTGTTAGCTGGTAGAGCCACTCTAAAAATCAGTGTGGAGAACCCTCAAAATGCTAAAATTAAATTTGCCAATGAACCAGTTATATCACTTCTTGCCATATATTCAAAGGATTTGATATTACATCCCACAGATTTTTGTTCATTGCTGTGTTGTTCACAATATTTAGAAAATATAAACTACCTAAATGTTCTTTAGTTAATGATTGCATAATGGAAATATGGTACATATACATTATGAAAGAATATTCAGTTATAAGAAAAAGGAAATCATGAAACTTGTGGGTAAATAACTAAAAACAGAAAATATCATATTGCATGAGGTGACTGAGACCCAGAGAGATAAATATTGCATGGCCTCTCTTGTCTATGATTCATTCTAGTTCTAAATCTTCCAATGTGAGTATTTATTCTGGAATAAATGAAGAAACCAGAAAAACAGAAGGAAACCACTGCTGGGGCCAAGAGAGGTTGGGAGAGTAACATAAATAGCAGAGTATAAGTGATTTAATGAGGAAAGTGGAAGAAAAGGGAGGGAGCTCTAATAAAGAATGGGAAAGGAGGTAAATATAGAAGAATGAGGGAGGGATGAATGTCAACTATCAGTAAGAGTACCTGAGAAACTCAGAAAGAATAACACTATTAGCCACCTACCTAAAAACAGTTCTAATACATATAAGTATATACATATACATATATATGCATATGTATAAATATGCATATATAATTTAAACAAACTTGTTTTTTGAGCTCACAATGTTCTCTTGAAGAAAAAAGACCATCTAAGAAAACTTTAAAACCACATATGAGAAACTCTTTTCTGACTTGTTGGTCAGGTTATCCCAACATTATAGGCTATTACCACTGACCTTAGTGGACTACCCCATTAAGAGGTAGAAGATGAGTTCCTATTGGTGAAGACATCATGTACTTCAAACACAGGTGCTAGAGCTCCTTGAACTTGAGCTGCCATGAATGCCTCTTCTTTGAGGGCTAATTATATGGTACCAGTAGGCTTGATGTTTCCAAAGAAGTCTTATATAGCTATGATACATATAAGTCACAACATGGACATGCCTGTTATAATAATCCTTAGGGTATACCAGTGACATGCATACCTTGGCATTTTCCAACAGTCCTCTAATTTTGCCTAAGACCCATTCAGCTAAAAAGAAATCATGCCTGGTTCTGGATACCTAGCCAACTAACCAGGGATAGGGAAATCATAAATCTCAGACTTAGAACCACAACTTTACTAAACTATTATAATCCTTAACTACATTCTAAATGTTTATTCTTATACCCACAAATAAATGTAGTTCCCATTCTTTTTTGAAGAAACTTATCTTTGCATCAGAGGGGATCATTACAAAAACCACAACTAATCAAAATTCAATTTTGGAGTTCAGTCTTAACTGACACAACATCTGCAGTAAAGACTCAGGGATTAAAATGGCAGAGGGATCAGAAAGACTGTTAGGGCCAGAGGAACTAGGAGTTTGCTGTGGGATTTTGTCTCTTTAAAATGACAGAGACTACACACCAATGTGACCACCTAAACATGATTTGCACAAGAATGACACCAATAGGCATGGTAATATTTTCAGTAGAATCATCACAAGGCTTCAAACATACACAAAGTTCTACAAGCAACTAATGAATGCTGAGAGTGAGAGAGTCTTCCCTAGTGAAGGGCATGCCAGATGGATATCCAGTGCTTAATGTTTAGCCCCCAAAACATACACACAAGTAATATACAGACTGAAAGTGTTGTATTTATGTATTTACCAACACACACAACAACAGCAACAGTAATTGAAGGAAAAAGAGGTCATGAATTTAAAAGAGAGCAAGGAAAGTTTTATGTAGGAGAGTTTGGAGAGAAGAGGGAATGATACTCTCTATGAAAGTGTGTTTGTGCTATTTTCTCATATTTATGATTAAATTATTGATCTTTTTACATTCACATAATTGAGTTTTGAGATGATTTCTATATTATCTATGCCACATCTTTGTATATATGGCATTTGAAAATATCCTTCTCAGTTTGTATTTCATTTATTCATTTTCTTCACAGAAGTTTCATAAAACAAGAATTTTTAAAACTTTAGATCAGTTAAAGTTAAGTAACCATATCCTTGGATTTTTCTATAAAGCATGTTTCCTGAAAATGCATCTACTATTTGTAATAAACCTGGAATGTGAATACCACTAATTTTCAAGCCATCAATATCTGACTCCATTTTACTGAACAGATCTTATCTCAATCTTTTTCTTTTCACATTTTCTTATATGCTGCAGGAAGCATCACTTAGAATGTAAAATTTTATTCTTATAAATTTTGATTCACATAGTTTTGCTAAGTTCTATAACTAGGGTAATCTTTCCCCCAATTTCCTGAAACATCTTCATTTTTTTCTAAGCCATCATCAAAAAAATTGTTCTTAACATATCTCTTTTGACCAATAGTCTCTGTGTGAAACATTCTGAGTCAATATCTTATTTGGAAATTTTGTTTTCTAAGCCCTCACCAACCAGAGTCCCTGCTTCCAAAATTTCTGGCCATATGTTTTCACATCAATGAAACATTTATTATCAGGATTCTCAAAAAGTTTTCAGCTTCATTCCAACTCAATATTTCTCTTGAATCTCTGTGTGTGAATATGAGCATGTTCGTGTTTATGTGTTCATGTATCCACATTGATATGTGCCTTCATCTGTATCTGTGTGTACTGGTACATGACAAATATGTAGAAGACACAAGACAACTCTATGTTTCATACTCCAGGCACTGTTCACTATTTCTTTTCTTGAAGTAGGGTCTCTCACTTTGCTTGTAACATTATCAGTCCTAATGAATATATGTGTGGAGTTTCTATGATAGATCTGTTTTCAATAGAAATGCTTTTGATGAATCTCATAAACACTGTGAGGTGAAAAGATTCAGGTAAATCTATAGGTTTCCTCCTGCAACTTTTCTAAGAATATACACATTTGATGAGTATGGACTCTGGTTAACTAGTATGGCAAATGTTACCATATTTAATGTGTAGATACAAACTTTTATACCATCTACCTTAGAACTCAGCAAGTCACAATGATAAGTTGTAGTTTCTTGTTTTTTTTTCTCTTTGATATTAAACCCATATCACCTAGAGTCACTATTTATAAATAATCACATTCCCCTTTCATTCTTTCAATATAGAGGAGCTAGGCTATCTACCCATTCTTTTAAAAATATTGACTTTATTCAATTACATTAAAATAGAAGAATGCATACTTGGAAGTTCCATCATAGCCTTAACCCTACAAATATTTAAGGTTTTATTTTCAAAGTTTGAGTAGACAACATGGGAGGCCGATTCTTTAACTATATGAGATACTTGTATTGAGAGTTTCATTCATAGGCTTTATAATTTTTTAATTATAATAGCTGTAAAATAAAAAGCAAATTTATAATAATACCTTGTTTTTTTATAAAATTTTATTTTATTTTTTCAGATTAGGAATACTAGGAGAAAATATACCCTATCAAAATACCTACTGCAGAGTCCCAATTTCCTCAGTAGTTTCATAGTCCTTCCAAAGGTATCTTAAGGTATTCCAATTCTCACTTAAATCAGTTGTTGAGTAAATTCAGAATTTAAATTATTTTTTCTAAAGTTCCCTTCACCTAAAAATTATTATATTTTATTATACAAATCATTTTAAGTAACTTTTAAGTCACTAATGTTTACTACCTTAAAAAATGATTACCTACTTATTAACAGAATGTAAAGAAATTACATATTATGATAGTAAATGGGAAACCTTGAGTGTGTCAATGAAAATGTATATATTTTTTTAAGAATCACATGGATAATGAAGGAAAGTAGAATATAGAATGATGTGCTGAGTTCTGTCTTGGGCTGCCGAACATTTAAAAGTTTCACTGAAAAGAGTCTCATTACAATCATGGGAATTATGTTTTGATTTGATCTTTTTTAGCAGTAGGTTTAGAACACATTATCTCAAAGACATGTTCCAGAACTGTGGGTCTCTGTACACTATTTTATTTTTTTAATTTAATTTTTATTATAATGTTTATTTATTACATCAAGTTACAATTCCATCATCATGTCCTCTTTCCACCTCTCCCAGTTCCACCCTCCCACCCTTACTTCCCTCTCACAACCATCCCACTCCTCTGATATGGTGTGTCCCTACATATCAACCCCTCTCAGTTCAACAGTCACATGAGGGCTAAGAGCTTCCTCTTGCACTGGGGGACAAAATGGTAGCACAGCTAGGGAAAATTATCCCATTGATACATAACAAAGTCTATGTACCTGATCTTTTTGGTGTGTTGGTTGTAGTATAGTTATCCTGTACTATATGGCTAAAATCCAACTATAAGTGAATAGATGCCATGTGCATCTTTCTGAGCCTATGCTAGCTCACTCAGGATGAGCTTCTCTAGTTCCATCCATTTGGCTGCAAATTGCATGATTTCATTGTTTCTGATGGTTGAATAGTATTCCATTGTGTAAATTTACCACAATTTTTTTTTTATCCATTCGTTAGTTGAGGAACATCTGGGTTGTTTCCAGTTTCTAGCTATTACAAATAAGGCTGCTATGTGCATAGATGAGGATATGTCCTTGTGGTTTGGTGAAGAATCATTTGGATGTATACCCAGAAGTGGTATGGCTGGGTTTTGAGGTAGGGCTATTCTGAAGTTTCCAAGATATTGCCAGACTGATTTCCATAGTGATTGTACAAGTTTGCACTCCCACCAGCAATGGAGGAGTGTTCCCTTTTCTCCACAACCTTGCCAGCATGTGCTGTCATTTGAGTTTTTTATCTTAGCCCTTCTGACAGGTGTGAGATGGTATCTCAGAGTAGTCTTGAGTTGCATTTCTCTGATGATTAAGGATGTTGAACATTTCTTCAAATGTCTCACTGCCATGAGAGAGTCCTCCTTTGGAATTCTTAGTTTAGCTCTGTTTCCCATTTTTGATTCGATTATTTGGTTTCTTGCTGTTTAGTTCCACGAATTATTTATAAATTTTGGATATTAGCCCTCTCTCAGAAGTGGGGTAGGTAAAATTCTTTTCCCAATCTGTAGTTTGCCATTTTGTTCTAATGACAGTGTCCTTTGCTGTACAGAAGCTTTCCATTTTCATGAGGTCCCATTTATTGATTGTTGGTCTTATGTCCTGAGCTGTTAGTGTTCTGTTCAGTAAGTTGTCACCTGGGCCAATGAGTTCCAGGCTTTTCCCCATTTTCTCTTCTATTAGATTTAGAGTGCTGGGCTTTATGTTAAGGTCATTGATCCACTTGGACTAAAGTTTTGTACAAGTTGATAAGTATGGGTCTAACTTCATTCTTTTACATATTGACATCCAGTTAGACCAGCACCATTTGTTGAAGATGCTGTCCTTTTTCCATTGTACAGTTTTCGCTTCTTTGTCAAAAATTAAGTGACCATAGGTGTGTGGGTTCATTTCTGGGTCTTCAGTTCGATTCCATTGATCCACTGGTCTGTTTCTATACCAGTACCATGCTGTTTTTGTTACTATTGCTCTGTAGTATAGCTTGAAATCTGGGATGGTGATACCTCCAGATTTTTTTTTTTAATTGTACAGGATTGATTTAGCTATTTTGGGTTTTTGTTATTCCATATGAAGTTGAGAGTTGTTTTTTCCAGGTCTCTAAAGAATTGTGTTGCTTTTTTGATATGAATTGTATTGAATCTGTATATAACTTTTGGTAGAATGGCCATTTTTATTATGTTGATCCTACCTATCCATGAGCATTGGAGAT
Source organism: Lophiomys imhausi (assembly GCA_907164525.1). NCBI lineage: Eukaryota > Metazoa > Chordata > Mammalia > Rodentia > Muridae > Lophiomys > Lophiomys imhausi. The sequence goes on from CAJQZJ010032546.1 coordinate 601,606, forward strand.
CTTTCCATCTTCTGGTGTCCTCTTCAGTTTCTTTCATCAAGAACTTGAAGTTCTTGTCATATAAGACTTTCACTTGCTTGGTTAGAGTTACCCCCAGGTATTTTATAATGTTTAGTGGCTATTGTGAAAGGAGTTGTTTCCCCAATTTCTTTCCCAGCTCATTTATCTTTGTATAAAGAAGGGCTTCTGATTTTTTTGAATAAATTTTGTATCCAGCCACCTTGCTGAAGGTGTTTATCAATTATAGGAGTTCTCTGGTGGGATTTTTGGAGTCACTTATGTATACATATTATCATATCATCTGTGAATAGATGAATAGGGATAATTTGACTTCTTTGCTTCCAATTTGTCTCCAATTTATCTTCTTTAGCTGTGTTATTGCTCTAGCAAGAATTTAAAGTACTATGTTGAAGAGATATTGTGAAAGTAGACATCCTTTCCTTGTCCCTGAGTTTAGAGGAAATGCTTTAAGTTTCTCTCATTTTAACTTTATGCTGGTTACTGGCTTGCTGTATATCACCTTTTTATTTCTAGGTATGGTCCTTGTATTTCCACTCTCTCCAGGACTTTTAGCATGAAGGGGTATTGGATTTTGTCAAATGCTTTTTCAGCCCCTAGTGAGATGATGATGTGGTTTTTTTTTTTTTTCCTTTCAGCTTGTTTATATGGTGAATTACGTTGATGGATTTTAGTATGTTGAAGCATCCGTGCATTCCTGGGATGAAGCCTACTTGATCATGGTGTATGATACTGTTTATGTGTTCTTGGATTCAGTTTGCCAGTATTTTATTAAGTATTTCTGCATCTATGTTCATGAGGGACATTGGTCCGAAGTTCTCTTTCTTTGTTGGGTCTTTGTGTGGTTTAGGAATCAGGATGACTGTGGCATCATAGAATGAGTTTGGCAGTGTTCCTACTGTTTCTATTTTGTGGAAGAGTTTGAAGGGTATTGGTATTAGCTCTTCTTTGAAGGTCTGGTAGAATTCTGTGCTGAAACCATCTGGCTCTGGGCTGTTTTTGGTTGGGAGACTTTAAAGGACTGTTTCTATTTCCTTGGGGCTTATCAGGATGTTTAATCTATTAACCTGATCTTGATTTATCTTTGGTAGTTGGAATCTGTGAAGAAAGTGGTCCATTTCGCTTAGGTTTTCAAATTTGGTGGAGTGCAGATTTTAAAGTAGGAGCTACAGGTTCTCTGCATTTCTTCAATGTCTGTTGTTGTTTCTCCCTTTTCATTTCTGATTTTGTTGATATGGGTTTTTTTCCCTGTGTCTTTTAGTCAATTTGGCTAAAAGTTTGTTTATTTTGTTGATTTTCTCAAAGAACCAACTCTTGGTTTCATTGATTCTTTGTATTGTTCTTTTTGTTTCTAAGTTGTTAATTTGAGCCCTAATTTTGATAATTTCCTGCCAGTATTGTCTTCTCTTTAATTCTCATCTCTGAGGTCAGAAGATAATTCCAGGAATCACAATTCAGATTATATCCAGAATGGGCCTCTTAATTAGATCCCTCATGAAATACATCAAACTTATGTTTTATTTCAGAAAATGTTTCTGCCTAATTAAGTCAACTGGGGAGGGTGAATTCATAGGGCTTGATCAATGCTGACCATGGCTCTGTAATCCACTGACCTTTGGTGAAGCAGCTATTTTCTGTAACTAAGAATGGTGGATCCACAACCAGTGTGGTTGACATTGGACAGACCAAGCACAATTATCTTTCAACTGCCTGATATGGTATCTCAATTAGAACAGTTATTCAAAATATGTTAGTTTTTTTTCTCTCCTCTTCTAATATTTAGCTCAAGATTTCCCAATTCTTAACTTGATTTCCCCTTGGTTGGGACTTATTGACCACTGTCTCAGTTAATCTATACATGGTATAGATTGTACACATTTTATATTTATTATTTGTGCTGTCCCCTTGACACTCTTGGAAATTTTCGCTGTTTGTCATTTTACTGAGATCACTTCCCCTTGCTGAGATAAGTAGTGATTAAACAAATGTTTGTGAATTCTGAGAAGATTCACAAGGGTAGGAGGGTTCATCTGACCTCTGTTGTATTCTTAATGTTAAGGTTTGCTATCAACAAGTTCAGAGAAGATGTGCATACCCCTTCTCATTTTGTAGAGTAGAAATTACTAGTATAGTATACTCACTTCCTTATTTTTTTGGCACCTGTATTTGACAAGGGACACAAGTGAGTTGATATCCTACAGATAGTTTTATTAATTGTCAGCAGCAAAACACATTTTCCCCAGCTTCTTTTCTTCTGCATGTATGTGTGGAAGTACATATATGTGTTTGAGTGTATGTGGACATGTGTTTGTATCTGAAGATCATGGGAAAATGCTGCTTATCTCAAACAAAACCCACTGTGGTTTTTTTTTTTTTATTTCCACATGTTTATTTGATTTGTTTTCAAGACAGGGTTTCTACGTGTAGTCTTGGCTGTCCTGGAACTCTCTCTGTATACCATGCTGTCCTCAAACTCACAGAGATCCACCTGCCTTTGTAACCTGAGTACTAAGATTAAAGGCAAATGCCACCATCATCCAGCTGTTTATTTGACTTTTGAGGCAGCATCTTTTATTGACTTGTAGCTCATCTAGTAGGCTAGGATGTTCTTTCAAGGAATTCCAGAGATGATCCTGTTTTAGGTGCCCCAGTACTTCCACAAGTGTGCACAGCTAAACCTGATTTTGATTTACATGTATTCTGGAGACTGACCTCAGATTTTCATGCTTTCACAACAAGTACTTTACCAAATGAGCCTTCCTAACCCTTGATTTTTCAATTATTTATCCTAGATATAAGTATGTAATAATGTCCATGGTAATGTTCCACCATTATCACAATAATCATAAGGGCTCATACTGAAGAGTAAACATAAGCTATTCAGGAAAGTGCCTTTTCACCATATTCTTTTTCCTTTGCATCTGTAAAGATTATAGAATTGATGGCAATGCAGAGATATCTTAGCTGTTAAGAGCTCTTGTTTCACAACCATCAGGGCATATATTCAAATCTCACCATCCATGTAATAAGCTAGTCTTACATATATATGTAACCACAATTCTGTGAGAAGCAGAGATAGAAGATCTCTGGAGCTGAAATAGCCAGCACCAGGTTCAGGGAGAGACTGCCGCAAAAGAGTAATAGAGTAATAGAAAAACATACTTGTTGTCCTTCTCTGGCATCTATGGGTTTGCATGTGTGCATAGATATGCATCTATATACACATGTACAACACACACACAGTGATAGAATTGAGATTCAGCATGGTGAAATAAAATTTATAAAGTCAATGATCAGACAAGAAAGGTTTTTCTTCTAAATCTCTTTATAACCCTTATGTGTTCCATTCTTACAACACAGAAACTTTCCCATTTCTTACATGACCTTAGAGCAATTAAAAATGTGTTCCAGTTTAATCTTGCCCTCCACCAAAAGTCCAGTGGTTCTCAACCTTCCTAATGCTATGACCCTTTAATACTGTTCCTCATGTTGAAATGATTCCCAACCAAAACTTTATTTTATTTTATAACTGTAATTTTGCTAGTGTTAGGAATTATAATGTCAATATCTGTGCTTTCTTAGATAGACTGAGTCAATCCCTATGAAAGGATTGTTTGAACCCCTCCCCAAAGGAGTTGCTACCCACAGGTTGAGAACTGCTGATCTAGACAATCATCTTCTAAATATGGTGAATTTATGTAAGTTTCTGTATTATTTTTCTCTAGGCTTGCCACATGCACTGCAGTCAGTGTTTCAGCCCCCAGAGAAAGTTCCTAAGGGAGTAACCACTAAGAACAGATTTGAAGAAAACAGCACTGGGTGATGACAACAACTCACACATCTATAGCCCCATTGTCACAGATTGCGATTTGACTGCCAGTCACACATTGGAACAGATTTTAGTTAAATCAAGCTCTGACATGACTGGAACAAAAACCAAAGGAAACATCTGCCAAAACAGAAATTGTGTCAACCTCTTAAACAAGAAGAATGTTTATAATCGGTGTAACATCTGAGCATTCATAAAGCCAGTTTTATAATCTTTTACAAAATTTTCAATGGATACTTTTGTTGTCACCAGGATGTATTTCTTCTATTCTTTTTAATTCAGATGTACAGATTGCTCCAAGTGTAGAAAAAAAAAATGTGGGACTATCACATGGCATAAGAGTCAATTTGCCATATTTCTGGAATGAAGCTCAAGTTTACTGATATACAAAGAGCCTGTCAATTCACAGAAATTCTTGTTTGCTTGTTTGTTTGTTTTAATTTTATTTGAATTTGTGGTTATATAGGTGAGCCCGTGTTGGCAAAAGTAATGAGAGCCTTTCTGAGCAATGTTTACAATCTGCAGAGAGTACAAAGCATTTTGGCTGGCTTGTACAATGAGAAACCATATCAAATACTCAGAAATTTGTAAGAAGCTTGATGTTAATGTCAACTTGCCACACATTAGAATTACATGAGCAGGGACCCTTGCTTAAAGAAGCATTCTGAATGTCTTTTATTTGGGAAGGCCCATCCTAATTGTGAAAAGCATCATCTAATTCAGATTAAAAGAGAATTTCAGAATGAATGCTTCTGTCCTTTTGCTCTGGCATGAAATGGACTTGTCCTCCTGCAGCTTTTGCTTTCTTTGCTGACAGCAGGACCAGTTTTTCCCAAGCTTCCATTGCAGATGGGAGCAGACTTCCTGGCTTCCAGAGACAAACTGCAGAGTGACCCAGTCTTGTGGATTGAGTAACTACAGCTTGTCAGCTCTACCCCCCCTCCCCCATTCCCCATCCCCCTTGAGAAGTAGACATTATGGGATTATTCCTATTGTTGCAGCACCCAGCTTCAAGGATTATGTAATTATAGGTTCTCAGCTTCTCCCAGAGTAATTTAGTTCCTGTTTCTACTTTAAAGTTGACTCAAAAAATTCTTGTTTGACTCTAACACTCTGCCTATGAAGGGAATGAAAATTATTAAAAGACCCCCTAAGTCGGCAGTAGA
>CAJQZJ010032546.1:606628-630362 GCA_907164525.1 Lophiomys imhausi
ATGAAGGGAATGAAAATTATTAAAAGACCCCCTAAGTCGGCAGTAGAGCCAGGCCAGCCGCCAGGTGATTCCCGGAACTTAGCTGACCATAAACAGGTTGAAACCAAGAATGAAGGTCAGTTGGGCCACGGGCCCCCAGGGCTTCAGGAACTGGCTGACCATAAGATTAGATTCATTCCTGAGACAAACAGATGTAGGATGTTTCCCGCTGACTAACTAATGGGCTGGTACATTCCAGCTGTATTTCCCCTCCCCCTTGGGTTGTGGTAAACGATGGGCTGGGCTGGTACTTCCCACCTGTAATTTCCCCCCCGCCCCTTAATCTGTGGTGCTCCCCCATAAAATGTTAGACTCTCCCCCAAATCAAGGTCGTGACTCCTAGCCCTGCATGGGATATGAGTGGCGTCCCTCAGTGCACTGAGCCCCCCCCCCTTTCCCCCTTTTTCCCCCAAAATAAACCTCTTGCGATTGCATCAAGATGGTCTCTTGCGAGTTTTGGGGCGGCCGTGATATCCTGAATGTCGGGTGAGGAACTTCCCTCCCCCGGGTCTTTCACCTACACACTAGATTTGGAACAAGGGTGTACAATGGCTTTCAAACTTCCATGTGTGATACACAAATCCAGAAATATCTAGAGGTAAAATGAGCCCCTTTGTTTTAATGTTGCCAGTTTGGGAATAAGGAATACAACCCTCAGTGTTCTCTCCCAGTTCTCCTCTCTCTCTCTCTCTCTCTCTGTCTGTCTCTCTCTCTCTCTGTGTGTGTGTGTAGGTGAATGTATACATGTGTGTGTGGAAGCTGATGTTCAATGTCTTCTTCAATATGATTTTTATCATGTTTTTTTTTTGTTTTTTTTGTTTTTTTTTTTTTTGAGACAGAATCACTCTCTGAACCTAAATTTAGCAATTTGGGTAATCCGTCTGGCCAGAGAGACTTATGGACCCTCCTGTCTATGTTCCTGCAGAATTGGGCTTAGAAACATTAGCCATCGTGGGTAGAATTTTGTATGGGTGGTGAGGGATCTAAACACAAATCAAGACTAAATCATCTCAGCCCCTGATATTCTTTTATATTAGTAATATTAGAGCAAAGTTTATTTAAAATTAAGCTCAAATGTGAAGAATGGGATTGTTGAGTTATGTTACACTATGTGCAAGAAGAAACAAGGTAGAGAATCAGCCCAAGGACATCAACAGACAAAGAAGATTGTAGATCTGCTAAGTCTTTAGTATCTCATCACAAGACAAGAAGCAGCATAGAGATGCAGAAGATGGTTTTCCCTTTGTTTCTTTGATCTCTCTGTCTCTGTCTCTGTCTCTATCTGGATTGCTCTCTCTCTCTCTCTCTCTCTGTATGCAAGATCATTTGTGAGTTGCATGCATGTTGCATACATATGAGTTACATACATGTTGGGGTCAGATGGCTAATTCAGATGTTTCTCTCCTTCAGCTTTGTTTTGCAAAACCTTTTTTGTTTTCTACTGTGTTTTCCAGGGTAGCTGGCCTGCAAACTTTTTAGATCTTCTCCTGTCCTGACTTTTGACCCCAGCCTAGGATCATTCCTGGAATTGCACACATGGTAATGTCTCCCTTATGACTGAAGCTGATCAAAACGGTCTGTATCTCAGTTTCCTTTCCTGAAAACAAGGGCTTCATTAATAATTATTTTAACTATGGTACAGTCATTTAGATGGTATTATGGGAACCCAAATCATAATTCTGATTTGGTGAACTTTCATTACGTTTCCCCAATGTACTCTTAATATAAAAATGTGGAATGTTCTATTTTTATGACAACATTATCATATTTATGACATTAGCACTATTCTTTTTTATTATAATGTTTCTTTATTACATCAAGTTACATCTCCATCATAGTGCACTCTTTACACCATGCCTCGTTCCACCCTCCCACCTTCTCCTCCTGCTCTGAACCATCCCACTGCTCCAAAGTGCAAATCAGCCCCTCTCAGTTCAACAGTCACATGAGGGTTAAGAGCTTCCTCTTGCACTGGGTGCCTACATGATAGCACCCCCAGGGGAAATTGTCCCAGTGATAGGTAACAAAGTCTAAGTTCCTGATCTTTTTGGTATGTTGGTTTTAGGATAGTTATCCTGTACTATATAGCTAAAATCAAATTACAAGTGAGTGGATGCCTTGTACAACTTTCTGAGTTGGGGTTAGCTCATCTAGGATGAGCTTCTCTAGTTCCATGCATTTGGCTGCAAATTGCTCGATTTCCTTGTTTCTGATAGCTAAGTAGTATTCCATTGTGTAAATGTACCATTTTTTAATCCATTCTTCAGTTGAGGGACATTGGGTTGTTTCCAGTTTCTAGCTATTACAAGTAAGGCTGCTATGAACATAGATGAGGATATGTCCTTGTGGCTCAGTGAGGACTCATTTGGGAGGATAACCAGAAGTGGTATGGCTGGATCTTGAGGTAGGGCAATTCCAAGTATTGTAAGATATCACCAGACTGATTTCCATAGTGGTTGTACAAATTTGCACTCCCACCAGCAATGGAGGAGTGTTCCCTTTCTTCACAACCTCACCACCATGTGCTATCATTTGAGTTTTTGATCTTAGCCATTATTATAGATGTGAGATGGAATCTCAGAGCCATCTTGAGTTGCATTTCTCTGATGATTAAGGAAGGTGAGCATTTCTTCAAATGTCTCAGTACCATTAGGGATTCCTACTAAGTGAATTCATGGTTTAGCTCTATTTCCCATTTTTTCATTGGAGTATTTGGTTTCTTAGTGTTTAATTTTTTGAGTTCTTTATAAATTATGTGGGGTTGGTAAAGATCATTTCCCAATCTTTAGGTTGTTGTTTTGTTTAAATGATGGTGTCCCTTGCCTTACAGAAGCTTTTAGTTACATTAGGTTCCATTTATTGATTGTTGGACTTACAACCTGAGCTATTGGTGTTCTGTTCAGAAATTTGTCAGCTGTGCCAATGAGTTCAAAGCTTTTCCCCACTTTTTCTTCTATAAGATTTAGTGTGTCAGGCCTTATGCTAAGGTCTTTGATCCACTTGGACTTAAGTTTTGTGCAAGGTGATATGTATGGGTCTAAAATCATTCTTTTACATGTTGACATCCAGTTAGACCAGCACCATTTGTTGAAGATGCTGTCCTTTTTCTATTGTATAGTTTTGGCTTCTTTGTCAAACATTAAGTGACCATAGGTGTGTGGGTTCATTTTTGGGACTTCAGTTCTATTCCATTGATGTACTTTATGTTTCTAAACTAGTACCATGCTGTTTTCATTATTATTGCTCTGTAGTACAGCTAGAAATCTGGGATGATGATACCAACAGATTTTTTTTTAATGTACAGGATTGATTTAGCTATTCTGGATGTTTTGTTATTCCATATGAAGTTGAGAGTTGTTTTTTCCATATCTAGAAAGAATTGTGTTGGTATTTTAATAGGAATTTCATTGAATCTCTTTATTACTTTTGGCAGGGTGGCCATTTTTTTGTTATGTTGATCCTACCTAGACATGAGCATGGGAAATCTTTCCATCTTCTGATGTCCTCTCCAGTTTTTTTCTTCAAGGACTTGAAGTTCTTGTCATACAGGTCCTTCACTTGTTTTGTTAGAGTTACCCCCAGGTATTTTATATTGTTTGTAATTGGTATTGTAAAGGGTGTTGTTTCCCTAATTTCTTTCTCAGCCCATTTATTTTTTCTGTAAAGAAGGGCTTCTGATGTTTTTGAATTAATTTTGTATCCAGCCACCTTGCTTAAGGTGTTTATCAGTTATAGGAGTTCTCTGTTGGGATTTTTGGGGTCACTTATTTATTATTATTATATCATCCGTGAATAGGGATAATTTGACTTCTTTGATTCCAATTTGTCTCCACTTTATCTTCTTTAGTTTTTTATTATTGCTCTAGCAAGAACTTCAAGTACTATTTGAAGAGATACGACAAAAGTGGACATCCTTGTCCCACAATTTAGAGGAAATGCTTAAATTTCTCACCATCTAAATTGATGCTGGTTATGGGCTAGCTGCATATTGCCTTTATTATTTCTAGGTATTATCCTTGTGTGCCCATTTTCTCCAGGACTTTTAGCATGAAGGGGTATTGGATTTTGTCAAATGCTTTTTCAGCCTCTAGCGAGATGATCATGTTTTTTTTTTTTTCTTTTCTTTCAGCTTGTTTATATGGTGAATTACTTTGATGGATTTTAGTATGTTGAAGCATCCCTGCATTATTGGGATGAAGCCTACTTGATCATGGTGTATGATATTTTTGATGTGTTCTTGGATTTGGTTTGCCAGTATTTTATTAAGTATTTCTGCATCTATGTTCATGAGGGAAACTGGTCTGAAGTTCTCTTTCTTTGTTGGGTCTTTGTGTGGTTTAGGAATCAGGGTGGCTGTGGAATCATAGAATGAGTTTGCCAGTGTTCCTTCTGTTTTTATTTTGTGGAATAGTTTGAGGAGTATTGGTATTAGCTCTTCTTTGAAGGTCTAGTAGAATTCTGTGCTGAAACCATCTGGCCCTGGGCTTTTTTTTGGTTGGGAGATTTTTAATGACTGTTTCTATTTCCTTAGGGATTATAGAACTGTTTAATCTGTTTACCTCATCTTGATTTACTTTGATAGTTGGAATCTGTTAAGAAAGTTGTCCATTTGACTTAGGTTTTCAAATTTGGTGGAGTATAGATTTTTAAAGTAGAACTTAAAGTTTCTCTGGATTGTGAAAATGTCTGTTGTTACTTCTCCCTTTTCCTTTCTGATTTTGTTGATTTGGGTTTTTTCCCTCTGCCTTTTAGTTAATTTGGCTAAAGGTTTGTCTATTTTGTTGATTTTCTCAAAGAACCAATTCTTGGTTTCGTTGATTCTTTGTATTGTTCTTTTTGTTTCTAAGTTGTTAATTTCTGCCCTAAGTTTGATTATTTCCTGCCTTCTGCTCCTCTTAAGAGAGTTGGGCTTCTTTTATTTTTCCAGTTCTTCCAGCTCTGCTCTTCATTCGCTAATATGAGCTATCATGATTTTCTTTTTGAAGGCACTTAGTGCTATGAACTTTACTCATAGCACTGCTTTCATTATGGCCTATAGGTTTGGGTATGTTGTGCCTTCATTATCATTGGATTTGAATAAGTCTTTGATTTTCTCCTTTATTTCTTCCCTGACCCAGTGGTCATTCAGTAGAGAGTTGTTCAGTTTCCATGAATGTGTAGGGTTTTGTATTATTTCTGTTGTTATTGAGGTCCAGCTTTATTCCATGGTGGTCGATAAGATGCAAGGAGTTATTTCAATTTTCTTGTATTTGTTGAGGCTTGCTTTGTGTCCAGCTATTGGTCAGTTTTGGAGGAGGTTTGATGCAGGGCTGTAAAGAAGGTGTATCCTTTTGTGTTTGGGTGAAATGTTCTATAGATATCTGTTAGGTCCATTTGGTCCATTATTTCTATTAGGCTCATTATTTGTCTATTTTGTTTCTGTCTCAATGATTTGTCCATTGCTGTAAGTGGGGTGTTGAACTTTCCCACTACCAATGTGTGGGGATCAATGTGAGTTTTAAGCTTTAGAAGAGTTTCTTTAACAAATGTGGGTGCCCTACTATTTGGGGAATAGATATTCCAGCTTGACATGTCTTCTTGATGAATTTTTCCTTTAATGAGTATGTCGTGTCCTTCTCTATCTTTTTTGATTAACTTCAGCTGAAAGTTTATTTTATTTGATATTAGGATGGCTACTCCATCTTCCTTCCTGGGCCCATTTTGTTAGAAAACTTTTTCCCAGCCCTTTACTCTGAGGTAGCATCTATCTTTGTTAATGAGATATGTTTCTTGTATGCAGAAAAATGTTGGGTCTTGTTTATGGATCCATTCCGTAAGCCTGTGTGTTTTTATTGGGGAGTTGAGTCCATTGATTTTGAGGGATATTAATGATGAAAGGTTGTTATTTCCTGTTATTTTGATGTAGGTGGTGTTTGTGTGTTTCTTTTTTGTTCAGGTTCAGTGGAGGTTTTTGATTCCTGTTTTCTTGGATGTAGTTATATTCTCTGGGTTGTAATTTTCCTTCTAGCATCTTCTATAGGGCTAGATTTGTGGTAGATACTGTCTAAATGTGAATTTGTAATGGAATATCTTGTTTTCTCCATCTATGTTGATAGAGAATTTTGCTGGATATAGTAGTCTGGCTGGGCACCTATGTTCTCCTAGGGTTTGTAGGATGGCTTCCCACACCTTTCTGGCTTTTAAAGTTTCTGAGGAGAAGTCAGGTATAATTCTGATGGGTCTGTCATTATATGTTACTTGACCTTTTTCTCTTACCACTTTGAATATTTTTGTCATCATTTTCATGTGTTTCAGCTGTGGTGGGATGGTCAGTGCTTGCTGTACTAGCATAGCTGCATTTTGCTAGTCTTATTTCCCTGACTTTTGTCAGATCTGTTCTTTTGCTGACCTTTAACTATCTGGTTTTTCTTAGCTGTTTGTTTCTGGTGCCTTCTGGGCTTGGTGTCAAGAAGGGCATTTTTGTGTAGAGGCCATATAGCTTGGTGATCTGTAGCTCTCCACAGGCTGGATGGGGCCTTGTGTGGAGGTTGGTTCTCAGTGTGTCTCCCAGAGTTCGCCCATTCCTGTTGTGTCCTGATTGCGAACTCAGGTTAGAGGTTGTGGTGGGATGTGTTATTCTTGACTGCAGGTTCCTGAGATCCAACTGGTCTTTGCAGTGTTGACAGTTCAGGTTGGCAGGGCACAGACTGTTGACCGGAGCTGTAGCTCCCCTGCAGCTTATGTGTCAGGACTGTGATTGTGTTCCTCCCAAGCTTCTTCTCTCAGGAGGTTCTCAGGTTCAGTGTGCACCTTATGTGGGTAGAGGAATTTCTTTTCTGTTCTATTCTGTATGTTTTTCAGTATGCCTCTTGGAATTCTATCGGCATCTCTTTCTTAGATTTGGGATGTTTTCTTCTATGATTTTGTTGAAATTGGTTGGAAGCACTGTGATCTTGTACAGCCCATGTCACCCAGGCAATGAGCAATGGTCCAGAGTTGTTTCACTTCTCCCCAGTCAGAGCTCTCTACTTTGTAGCCTGGGTATTCAGCTGAATGGCAAGGCAGGTGCAGTCAGGGACATCTGATATGGAATTCACACCCTGTCCACAGTGTTTGTATTTGTGGATGCTCAGTTGCCTTTTCCTACCCAGAATCACTGTGCTCCAGTGTAGCTTGCCTGCGCCGACGTGGCTTCTGACAGTTTCTCAGTAGCAAGGGTATTAAGACTGTGGTTGTGGTCCTTTCATGCTCTTCTCCAGGGGTTTCAGTATTAACCTGTGCTTCTCAATCAGAATGTCTTTCAGTCGGTGCAGTTCCCCTGCTCCAGCCACACTTGATAGTTCAGAACTGCTTTACTGCTCCAGAGGGAGATTAGATGCTGTAAACTGAGGCAGTAGTCTGAGAGCCCTCCAAAAGTAAGAGTGGACAGTGAGCTCACGAAGTACTTGGACTGGGGGTGGGGGGTAGGGGGTATGCCTCTCTGTTAGAAGTTCTGTGGTTGATCAGATGCTCCTTGCTCCCTTGGGTAGCATGTCCCAGACCAGGAACATTTCACTGCTCTGGGTGGAGATCTAAATGTACTAGTCTGAGGCTGTAGACTGAGTGCCCTGGTGAAGTGAGCACAGGCAGAGGGTTCCAGTATGGAATTCACTCAGCGAATCTCAGCACCCTTTCCCTGCCTGAATTGCAGTGTTCCAGAGCAGCCTGCCTGGGTTGGCAGGGGCTTCCACCAGATTCCCTGTAGCTACAGTGTTAGGGCTGTGGCTATGGTCCTCCCAATCAACTCTCAGACCAGTCTTAGAGCCAGTTTGTACCTCTCACTTTGAAACTGTGTGAACCGTGCTGTCACTGCTTCTGTACTCTGTTGCACAATGGAGAGCCCAGCTTAGTGGCCAGGCAGAGGGGGTGAAGCAAGAAGTTCCAATATGGAGTACATTCACTGAGTCCCTGCCTGTATCACAGTGTCCCAAAGCAGACTGCCTGGGTCAGCAGGGGCCTCCATCAGCTCCCCTTGCATTCAGGTGGGGGAAGGGAGGGCAGGGAGTTCCAATTTGTATTCTATATCCTGCCCACAGTGTGCTTGGGCTCACGGACACTTGGTGCCTACCAGCTGGATCCCGCTGTCACTGGTCAGCCAGATGCTACCATACTGAATATCCCAGGGAGAGTCCCTCAGTTTTGCCATGTAGCGGCTCTGCTGCTATGCTCCTGGATGTCCAAGTTTACCCCCTACACAGATGCTGTGGACTCAGGAAGTCCTGTGTTTGGAGTGTGAAACTGTCAGCTGGAGTCCTGAAAGGATCCAATATGCAGTATCTTCCACTGTGGCAGGGAGGGAGTGCAGTCTCTCAGCGGGAAGCACTCTGTGTCCTTGTCTGGTGACTCTGATTCTTCAGTGTCTATATTTCCCATACTGAGTTCTTTGTTGTCCCTGGCTTTGCTGGGCAAGCCCAGATAGGCTTGAACCTCACAAACTGCTGTTCAGCAGGAATATATCTCTGCTGTTGTCCAATTGGTCTTCCTGATGATCAAAATGTGTCTGACTTGATCACTGCCATCTTGCCCCTCCAAGCAACAAGTCTTAAAGTGTTATCTCATAAGGTACTTTCATGTTGACTAAGATCAAGAACTCTCCAAAGGAATCCGTTCATCCCACACTTTCAGCATTCTCAAACATGTCTATCTGCTTCCATGTCTCCTGGTGGAATCCACTATTCTTCTTGAAAGCCATCATCAGTTTAATTTTAAATGTCAAACTGTAAAATACATATACGAGCATAGATTTTTTTTTTAGATACAATTGAAATTGTCTCAGAGTGCTTTTGAAAATTAAAAACACAATAATAAATTGGATTCTTCAAAAATAAAAATAAAAGTAAAACAAAACTAGAAAAATCTAAATCGAAGCAATCAAGGGAGACATTGCATTAAACTAAATTTTAAGGTTATTTTTTTCATTCTTATTTTGCTTTATATATTTTCCTCTTGTCAATAGTTATCCATGCCAGCTGCCAAATTTCACTAACCAAAAGTCAATGTTTACAACTCTTTTTTATTTTTATGCACCTAGGAGGTTTCATAAACCATATTAAGTCTTGAACTCTTTGGACAAATCACTGCTGCTGTTACTGTGGAGGCTTTTTTATGAGAAGAGTTTAACAGCTCATAAAACTCCCTTGCAGTTATACTCATTTGGATTACAGATATGAACACTTGCTCAGCAAGGGTAATATTCAGAGGCTCCACTCCAAACACTAGGCAGATATTTACTCTGGGAATTGGTGAGCAAACAACTTTCTAAACAGCCTTGTCAGAATGGCTTCAGGGTAAAAACAGAAGATTCTGGATTTAAATTTTGACCTTTTCACGTATTTGTTAGCTGACAATGTGCAAGATAAGTATTATATGTTTCAGCTTCCTTCTCTGAAAATGATGACAAATAAAAACTCAGGTTTTGTGAATGTTAAAATACCTACAAGTAAGATTGGTAGCAGAGGAGTAGAGAGTGGGAGGGTGGGACCGGGAGGGGAGGAGGGTTGGGTCTGTGATTGAGATATAACTTGAATTAATAAATAAATGTATAAAAATACAAAAAAAACCCAGAAGATTCAAATAAGACTTTAGGAGCTCTGCATACTGCCATGCTCTGACAGTGTGGGAAGGGAAAACCATGCTACCTACAAAGAATTGGATCTTCTATTATTCTTTTCACATTTATTTATGTGGGACATGCATGCTACACCACATATGTGGAGATTTTAGGGCAACTAGGGAATTTTAATTCTTTCCTTCTATCTATCAGGGATCAAACTTTTGTCATCAAGCTTACTAGCAAGGGTGTGTACACATTGAGCCATCTCTGGAACCTCCATATCTCCCTAGTCTAGGATAGATACTGCTTATGAATCTGTAGAATATGAAAAGTAACAAACTCAGTGTTTATTGTATGGAAGGTGTTTATAGATATCATGTATTCTCATACCATTCAACACATGCAGAGTCAAATGATTATCATCTACCATTACTGACTGACCATTCAATGCAAGGATGATGCACACATCCTCATGTAAAAGGTGCTGGATGAACTTCATGTATGTTTTCTTCTATCAGAGGTTGATCACCAAGAATTTCTGATAATAACTTATTCCACACTATAGCTCAAGCATGTTTGTTTGTTTGTTTGTGTTTGTTTTTTTGTGTCTCACCATAGTTTGCAAATTAATTTCTTAGTATTGCATCTGTATCAAACAACACCTACATTTTCTTATCTATGGTGGAAAGTCATTTCCTATGGTTATCATTAAGTTTTTCTTCACGTTACTAATGAGGCATTCACTCTGATCATTATTATGCCTGTGTTTTAGATATGAAAATTCTTTACAAGAGTTATGAGTGGCAGACACTGACTACTTTATTTAAATGAATAAGTATTTATTTATTCATTTATTTAAATACTCAAGGAAAAAAAGAAAAATTTCTTGCTGGCAAGTTGATGCACCCTGCTGCTGAAGCATTCCTTTGCAAGCATTAGACCATACTAGCTTGAGATTCCAACATAGGCTGAAGACTAGATGAGACAATCAGTCTTCTGATGGACTGAACAACTTCAAGATTCTTGGCTTTTGCATTGGGAGGCACCCATTGCTGTTATATATATATATATATATATATATATATATATATATATATACCATATATATGATTTATATATAAGAATATATATATACACATATATGTATATATAATGTTCTCTCTCTATCTCCTTCTATCTCTCTGTTCTGTTCTTCAATAAAGAATCTGTCTCATACAACCCTCAAAAACTGAGCCAAAATAAATGATCCTCCCTTAAGTTACTTTCTTTCATTAGGTAATTTGTTGCAGCAATGAGAGTAACTCATATACAAGGTAAGCCAGTATTTGGAGAATATCATCAGCATCTGTCTGTGATTGAAAAGCAGTGAGTAAAAGAGATACAAAGATACAAGGATAAGAAGTCCATCTATTCATGCTCAGTGTTCCTGGTGTAAAGAAGAATGTGCTTTCCTAGCATATGGCTTATGAATGACTGCCATCTCTGAAATAAGTGTATAAATATTGCTAAATTAAATAGGAAAGTGAATGAAGAGTTGGACCTATCAAACTGGAAAGCAGCATTCTTTCCCTTTGCACTAAAATATTCTACCTTTGTAACTATTGTAGAAGCTCACAGATGGATTCAGTGACTTAAATTACCCTAATGTGGTGACTGAATATTCATTCCTTCTCAATATTTCCATTATAAATTCAATGAAATTAATTATATACCTGTAGTTGGTGCGTTGTTACTCATTTTCATACTGAGGAATTTATTAGGGTCAAATTAGTATAAGCAAATTATTCCTTATCTAATATAGATTTCATGCTGAAATGTTGGCTATTATGCATGTTAAAATTCTGGATAATATGCACAGGTAGTGTTCCTTCTTAAAGAATTATTCTTAGACCCTTCATTGGTCTTGCTTTGATAAGGAAGGAATGAGTCATTTTACAGGCAAAATGGATGCTGGCTAGGATGTAATACTTGAAGCAATTAACAAAAATTAGTCCCCAAACAATTTTCTCTTCAGAAGTCCTTGAAGACTTTCCTAGCTACCTGTTTCATACCAATCTTTGTCATGAAAATTGTTTTACTTTACAAACACCTGTATCACTCACCAAAAGTTCCCATTTCTATCATTGTATTATCACTTTTATTAGTGACCTACTTATACACAATTAAGGAAAAACTGTCTCTTAAAAATACCTTTGACCTCCATAGTAATCAGTAGTTAATCTTGCATGGAACATTCATTATGTATATTGTCGTAAAGGGCATTATGTTCCCTCCTGTGTGTGTATGTGTGTGTGTGAGTTGTGGAGTATGTATAAACATGTACACATGTGCATGGAGGTGCTTGTGAGTATGGAGGCCAGAGGTGGATATGGAGTGTCTTTGTCCATCACTCCCACCTTCCTTTAGAGATAAATTCTTTCACTGAGGTTAGAGCACAGCAGTCAGTACACATAACTGCTTATCAGACTATAGAGACCTCACTTGCTGCCTCGCTGGACAGAGCATTGGGGTTACAGACATGCACTAGGAACTTACATGTGGGTTAGGGTTCTGAACATATTGTCTCATGCATGCTCAGCAAACACTTTACTGAGTCATCTTCCCAGCCTGATCATCAAGTTCCCTTCTATGTAAAATGGAATTTTTAAAATAGTAGTGTTAACTTACATTAACAACAGTAGCTCATTATTATTTCTTAGTTATGTTGATTTGGATAGGAAAATGATAGTCTGTTTAATTCTGTCCCCCATTTTTGGATTGGATTATTTGGTTTCTTGGCATTTAATTTCTTGAGTTCTTTGTAAATTTTGGATATTAGCCCTCTGTCAGATGTGGGGTTGGTGAAGATGTTTTCCCAATCTGTAGGTTGCCATTTTGTTTGAGTGACAGTGTCTTTTCCCTTACAAAAGCTTTTCAGTTTCATGAGGTCCCATTTATTGATTGTTGGTCTTAGATCCTGAGCTGTTTGTGTTATGTTCAGGAAGTTGTCACCTGTGCCAATGAGTTCGAGGGTTTCCCCCACTTTCTCTTCTAATAGATGTAGTGTGACTGGCCTTGTGTTAAGGTCTTTGATCACCTTGGATTCTCCTCAGAAACTTTAAAAGCCAGAAGGGCCTGGGTAGATGTCCTACAAGCCCTAAGAGAACACAGGTGCCTGGCCAGACTACTATATCCAGCAAAACTCTCTATCAACATAGATGGAGAAATAAGATATTCCATGAAAAAATCAAATTTAATAGTATCTGCTTACAAATCCAGCCCTACAGAAGATACTAGAAGGAAAATTCCAACCCAGAAAAGATAACTCCACCCAAGAAAACAGAGGAAACAAAAAACTCCACTGCAGCTAAACCAAAAGAAACACATAACCACCATCTACATCAAAATAACAGGTAATAATAACCTATGGTCATTAATATTCCTCAACATCAATGGACTCAACTACCCAATAAAAAGACACAGGCTTACATAATGGATCCATAAACAAGACCCAACATTTTTGTGCCTATAAGAAACATACCTCACTAACAAGGATAGATGCTACCTCAGAGTAAAGGGCTGGGAAAAGGTTTTCCAACCAAATGGGCCCAGGAAGGAAGCTGGAGTAGTCATCCTAATATTAAATAAAATATACTTTGAACTGAAGGTAATTCAAAAAAGATAAGGAAGGGCACTGCATACTCATTAAAGGAAAAAATCATCAAGACTGAATTCTCAATACTGAATATCTATGCCCCAAATAAAAGAAAACCCACATTAGTAAAAGAAACTCTTCTAAAGCTTAAAACTCACATTGATGTCCACACATTGGTGGTAGGAGACTCAACACCCCACATAGAACAATGGACAGGTCACTGAGACAGAAACCAAATAGACAAATAATGAGCCTAACAGAAGTCATGAAGCAAATGGACCTAACAGATATCTAAAGAACATTTCACCCCAAACACAAAAGTGTACACCTTCTTTTCAGCACCACATGAAACCTGTTCCAAAATTGTCCATATAGTTGGACACAAAGTACGCTTCAACAGGTACAAGAAACTTGAAATAACACTTTGAATCTTATCAGACCACCATGGAATAAAGCTGGACTTCAACAACAACAGAAATAATAGAAGGCCTACCATTCATGGAAACTGGACAACTCTCTACTGAATAACCACTGGGTCAGGGAAGAAATAAAGGAGGAAATCAAAGACTTCTTAAAATCCAACAAAAATGAAGGCACAACATATCGAAACCTATGGGACACAATGAAAGCAGCACTACGAGGAAAGTTCATAGCACTAAGTGCCTTCAAAAAGAAAATCATGATAGCACATATTAGCTAATTAACAGCAGAAGTGGAAGAACTGGAAAAAAAGAAGCAAACACTCCCAAGAGGAGCAGAAGGCAGGGAATCATCAAAGGTAGGGCTGAAATCAACAACTTAGAAACAAAAAGAATGAAACAAAGAATCAATGAAACCAAGAGTTGGCTCTTTGAGAAAATCAACAAAATAGACAAACCCTTAGCCAAGTTAACTAAAAGACAGATGGAAAAAACCCAAATCCACAAAATCAGAAAGGAAAAGGGAGAAATAACAACAGACATTGAAGAAATCCAAAGAACCTTTAGGTCCTACTTTAAAAATCTGTACTCCACCAAATTTGAAAATCTAAGTGAAATGGACATTTTCCTTGATAGAGTCTACCTACCAAAGTTAAATCAAGATCAAGTTAACAGATTAAACAGTCCTATCATCCCTAAGGAAATAGAAACAGTCATTAAAAATCTCCCAACCAAAAAAACCCAGGGCCAGATGGTTTCAGCACAGAATTCTACCAGAACTTCAAAGAAGAGCTAATACCAAATACCCTTCAAACTCTTCCACAAAATAGAAACAGAAGGAACACTGCCAAACTCATTCTATGTGGCCACAGGCACTCTAATTCATAAACCACACAAAGACCCAACAAAGAAAGAGAACTTCAGACCAATTTCCCTCATGAACATCGATGCAGAAATACCTAATAAAATACTGGCAAATCGAATCCAAGAACACATCAATAGTATCATACATCATGATCAACTAGGCTTCATCCCAGGAATACAGGGATGGTTTACATATGAAAATCCATCTAAGTAATTCATCATATAAATAAGCCAAAAGAAAAAAAAACACATATCATCTCGCTAGATGCTGAAAAAGCATTTGACATAAGCCAACACCCCTTCATGCTAAAAGTCCTGGGGAGAATGTGCATACAAGGACCATGCTTAGAAATAATGAAGGCGATATACAGCAAATCAATAACTAGCATCAAGTTAAATGGAGAGAAACTTAAAGCATTTCCTCTAGACTCAGGGACAAGGCAAGGATGTCCGACTTTCACCATATCTGTTCAACATAGTACTTGAATTTCTTGCTAGAGCAATAAGACAACTAAAGGAGATCAAGGGGACACACATTGGAAATGAAGAATTCAAATTATCCCTATTTGTAGATTATATGATAGTATACATAAGTGACCCCAAAACTTCCACCAGAGAACTATTAAGGTTGATAAACACCTTCAGTAAGGTGGCTGGATACAAAATTAATTCAAAAAAATCAGAAGCCCTTCTTTATACAAAAATAAATGGGCTGACAAGAAATTAGGGAAACAATACCCTTCACAATAGCCACAAACAATATAAAATACCTGGAGGTAACTCTAACCAAGCAAGTGAAGGACCTGTATGACAAGAACTTCAAGTCCTTGAAGAAAAATTGAAGAGGAAATCAGAAGATGGATTGATCTCCTATTTAGTTCATTTTTAATCAGTCATGTTGCTGAGAACTAATGTGTGTAGTTTCTGAAATTACCTGGAATCATAGTTACACAGCAAACCCTCTAAACCTCTGAATCTTACTATTTTTTCTGCCATCTTTTCTGCAAATTTGATTTTAGTGCCTCAGGTGTGGGAGTTGTTTCCTAGACATATCCATTAGGAATGAACTCCTCAATTCTGCATTTGATTGGTTGTGGTTTTCTGTAATCACTCCCATCTGATACAAAGACTTTTCTTAATAAGAGGTAAGGACAACATTTGCATCTGAATATTTTGAGCTAGAAGTACCTGATGAAAGAAAACATATCTTTCATCTGTCTGTGTACATGTTACCTCACTCAATATGACCTTTTCTAGTTACACTAGTTATGGGCTAGAACTTGTCCAAGGAAACGGGAAGTCGGGCTGGTATGGAGAGGTTGGATGTACCATGAAATGGATTGCATATGTTTAAAACAAAATTTTGATACAAACTGTTGTTGACTTTGTATTGGAAAAATATATTGTAGAGGCTCAGAGTAGACTTGATTATCTCAGAATCAAGAAGTAGTCATACAACATACAACAAAATCACATACCAACTACAAGGGTATTTATTTTGTTTTTAGTGCTGTCTGCTTTTAAAGATGAAAATGCATGCACTTAGACCAATATTTATGTTTCAAATACTGGGGAATGTGTTATCCTATTGATCTACCATTTCTCAAATGATAAAAGCATAAGTGAAAAAGTACATAATTAAGGAGCCATTACGGAGCCATTTCTGCACACGATGAGTGATACTATAATAGTTTTTGCATGAGCATCTGATACTCTTGGGTTTCTCCCAGAAGATCCTTCCTGGTGGAATATTTCTAGTATGAGGAAGAATATATTAGTTTCTGGTAATCAGTTATAAGTAGTAAGCTCTTAATGAATAATAGTCACATACAGAGTGGAGATAAATGCTCACAATAGAGTTTTAGGTAAATGCTTAATCTATTTTTAATATCAATCACAAATGTAATGCATTGTTCACCTTTTCAAGTAGTTTATTCACCCCACAAAAGGCCTCTTTTTCTACAGTTATTTTCAGCTAAGCCTAAAGAAGAAAAAAAATCTCATAGACTAATCTTGTTTAGGTTCCTGGCTTAACGACACACAGAAAAAAGAAGCTTTAAAAGTATTCTCATTAATTCACTTCAGCATATTATTTATAAATCCTTTTGTCATTCATATTCATACAATTACAATAGGATATTTGATCTTGGATACAAAGTTTAAGAAAAGAACAAAATCAAACAAAATAACAGTCATGTCTTGAAATAAGGTAACATTACACCATTAGATGGTTATGCTTTGGTGGGAGTGTGGAACAGAGAGTTTGGTATTCTGAAACAGGGAATCGTGTGGGAAAGGGTCTGAAGCAGGATTCCTGGGGTAAATATTTTCTGAAACAGGGTAACATTAGGTAAGTACAAAGTAGAGGGGAAGGAATACAGGCATGTAATGAACAACCTGTGGCAAGGGGCACAGTAGAAACACAATTGGCCAAATCCTTGTCATCACAGACCTGAAGAAAAGTAGAATTTCATACAGTATTCTACAGACTATGTACAAGAATGTTTTCTTGAGTCATCTTATGAATAAGAGCTCAGTCATCTGAGATGGAGATTAGCAAGCATTTTAAAGGGATGGGGGGAATTCCTTCAGAAAAGGGCAGAATGACTGCAGTTCAACAATTATGAACAGCCAGCCTCTGGAGATACAGAAAATCAGAAGCACAGGATAGTTTTCTTGGTTAAGAAACAATCAAGCATGGCACATATTCTCTGTATCAAGTAAATAAGAGCAGAATTATAGTGTATCTTCTGTACATGCAGTGTTGCTCTCTTCCCCAGCCCACAAACAAACAAACACACACACACACACACACACACACACACACACACACGTGGGGGGGAGGGCGGTAAATGTGTCTGTATATGGAGGCTACAGACCAATCTAATAAGTCTTCCTCATGTTTTATGAGAGATTGTCTCTTATTTTATCTGGACACTATTGAGTAGGCTAGACTGACTTGTCAGTGAACCCCAGGCCTCCTTATGTCTCCAGTTCCTCAGCACTGATATTACAAACACATGCCACTACACTTGTCTTTTTACATGGATGTTAGCTAACAAAGTTAGCTCCCCATGCCATGTTCCTAGCCATGTCGTTGCTCCATTACAGCCTTGAGAGTAGTATACAACCACCTATGTTGATTGGTGTCACTAAAAGTGCACTAGATACCTGAAATATTTCTAAATATGAATACACATGGTATCATGAATCCTTCCAGAACAAACTCAACTGCCAAGAAAGAATTTTAAAAATCTGTTAAGCTTTTATATTGAAGATGTCAACTGGTAGAGAGTATTGTTCTCCTATAGAACATAGAGCGATTCTATTTTTCTTTTTTTGTTTTTATTTATTTATTTTTTATTTCTTCAAGTTACATCTCAATCACAATCCCCTCCCTACTCCTCCCTCCAGTCCCATCCTCCCACCATCTTCCCCCTCAACCCTCCCAACCTCTTCCACCTTTTATTTTTAAGTTTAAGGTATATCTTTCCCCCTCAACAGTTCCCCCTTTCAGTCCAACTAAGGTTCTTTCTCTTGTAACAATAAATACAATACAAAACAACAGAAATAAATAGGCTGCAATTATGAGAGTTATATGGCTTAGCATACATTCCCAATGTCCAGTCCATATGTATTTGGCACCTGACTTTAACATTCTACTACCTAACCATCTCCATGAGTTTAAAGTTTGCTCTTGTGGTCTGGCTGTTTTCCCCTCTTGGGTGTACAGGTACGTGTGCAGGCTGGATATCAGTCAGACAGATGTGACTGCTGATCTGTGGCTCGAGCCGTGTGCTGGATCCACTTGTGAGCTAGATCTGCTCTAGCTGGCACTCCTCTCCAGACCGGTGACCGAGCTGGCCGATCTCAGGGGGTGTTCCAGGGAACTGTGTGAGCTGTTTTACCTGGTGACAAGTCTCATTGTTAGCCGTGGGAATTCATACACATTCTGTGTTTCACAGTCAGCTAGGGGACCTCACATTCACTCCACAGTGACTAATCTCATTCACTCAGTTGCACTGCTGTATGGTAGGTGCCATCTTGGATCCTCCGATTCTATTTTTCTTAACCTAGTCCTCTCTGATCCACTCTCTTTATCTTTGTTCTCTTCCATTTCTGATCAAACTGGTCATAGTGACATACTGATAATTTTTAAGTAGAATCAAATAGTCTTATTCCCAACACTTTTCTGCCCAGGAATGTTGTATCTTTCACTGCAATGAATTTTAGGTTTCAGAAGGTAGAGAAAATTGATGTGCTAAAGTGTAATTATGCAGAGAACAATGCAAAAGAAAGAGATGAAAATATGATGCCAGTGTGAGAAAGTAACCAAACATACCATGATCTATATTTCATTATAAAAGCATTTAATTTTTACAAAATGCAAGGTATATACATACTGATATAGGTACGCATAGTCTATAAACCAATAACAAAAACAAATACAATGAATTAGGCTATGGGATAGAGAGTCCTTTCAGTGTTTATGAGTGCTTGATGCTTTTCCAGAGGATATGAGATTTGATACTAACACCCACATTGAGTTGCTTACAACTACTTGTAACTCCAGCTTCAGGAAATCTGGTGCCTTTTTGGTGTTCCCTGCCCCACCTTCAGATAAAAATAAAATGAAATATTTAAACACAATAAATGAAACAGTGTAAACCTTTTCATCTTGAAAGGAAAGCCTTCACTTTAACATACATGCCTTACATTAGTGATTTGCTGTGTAGACTAGATAGCTTATATGGATGGACATACATGCATATTTTGTTTATAACATGCCTAAATTATGTCTTGTATTAAACTACTCAGACAATTCTCACAATGCTTAAGGCTGACACAAATGTTTTCTCTCACTAGAACTCAGTTTTATTTGTGTACAAATTCACTCATGTGACACTCACACTAAGAACATAGGTTTTGTGATTGTACCATCTCTGGAGATGATAAAGCTGATGTGTAGAGAAAATTAATTTTCCTAATGACATAGTGTGGCTTGCAACTGGGGCAGAATCCCAGCCAAGGCAGAGTTGTCACTCTACATTATTTGGGAAATTGCAGTAGTATCAGAGGTTGAAATAAGGAGATACTTTGTTTGTAAATGGCTAGTATTCCTGTCTGTTTTGTTGTTTTGCTTTGTTTTCCTGTCAAATAGGGTTCGCTTTGGCAGTAGAATAAGTAAGACTGTATGTAGAGGGTAAAAAAGGCATTGTGCACAGACAAACACCAGAGAAGCCAAGACAGTTAAACACACAGCTTCTATCTTCAATGGAATGAGGTGTGCAGTTTCTCTCCTGGAATGCCAGGAATGATGGAGTTTTACAAGCTGGAATTCCTTTGCTGTCTGATGAGACAGGCTTTGTCCTATCTCACAGAATTTACTTATTTCAGACCTTTTCCCCTTGATATATTGAGCATTACTTTTAAGTGATATAATTCATTCTTATGAGAGATGTCATTTGTGCTTTAAAACAGCTTAAGTGACTTCTATGTTATTTTAGGCCAGGCCAATCCTGACACCTACATGCATTATGTTTACCTCAGACCATCTCCGTAGACCCTAATTGGGAACTATCTCTGAGACAACAGTACCCATTTTTGTGAAAGAAGCCAGATATGCTTTGTAAGGAATTTCAATGAAAGCATGATTTAAATTGTTGTTCATTTGGGACTGAGTTAATTTTATCTGAATATTTTTTTCAAAACTGTACTATTCTTAGTGGTTAAAGTAAAATGATCTGCACCAGACTCTAGAAGTTCAGTACCAGTTACAATAAAATCAGGCTGAACTAAGTTTCATTCTTACCTCACCCTGATTGTTTTGTTTTTCTTCCTACTGTAAAGCCTGCAGTGGAGTAACAACTATAGATTTTGATGTCATTTAGACATTTATCCATCCTTGTTCCAGGAGGAGGCTATTGTATGTTGTTAAATTGACATGGATTATTTGTACACATTAGAGAAGATTGGGATACAATCAGTGGATATGACACAGAAAGTCTACTTCCCTCATCCCAATATCATTAATGTATGGGAATGGAGTTTGATTCTGTTGTTACCCAATGAAACAGTCAAGAACTTCTGGGTATTTAGTCTATCAGACATAGAAAACAGTTTGAAATTTTAAACTACATAAAACTCCAAGGATTTTCTCTAAGATGGGTAATATAATAAAGATTTCATAGAGAACAAACCTGAGGATCATAGCAAATAGCATGAAACAAACTCCAAAGTATAGGATATGAAGCCTATGAGTCTACTGACTTCCTTTTTACCACCTCTCTGCCAGCGTGCATGTGACCCCACATTGTGATGGGCATTTGCTTTGTACTGTGTGATCCCTGGTCTCACTGAAGTTTAAAAATAGAGAAAATGCAAATACTTCCTCAAGTCTCATTAGTAGGCCAGTTTTCAAAGAATATAAAGATTTGGAGAACCTCACAGACACTGAGGGTTGAACTTTAGCTGCAAAATTACTGGGTTTGTGCATATGAATCCAGTGTTTGTGAAGTTTTTCATGCTACAAATGGAAGGAAAAAATAAGGAGAAAAGCACTGACCCATAGTACTCAGAGACAAGGCTGATCACTTAATAAGAGGAGCAGGACTTTAGAATTATTGAAGGCCTCCCTCTCTAATCTGCTGGCCAATATGAGGTAGAAGACAGATCTTTATGATATCAATCCACTGTCTTTTAAGATTGCTGGCTTTCTGAACCAAACATAATTTAAAGACTCATTTCTTGAATTTGTCAGAATGTTGGGCATTACAAGATGTCAGCTTACACTGTCACTGAACAATGGTTTTCAAAGGCTGATATCAAGACTAGAATGCAGGATGGTATAGGAATCATTTAATACATGGAGTGTTCAGGCCCTGTCACAGAACTATAGGGTCAGAACCCCTAGATAGAGGGCCAGGCATCTTTGTCTAATGTGTCCTCTCAGTCCTTTTGAGGTATATTCAAGCTTCAGTACAGATAAAATTAAGTGAAGAGTTCTTCAAACGTTTCTGTATAGGCCAAGAGAATTTCAGAAGTCTATAAAATCCTTTAGCAGGCTAGATATGGAGGATTCATGTGGTTTCTTTAACAGCAACCAAGTACATAAAAGTCACAAGGAACTTGTATATGATCTTTCAAAAACTGTTTAAATGTTCCTCAGAGATGTCAAGATGAAAATTTCAAATGTTCATTTGCCAACACATGACACCATTTTTATTTTCATCTTTTAGTTTTTAATGTGTGTGTGTGTGTGTGTGTGTGTGTGTGTGTGTGAGAAGATGTAACTACAGATGTCTGAATAAGCATGTGAAGTCCAGATGACAGAATCAGAGATCATCTCATAGGAACACCACTCATTTATTTTTGATACAGGGTCTCCAATTGGCCTGCTCCTCAACAAATAGACTAATCTGATGCCAGCAAGCTTCAGAGATCTTCCTGCATCTTCTCCTTCCTCTGGAATTATAAGTGTGCATCACCCCATCTGGATTTTGCTGTTGTTGCTTAGGTTCTGGGAATCCAAAGTTCATTCCTCTGCTTGTAAGGAAAGTATTTAAGTGCCTGAACCACCTCCCAGGCTTTATTCTCAATGAAGAAACAAGACCATTTTGAGTTTTGAGTTTTTGGTTTCTTGGGCTGGTTTATAGTTCACAAATATTTACTATAATATTTACAACTAGCATGTGTCTCTCTTCCAGGAGAGATGATGGGTTCTGAAGTATGGGTTTTGCCATACTTCCACTCTGAAATGCAGGATATGACTTGTCTCAAGCCTCAGTCAATGCATCTAGAAAATGGACCATTCAATATTATGTCACAGGGTATTCTGAGACAGCAAAGTAATAGGGGATTGCTTAAGAAATAGGGAGATGGCACAGTCTGCAAAGTTAATACTGAGAAATCATGATGATCTGAATCAGACTTTGAGCATTTATATAGAAAAGTCAGCCATTGTGGAATGCTTAGCAGACTCAGGCCACAGACCAGAAAGTTATCATGAAAGGTAATGTCAATAACAGGTCTAATTTGTTGGGGGCAATGTGAGAGGAATAGCAAACAACTTTAGAACTCATGGAATGCAGCCCGCTGATTAACACAACCATGATGGATGTGCCTTGGAGAGGCAGAGCCCAGAGGACTATGTGTCCTGAGAACTTCATGCTGTTGTGGAGTTTAACTCTGCTTATTGCCCTCATCATCATCAAATCCCTCGTAATCCATGAGTTGTATGAAAATTCTAAGGGGATTTCTAGCCCCTCACTGGGCAGTGTCATTGGCACTTACAATAATAGAGAAAAATGAAAAAAAAGAAAGAAATTTCACAATGGAATACTACTCAGCTACCAGAAACAAGGAAATAATGCAATTTGCAGCCAAATGGATGCAACTAGAAAAGCTCATCCTGAGTGAGCTAACCCAGACTCAGAAAGATACACACGGCACGTAGTCATTTATAACTGGATGCTAGCCATATAGTACAGGATACCTATCCTACAATAAACAGACCCAAATGAAAAGGAACAAGGACTTCGTTACCTGTTAATGAGACACTTTACTCTAGTGGAGCTGCCATGTCAGGCCCCAGAGCAAAAGGAAGCTCTTAGCCCTCATGTGACATATGAACTGAAGGGGTCTGATATGTGGGGGTACCAAAGGAGTAGGATAGTTGGGAGAGGGAGTCAAGGGTGTAAGGGTGTGACTGGGAAGGGAGAGGTGCAAGGGGGGGGGTCTGTGAATGAGATGTGACTTGAATTAATAAATAAACATATAAAAAAAGAAATTTCAGGCTGGGCGTGGTGGGGCACAGTTTTAATCCCAGCACTCGGGAATCAGAAGCAGGCAGATCTCTATGAGTTTGAGGCCAACCAGCTCTACAAAGCAGGAGCTATTACACAAAGAAACCCTGTCTCAAAAAAAAAAAAAAAAAAAAAAAAACAACAGAAAGGAAAAAAAATATGAAGAAACCCTCTTCCTACTCCTCCTTTCAATCCAAAGGAATTGAGAAAAGCAAGTCAGTAGTGCTTGTGTTTAGAAGGGAATAGTTGGGAAATTCTTCACCAAAATGAAACAGAAGGATATGCACTTGGCAGAAACATCTGTGCCTATGGAGGAAGCTCACTATCAGCTTCAGATTTTCTTTTAATTGTGTATGTGTGTGTGTGTGTGTGTGTGTGTGTGTGTGTGTGTGTGTGTGTGTGT
>CAJQZJ010032546.1:630372-675372 GCA_907164525.1 Lophiomys imhausi
TGTGTGTGTGTGTGTGTGTGTGTGTGTGTGTGTGTGTGTGTGTGTGTAAATTTGGGCATGCTTATGGAGGTCAGACATCAACCTCGATGGGCAAAATGACTCCTGAAGATCAGGCTGTAGACATTATACACTACATATTATACACTGTACCCTAAATATTAAGCACTAAACCTTGTATAATCTATAATGTACACTTTACAATATATACTATGCACTGTACACTGTATCATATATATATATATACTCTGAATATTATGTAATTATAATATATATTGCATATTATACATTGTCTAAGTAATTCCTATTCTATGTACTATATACATGTACTGAATAATAATTAATATACATATTTTGAAGTCCATCCTTTACTATATGTATATTACTATTGTATAATATACTTCATATGCTATTCCTTTTATTATATACAATATACTAAATACTTTACATTTTGTACTATGAACCATATAGGTCATATCATATATTATATATCATATACCTCATACTGTACAGCCAGTATATTGCTCAGCTATGGTAGAAAGGATTTGCTCTATGCACAACATGTTGTAGCCTGAAGTACAGGGTGGGTATATTAAAGAAAAAACTGGGTGTTTTATGGTTAATTCATCACTCACTTTGGCATTCCATTTAATAATGACCTTCAGCAACTTCAAGAAGAGGATGTGGAACAAAATCAAAATTAAGTCTGAGATAAAATGGACCAAGTATGTTTATTCATAAATTTGAAGGGTGTAGTCATAAAGTTTCAAACATCATGGGATTGTGTTGAGAAATAACGAAATAAATGGGGAAAGACTCCAAGAGAGGCTCTGATTAGCAAGTGTTAGAAGTTGGGAATTTTGGAAGTTTGGAGGCCATTTCCAACTGATACACCAGTGCAGAGAAGGGAATTGATTGTATGGAATTGCCAGTGACACCGTCTGCAAAGGGTGACTCACTGCCTCTGTGTGTAAGTATCAACATGATTCACAGGGTTCATTTTGAATATAAAAATCTTTGTAGTGTTGCTGACTCCCAGGATGGCCAGGAGCTATGAGCTAAAGCTGTCTTCCAAGTAGGAGCATCCTCTGGGAACACACAGGAAAAAAGAATACAAAAGTTTCTTGTTGACTGGATGCAGGGAGCTATGGTCCTTTTGTGCTGGTATAGATGACCGTGAAAACTTTCCATGGTTTAATGTTTCTTCTTGAAATAATTATATATATCACATGGGAGTTTTCGAGCTTGTGACAAAAAAAAGATCACTGGCTAGATGAGTTGACTTTTATACACATCCTTTCTTGAGAGGTTCATGGAAAGTTGTTCTTGGGTCAACTCTGGGGAGTCCTATTGAAAGACAAGAATTTTGTTATAAAAGAAAGTTAAATCTAGGACTGTCCTGATGTTGGCTTTTGGCTTGTTTCAATTTGTTGGTTTTGTAAAAGTTAACACAGTATCATTTAAGATAGGGAAGTGGGTCTCCAGTGCTGGTTAACAGGATTTAATCAGTCTCTCTCTTTTTTTTTATTAAATACTTTATTTTTTTTTCTTCAAGTTACATCTCAGTCACAAACCCTTCCCAATTCCCCCTTCCTATCCCGCCCTTCCACCCTCTTCCCCCCAACAGCTTCCCCTTTCAGTCCAACAAATGGTTCCTTCTCTAATAACAGTAAATACTATACAAAACAACAGAAATAAATATGCCACATTTATGAGTGTTAAATGGCCCAGTATACCTTCCCAATGTCCAGTTCATACATATTTGGCCCCTGACTTTAACATTCTACCATCTAACCATCTCCATGAGTTTAAAGTTCTATAACTGACTTAGCTTTCATTCTAACTTGCATCACTATTATAACCATCTTCTTAGATCTAGAACGCCCTCTTGATTCTTAAACAACTCAAAATTTAACTATGAGACTCTAGCTGTCTATTCTTCAACCACCTCAGAGACCTGAGAAGGATAAATATATCTGATTTTATAGGAAGTGCAGGGCCTGCAGCTTCCAAAACTAAGAAAGGACATACCAATGACTGCCTGGACAGTTCCCATTTTCTCTCCATACATTCCTGCATCAGTCTTCAGCCTTTGGGTCCTGTTTCTCTGACAGACATTTGTTGTAGAGCAGGGATTATGAAGGACTTACCTACCCTGTCTTGGCAGAGTTAGGCTGTCGACTTCCCTGCTTCCAAGTTTTGTCCTTTTTGGACAGCAGTCTGTCTACAGTTGAAGCGAGGAGTTTTTTCATGCCTAGAGAAAGGCTTGCCACTAATTCAACCATCTCACACTGGAGATTCTTCGATGCTTATCTCAGTGTCTTAAAAACACTGCTATTGCCATTTATCTGACAAGCATAATTTGATAATAAATTTAAGAACACTATAAATTGTAAGCACCACATACTTGGACAAAAATAGGCAACACAGTTTTAGAATCATAGCATAATCTTATAAGCTAAAAGTTACCAGTTGGGGCGATATCACTTATTAGTAAAAATAAAATGTTATAATTATGGAAGATTGATCTTAAATTAGAATCAAATGTTAATATATATCAAATATGCTTAGTAACTTTATAATTCTAATGAAAACATTTGCAGAGAAACCACGAATAGGTTATCATTTGATAAATAAACTCTTTTTTATAATTTATTTTTTATTTCTTCAAGTTACATCTCAATTGCAATCCCCTCCTTACTCCCTCCTCCAGTCCCACCCTTCCACCTTCTTCCCCCTCAACCCCCCCATACTCTACCTTTTTTTTTTTTTTTTTTAGTTTAAGGTATATCTTTTCCCCCCAACAGCTCCCCCTTTCAGTCCAACAAATGGTTCTTTCTCTTATAACAATAAATACAATAAAAACTACAGAAATTAAATAGGCCACAATTATGAGAGTTATATGGCTTAGCATACATTCCCAATGTCCAGTCCATATGTATTTGGCACCTGACTTTAACATTCTACTATTCTTAATGCTTGCATGTGCATTTGATAATACCTTAGAGTTAAAGAATAATAAAAAAGACAAATAGAGCAGATTCCTTTCAAAAGTGATTATATACTCTGCTTGAATGCTGCCAAGGATGGGAAGATTGGTACTTTGATATGTGGAATATATTTTACTATTGCTTTACCATATATTTTACTATTGCTTTACCATAATTGAAGCAAAATTGGTAAATTTACATATATGAAAGACATAAAGTAATGTCTAATGAATATACATGCTGTGTACTCATCATCACATGATGTCAATCACACCCATTATCACAGTTCATCACCAGGTGAATCTGGAGTAGTTATTTAGGAGGATATGTATAATCCATTCTTTTAGAAACTGTAAAGTAAGTAGCATTTATCCAGCCCTCCATATTTCATCTCTAAGATTCCACTAGCTGCAGGTAGAAAGTATGGGAAAAGAACACCTACATTCTTTCTATAATCATTGTGTAGTTAGACATCTGTTGTTTGCATGCTTGTATAGGCTCTCTTATTATTAACTAAATAATATTGTCTAACAAGTATGTATACAGCATTTATACTGTGCACAGTACTATAAATAATGTCTGGATAATTTGAAGCATAGCATATGGGTAAATATAAAATGGTTGTATATAAATATTATACCACTTTCCTTAGGGAACTCAAGTGCTGAAAATTGTGGCATCTGTGGGATTCCGGACTCCAGGGCCTAGGATGCTGAGAACAGATGCTGCATCATTATCTTCAGTGACCATGCTTAACATTTATTATCTTATTATCATGTAAGTTAAAGCTTTGTCTTTGACCAGCATCCTATTTCCCACAAAACCCAGCAGCTGGCAACTGCATCCTATTTGCAAAGTAAAACAGTGAATATTTATGCTGAGAGAAGATCTGGCTTGTTTTAAGCTACTGCCCACCCTTTGAGCAATGATTGTTCTACTTGCATTTCTGATGTTGTGAAAATGTGGCCTGACCAGAAAGCTACTTAGGGAGGAAAAGGATGCATTTGGCTTAGAATTCCAGGTCATGGTTCATGATGGTTCTCTCATTTTCTTCAGTTCAACTAGATTTCTTTACTTT
Organism: Lophiomys imhausi; assembly: GCA_907164525.1. NCBI lineage: Eukaryota > Metazoa > Chordata > Mammalia > Rodentia > Muridae > Lophiomys > Lophiomys imhausi. The sequence goes on from CAJQZJ010032546.1 coordinate 634,438, forward strand.
TATATAGTCTGTCAGCATCTGAAATGGTGCTGCTCACATTTAGGGTAAGTCTTTCTACATCAAATAATAATCAGTAAATACCCATTAGACATATCTACAGGCTGATGTAATCTAGATCATTCCTCACTAAGACTCCTTTCATGTGATTGTATGTTGTGTTGACAGTTAAAACTACTCAGCATGCAACAAAACTACTCCCTCTTCACTCTGCATCTGTTCTAGGAAGCTACACATTGTGGTTAGGATCCCCAGTTCTCTCAGTTCGTAGAATCAAGCATAAGTTCTGAGACTTCTCAGAATCCTATCATCAGGAACATAGCAAGCATGAGTTAAAATTTCTCTGAAGTAATAGGATGTACATTACAGGATGGATGGCACTAACTGGAGAACTAAGAAAGCTATAAACTCATGAGTACCTAAAATTGTGAAGACCAATTATCAAGATGAAGTAAACTCAAATTCTGGTAAGGTATCTTTTCTATTTGCATTTCTGTTGCTGTGATGAAACACTCTGAATAAAAGCAACTAAAGTAGAAATTTTATTTTGTATCACAGTTCCATGTTATAGTCCATCACGACAGAGAAGCCAAAGTACCAGGAGCTTGAAGCATCTAGTTATATAATATTCACAATCAGGAGTGGAAAAATTAATGTATGCATGTTTACTACTCAGTTCCATTTCTTCCACTACCATTATGTAGTCCAAGACCCAAACTGAGGATTGCTGCTGCCCACAGTGGCTGGGTCTTCCTATATCAATTAGTACCATCAAAATAATCCTTCACAGTCCTGTCCACAAGCCCACCTGATCCAGAGACACTCTTCCAAAGTTATTCTACATTGTGGAAAGGTGACAATTAAAACTGACCATCAAAGCGACCATTATTGTAAAGGTCAGGTAGCATTTTCTACCATAAGTACATTTTCTTTCCCATCATTCTGTAGTGACTGTATTAAATTTATAAAACCAGACTATGTATAAAAGCCTCTGGCAATTGATGGAGTGGTGTTAAGCATTCTAAATGGTAATTGGTCCTGTTTGCTGTATGTTACTTGCTTTGACTCTGAGTGGTTAAATAAATGCTGAAGCCTGGAGATTGGGCCAAGACAGAGGTAGGCAGGACTAGGACTTTAGAGAGAGAGATCAAAAGCATCTGAGAGAGAAGAAGAAAGGCCGGAGAAAAAGCCAGGACATGCCATGGGGTAGATTGAAGAAGAGCCTTCCATGTGGGTTGGAATATTGGCTTAGCATGGAGAATAATAGTCCAAAGGGATGTATGTATATATGGGGTTATATTTGAGTAATAGAATTATGAGCTATCTTAGATGGGATTGCACAACCCAGGCCTAGGCTTGTTAAAATCCACCTGGTGTCTTTGTGTATTCATTTATAATGGCTGGTTAAGGATTAACACCACAGACCAAATAAAGATAATATAAATACTGGGTAAATAATTTAATTAGCTATTCTTTTTTCTACAGGCAATTCATCAATTCCTGTCTTTCTTTTTTATGAAATGTCTAATTTCTTAAACTACAGACCAAACATCATTGGACCAATATTTCTTTTTCAATACTGAGTTTTGCAGACACTATGAAGTCTTACAGAAGAATCATTTAATTTCTTTAGTTAAGCATGCAGTACACCATGGAAGCTTATAAGGTACTAAAATATGCAGTAGAGGTATGTGAATCAAACAACCAGTTATTGCATCACCCCATGAAGAATAGCCACCACCAAAAGACTGCAGGGAACAAATTATTACCTGTATGTGAAGAAAAGGGGACTCATATATTGGTGATAAGTTAGCACAAAAATTATAGAAAATGGTGTAGAGTTTCAAAAACTAAAGAGTATTATGGTTGGATATCATAAACCCACAGTCAACATTAGATTTAAAAATGTGAATTAGCATGTTGAAAGGACACCTGTACTTCTAGAATGACTGCTACATCATTGACAATAGTCACAAAAGAAAAGTAGTTTAAGTGTTCATTCACTGATGGATGGATAGAGAAAAATGTGTTACATAGGCACAGTGGAATATTATCCAGCTATGAAAAGGAATACCTTTTGTCAATTGATACTGCACAGATAGAACTGCAAATGAATACATTAGTGAAAGAAATCAGAGATTTTTGTGTTTCTATATTTTAGATTGTCTTAAAGATCACTGGTACAGACATGTAATATCATGCCAAACTTTATGGGTTCTGGGGATTCAAACTCAGGTCCTCACACTTACACAGCAAATGATTTATCCATTAAAGTATCTCCCTGTTCCAAGCCTCCTAATCTTAAATCATTGGTTTTTCATCAGCCTTCAGAATCATAAGCCAAAATAAGGCTGTTTTCAATATAAATTACATGGTTTGGGGAATTCTGCAAAAGAAATTAAAAAAAAAATGTGTAGTGATGAGTGATGTAGGCTTGTTGAGATTTAAGCTTTGCAAAATAAAGTATCTGGAGTACATTGTTTTCTTTCTTTTCTTTTCTTTCTTTTTTTTTTTTGATAAAAGTGTGAAATGTCCCCTGTAGTCTTGGGTGCCTTTAGATCCTCTAAAATTTAGAGAGTGGAGACTTGCTGGAGGAAGTGAGATACAAGGGAGAAGTTTTGTAGATTCATTTCTGAGCCCCTCATGATTATCCAGCTGTCTGCATCCTGACGGCAGATGGTCAGACACATTGGGTTTAGCTAGCCTCCTCCTGCCACCAGGCCATTCCCTGCCTCTTCTCACATCATCCTGTTCTTGGTGGTTTCTATCCCTGTATATATATATATATATAATTTGCTGTAGTCAGTCTTGAAGTACAGGTATCCTTTCTACATGCTAATTCACATTTTTATATGTAACACTGACATTGGATTTACAATATCTCATGCTAATACTCTTTTTAATTTTTAACCTCAACACCATTTTCGGTAATTTTTGTACTAGCTTATCATCAGTATATAAGGGTCCTCTTTTCTTTACACACTTGTTATAGTTTGGTCCCTGTAGTCTTTTGATGGTGACTCTATACATATATATGGTTTAATGTTCACACATATAAAAACCAATATATAACCCCCAACACATATATTAATATACACTATATTTGACAGAGCCATATATACTACAACTGAAAGAAAAGAAAAGAAAATCTGTCCCTCTGAGCTGGCTTATTTTATTTAATAGAGTTATCTACAGTTACCTCTATTTCCTCATAAACAGCATGACTACATTCTTCTTTATGGATGAACAAAAGTTCCACTGAGTATATAAGCCCTATTTTCTTTACCCATCCCTGTTATTGGAAATTTAGGGTGATCTTATAATTTAGCTGTGACTAGTGCTGTAATAAACACTGACATAAAAGCATCTTCAATACATTCCCTTGGAGCATTTTGGGTAAATATCTGGGAGTGATAAATATGGATCACATTTCTTGCATGTTATTTGCACATTGTAATAGTCAAGTTTAGCACCACTTTGACTAGGTCCTTGAGTCCTCAGTATTGGTAATGCAACCAGTAATATCTAACATCCTAACAACATTGCTTTTCTCCATTGTGTCCCTCCAAGTTCATGAATCCTGTGATATGTTTTATGGTAGGTTTAATATCCACTGAGAAAATGGTTAAAACACTGTCAGGGCAGGTTTAAAAGTCAGACCAAAGAGACAATACTGGAGATGGAAAACCAAGGTAAGAGAACAAGAACGACAGACATGAATATCACCAATAGAATACAAGAGATGGAAGACCAAATCTCAGGCGTGGAAAACTCTTTTGAAGAAATCAGTAAAACAACCAAAGAAATGTGAAATCTAAAATGGTTCTCACCCATAAAATCCAAGAAATCAAAGACTCAAGAAAAGATGGAACTGAAGAATTATAAGCATAGATTAAAGAGAAGGTTCCAAACTCCAAGGACCAGGAAACATTGTCAACAAAATCATACAAGAAAATTTCCCAAATCTAAAGAAAGAGATGCTGGTAAAAGTCCAAGAGGTATACAGAACACCAAATAGATTGGACCAGAAAAGAAATTACCCCTGCCACATGGTAATTGAAACTCCAAATATACAGATAAAGAAAGAATATTAAAAGCTGTAAGAGAAAAAGGCCAAGTTATATATATTGGCAGAACCCATAAGAATCACACCTGAGTTTTCCTCAGAAACTCTAAAAGCCAGAAGGACCTAGTCAGATATCCTACAAGCCCTAAGAGATCACAGGTGCCAGCCCAGACTACTGTACCCAGCAAAACATTCAATCACCAAAATGGAGAGAACTAGACATTCCATGACAAAACCAAATTTAAACAATATCTATCCACATATCCAGCTTATAGAAGATCCTAAAAGGAAAATTCCAAACAAGTTCAGATAACTACATCCTAGGAAACACATGAAACAAAAACTCCATCACAGCTAAACCAAAAGAAACACACAAATGCACTACCACCACCTACATCAAAATAAGAGGAAAAAACAATCTATGGCCATTAATATGTCTCAATATCAATGAACTCAACTTCCCAATAAAAAGACACAGACTTAGAGAATGGATCTTTAAACAAAACCTATCATTTTGCTACATACAACAAATGCAAGTCACCAACATAGATAGAGTTAACCTTAGAGTAAAATTCTGGGAAAAGGTTTTCCAAGCAAATGGTCCCAGGAAGCAAGTTGAAGTAGCCATCCTAACATCAAGTAAAATAAGCTTTCAACTGAAATTAATCAAGAAAGATAGAGAAGGACACTGCATACTCCTCAAAGGAAAATTTCATGAAGATGACTTCTCAATACTGAATGCCTATACCCCAAATATAAAGGTACCCACATTTGTAAAAGAAACACTACTAAAGCTTAAACCACACATTGATCCCTGCACATTGAGTGGGAGACTTCAACACCCCACTCACACCAATATACAGGTGATCAAGACAGAAACCAAACAGAGAAATAATTAAACTAACAGAAGTCATGAACCAAATGGACCTAACAGATATCTATAGAACTGTTCACCCAACACAAAAGAATATACCTTCTTTTCAGCACCTCACGGGACCTTCTCCAAAATTGGCCAAATAGTCAGTCATAAAGCAAGTCTCAAATTATACAAGAAAATTAAAATAACCCCTTGTATTTTATAAGATCACTATAGATTAAAGCTATACTTCAATAACAGAAATAAAAAAAATTACACATTCATGGAAAGTAAAAAACTCTCTATTCAATGAGCACTGGTTCAGGGAATAAACAAAGAAGGAAATCAAAACTTCCTAAAATTCAATGGAAACAAGGGCACAACCTACCAAAACCTATGGAACAAAATGAAAGCAGTGCTAAGAGGAAAGCTCATAGCACTAAGTGCCTTCAAAAAGAGAATGGGTATAGCTCATATTAGCAACTTGACAACACCATTGAAATCTCTAGAAAAAAAGAAGCATACAGTCCCAAGAGGAACAGACAGCAGGATATAATCAAACTCAGAGATGAAATCAATAATGTAGAAGAAAAAAAACAATACAAAGAATCAATGGGACCAAGAGTTGGTTCTTTGAGAAAATCAACAAAATAGAAAAATCTTTAGGCAAACTAACTAAAAGGCAAAGGAAAAAGACCCACATAAACAAAATCAGAAAGGAAAAAGGAGAAATAACAATAGACATTGAAGAAATTCAAAGAATCTTTCAGTCTTACTTCAAAAAACTGTACTTCATAAAAATTACAAACTTAAGTGAAATGGACAATATTCTTGATAGATTCCACCTACCAATGTAAAATGAAGATCATGTTAAGAAATTAAACAGTTCTAGAATCCCTAAAACATAGAAGCAGTTATTAAAAGTCCCCCAACCAAAAAAAGCCCAGGATGAGATGGTTTCAGTACAGAATTCAACCAGATCTTCAAAGAAGAGCCAATACCAATATTCTTCAAACTCTTGCACAAAGTAGAAACAGAAGAAACACTGCCAAACTCATTCTATGAGGCCACAGTCATCCTGATACCTCAATCACACAAAGACTCAAAAAAGAAAGAGAATTTCAGACCAATTTCTCTCCTGGGCATAGATGTAAAAATACTTAATAAAACACTTGCAAACTGAATCCAAGAACACATCAAAAGTGTCATATACCATGATCAAGTAGGCTTCATTCCAGGTCTGCAAGGATAGCTCAACATATGAAAATTCATCAATGTAATCCACCACATAAACAAGCTGAAAGAAAAAAAAAAAAAACACATGATCTCTCACTAGATGCCAAAAAGCATTTGACAAATTCAACTATTCATTTTAAATGTCTTGGAGAGATCTGGCACACAAGGACCATAACTAGAAATAATAAAGGCAATATGAAACAAGCTGGTAGCCAATATCAAATTAAATGGAGATAAACTTACAGCATTTACTCTAAAATCTGCTATAAGGCAAGGCTGCCCACTCTCTCCATATCTGTTCAACATAGAACTTGAATTTCTAAACAGTGCAATAAGACAACTAAAGGAGATCAAGGGGATACACATTGGAAAAGGAAAAGTCAAAATATCGCTATTTGCAGATGATAAGGGAGTATACATAAGAGACCCCAAAAATTCCACCAGAGAACTTTTACAGCTGATAAATACCTTCAGCAAGGTGGCTGGATACAAAATTAGTTCTAAAAAAAATCGCTAGCCATTCTTTACACAAAAGATAAATGGGCTGAGAAAGAAATTAAGGAAACAACACCCTTCACACTAGTCATTAATTATATAAAATACCTGGGGGTAACTAATCAAACAAGTGAAAAATCTTTATGACAAGAACTTCAAGTCCCTGAAGAAAGAAATTAGAGTATCAGAAGATGGAAAGATCTCCCATACTTGTAAATAGGTAGAATAAACATAATAAAAAGGCCATTCTACCAGGAGCAATATAAAGATTCAATGCAATTCCTATCAAAACCAACACAATTCTTTACAGACTTTGGAAGAACAATTCTCAACTTCATATGGAAAAACAAGAATATCTAAATCAATCCTGTACAATAAAAAAATCTGGGCCTCAAGCTACACTACAGAGCAATAGTAATAAAACCAGCATGGTACTGAAATAGAAATAGAAAGGTTGATCAATACAACAGAATTGAAGTACCAGAAATAAATTCACACACCTATAGTCACCTAAATTTTGACAAAGAAGCCAAAACCATAAAACAAAACAAAACAGACAAACAAACAAAAGCAAAAAAAAAAAAAAAAAGAAAGAAAAGAAAAGCATCTTCAACAAATGGTCCTGGTCTAAATGGATGTCAACATGTAGAAGAATGCAACAGACTCATACTTATCACCCTGCACAAAACTTATGTTCAAGTGGATCAGAAACCTAAACATAAATCTGGATGCACAGCTAATAGAAGAGGAAAGGAGTAAAAGCCTCCAACTCATTGGCACATGTGATAACTTCCTGAACAGAACACCAATAGCTCAGCCTCTAAGATCAGCAATCAAGAAATGGGACCTTATGAAATTTAAAAACGTGTGTAAGGCAAAGGACACTGTGATTAGAACAAAATGGCAGCCTACAGATTGGGAAAAGCTCTTCACCATCCCCACATCTGACAGAGGGCTAATATCCAAAATTTATAAAGAACTCAAGAAATTAAACACCAAGAAACCAACTAATCCAATCAAAAAATAGGGCTCAGAGCTAAACCAAGAACTCACAAAAGAGGAGTTTCTCAAGGCCCAGAGATACTTGAAGAAATGCTCAACATCTTTAGTCATCAAGGAAATACAACTCAAGGCGATTCTGAGATCACATCTCACATGAGTCATAATTGCTAAAATCAAAAACTCAAGTAATATCACATGCTGGCAAGTATGTAGATAAAGAGGAACACTATTCCATAAATAGTGGGAGTGAAAACTTGTAGAACCACTTTGGAAATCAGTGTGGTGATACCTGAGAAAACTTGGAATAGCTCTGCCTCATAACTCAGCCACACCACTCCTGGGAATATATTCAAAAGACTCTTCACCAAACCACATGGACATCGGCTCAACAATGTCCATAGCAACTTTATTTTTAACTACTAGAAACTTGAAAAAATCCCGATGCCCTTTAACCAAAGAATGATTTAAAAAACTGTGGTACATTTACACAATGGAATACTACACAGCTTTCAGAAACAAGGAAATCACGCAATTTATAACCAAAAGGATGTAACTAGAAAACCTCATTCTGAGTGAGCTAACACAGACCCAGAAAGATACATGTAGAATGTATTCACTTATACCTAAGCTTTAGTAGTCATACAGCACAGGATAACTATTCTACAATCCATAGACCCAAAGGAATGTAGCATAACTATACTATGAGAAATTCCACCCAGCAGTAGAATGAAGCAAAGGATGAGATACACAGTCAAACATTAGGTGGAGCTCAGAGAGTCCTATATAAGAGAGGGGGTAGAAATAGAGAGACCTGAAGGGGTTATGAACAACACATGAAAATCAACAGAACCAAGCAGTCTAGGCCCCTAGAGACTTACAGAAACTGAAATGATAACCAAGAAAAAGAAGAAAAAAACGTAGAATAGACTTAGAGACCCCTACACAAATATAAATGATAGGTACCTTTTTCATACATATCCCTTATCAAGTGGTGGGTGATAGTCTCACTGATGAACTTTGTTACCTGTTAGTGGGATACATTATCTTAGCTGAACTTCCCTGACATGCCCCAGAGTAAGAGGAAGCTCTTAGCCCTCCTGTGACTGATGAACTGAGGTGGAGCCAGCATGTGGGCCCACACACACTCTGGAGAAGGATAGAGGGAGTAGAAGGTGGGAGGGTGGACAGGGAAGGGAGGAGGGAGGGAGCAATGATCAAGATGTAACTTGAATTAATAATTAAATGTTATAAAAAAAGAATCCAACCAAAGGAAGTTACCTCCTTACCATGTAGCCACATACTAATTTTGAAGATAAAGTAAAATTAAAATAGTACCTCTTCATTTGATTTTTCCTTTATTTTCATTGAGATATTAAAATAATTAAGTATTTATTTTGCAATTATAATGTAGTAGCCTCATTTCTCCTTTCTGTGTCTTAGTTAGTTAATTAATTAATTAATATCTTTTACATCCTGATTGCCGTTTTCCCTCCCTCATCTCTTCCAGGTCCTCCCTGTCACCTCACCTCCCTGCCATCCTCCTGTCCTCCCTTTATCCTTAGAAAAGACTCAGAAAAAATGGAGTTCTCCTACAGATGTCAATCTCCCTTGGCATATCAAGTTGTAGTAGGGTTAGGCACATCTTCTCCTATTGTGGATGGGCATAGTATCCCAGTTAAGAGAAAGGGATCCCAAGGCAAGCAATAGAGTCAGATACCACTCTGCCACTGCTCTGGGGATTCCCACTTTTAGACTGAGCAGCACTACTGATACATATGTGCAGAGGACATAGGTCTGTCAAAACCCAGGTGGGAGAATTTCTTTTCTTTTCTTCTCTTTTAAAAGTAATTTATTTTTATTATTTGTGCATTTGTCTACACTGTGTTTCTGTGTTTTGTCAACATGTATGTCTGTGTCAGAGTGTCAGATATCGGAGATATTGAGTGCTGGAAATTGAAGCCAGGTCCTCTGGAAGAGCATTCAGTGCTCTTAACCACCAAGCCATCTCTCCATCCATGCACTGGGATTTATTTTGTTTCATTTTCCTACAAAAATTCATTCAGGAGTTTATATAGAATCTAATCAAGAGGCTTGAAGATACTTTATTTGGTTACAAATAAAAGGACCTAAACAAAAGGACCTAAGTTCAAATTCTTGCAACTATACAACAGCTGGACACAGCAGCATGCACTTTTGGGAAAGTGGAGATAGGATTCCTGTGACTCATTGACCAATCTGTCTCCTCGTAGCAATGAACCCTGTCAGTGAGATATTCTGCTTTAGAAAAAAAAGATGGAGAGGGATTTAGAAATCAACTAGATACCTCTGTCTTTCAATCATGAGAGCAAATACATAAATGCATGTACACACACACAAACAAAATTTAAAAGTTATCAAATGTTTGAGAACCAAAGCAAAGGAAAAATCCTTCATAATTAAAACTATGAGCAAATAAAGTGATATAATTTATAAAGAGAGATATTAATTATATCTTTTCATTTTTACTTTTAAAATTATCTTAAATCTGTGTGTATATCTTCATGTAGCTAAATATGTTGTGTTTATCAGAGATATAGCTCTTGTATAAAGAAAGAAAAAGCAAATTAAATTTTATGTCTCTGTCAAGGTTTAAAACTCTGCTTATTTTAATTTGTAAAGTATATTAATTCTATGACACACCAATGAAATACTGAAAGCACATTGTATCCCAATTTACTAATGCTACATAAATGTTGAAGTCAGTAAATGAAAACAAGTCTTTCCTCTCTAAATAGCAAATGAGGCAATTAAATAAAATTAACAAGCCAGCATGTAAATTGTAAAATTAAATATATCTTGATAAGATTTTAAATAACCCCAGCATAACATATTCAGTTTGTAATGTATTTGCATTGTTTTTTGTTTTCTGTTTCTTATAAATATTTCATCATTTTGTTAGTTAATTGCTTAGTGATTTCTAAACACACTCATTAATTAATTCTTTATGAGGAAAAACATTGTTTCTATTATTAAAGTTTGCTGAGGCATTTTCTGTCATATAGTGGGAACTACACTAGATGAAAAAGTTCTACAAAGAGCAGTGTGAGTTTGCTCTATATTTACTAACCCAAATGTGACCTAGTTTTAGAGTGACAACCCACATTCTCTTCTCTGTGACCTTGATAATGATTTAAGAGGTGGCTTTATCCAAGGGTAGTCAATTGTATTTTGTGAAAGACTGATAACAATTTTGACTTGGTTGGACAAATCCCCTTGATGATAACTTGTAAATGCCTCAGTTGTACTTTGAAGCATCCAAAAGCAATGCATGAGTAGATGATATAGGTGAATGTCAGAGAAATATTTCTTTTCTGTATGTATATGAAATTCAAATTTTATATATTTTTATGTACTTTTACTTTTAATAAACTTCCAATATTTGATTAAATATGCTTTAATAAAAATATGCTGAATTTATTGATGGTAACTGGAATAGTCACATTGATATTATAGTTTAAAGTACAGACTAGGAAAATGACCACAAGAGGTTATACAGGACTTCTTTATTATTAAAAGAGAATTCTTACAAAAATTTCAAATAGTTAAAACATGAATCCCCTATGGGAGTAGAAAGCATATGTGTTAAATATGTTTTCATCAATAAGCCCATTTACAGCACATCCTATAAACATACAGGAAATTTGAATGTAATTCTTCCTATTGGACTCTTTTACTTTGCGTTACTGAGGGTGAAACTTAGAACCTGGTGCACACTATGTAAGTGCTTCAAAAGTTAACCACATTCCTAGCCCACATGTTCCTACTGTCTATACAAAAAAGATAAAATACCTGTTTCACAATAGAAAAGATAAAAGCTACTGGTGATAGCAGGCTAGCTAGCTAATATACAGGTAGAGGGGTATTTAGATGATAATAGATGCATGACATATGATAGATAGATGGACAGAAAGGTAGATGATAGATAAATGCTAGATAAAGCATGTATAGATATTAGATAGATAATAAATTATTGATAGGTCTTGATAGATGATAAATACATAGATGCTAGACAGATGATGAATAGGTATTAGCTAGACTTTAGATGATAGATAACTGTTAGATAACAGATAGATGGTAGACCATAAGGGCATAAGGTTTAAACATGTCTTTTTCTAAGACATTTAATTGTAAAGGTAGTGTGGTTAATATTTACAAATACTTTTTCATATCACTTACTCCTTCATTTATCTTACTAATTGATAATAAAGAACTTGTGCCTAGCAGGTAAAGCAGGTAAGGAGCTATGAGATGGCATTCCTAAATTGGAAACCATACTATAAAGTCAATAAACTGGATTATTGTGGGGAATTTCTGTTTTTAAGATTGAAGTCTGGCATTACCAGGCAGCTCCTGAGCTCAGTGCTAAGTGACAGACTCCCCCTCCCCCCCCTTTTTTTAGTGAGGTTTGCTCTTCCATGTGATCTGGGAAATTCTGACCCCACACCCTCTATATGAGGTTTGTTGTATACTCCTCAGGGAAGTTACAAGCCCAACCCTTTCCTGAACAGAAATCTATCCAATGAATACCTGGGGATTCCTGGAGGTACTTCCCCATGCAAATGATCTGTCAGCATTTTGTCTTTCAGCCAATGACCTTTTGTCTATGTCTCTAACCAGATATGTAATTTTTCCCCTACTATAGCTGCCCATGGGATAATTAGGTACTGCATTCCCTTTCTTGAGACAGGACAGTACTACTGCAGGCTGATCAGTATCCCGGGAACTCTTGGCCACAGAAAATCAAGCAAATGTACCACAGTTTTTTTTCCCATTCTTCGGTTGAGGGACATCTGGGTTGTTTCCAGTTTCTAGCTATTACAAATAAGGCTGCTATAAACATAGATGAGGAAACTTCCTTATGATTCCGTGAAGAGGTATTTGGGTGTATACCCAGAAGTGGTATGGCTGGGTCCTGAGGCAGAACTATACCAAGTTTTTTAAGATATCGCCAGACTGAACTTCATAGTGGTTGCATAAGCCTGCACTCCCACCAGCAATGGAGTAGGGTACCCCTTTCTTCAACCCTCGCCAGCATGTGCTGTCATTTGAGTTTTTGATCTTAGCCATTCTGACAGGTGTGAAATGGAATCTCAGAGTCATCTTGAGTTGCATTTCTCTGATGATTAAGGATGTTGAGCATTTCTTCAAGTGTTTCTCAGCCATTAGGGATTCCTCCTTTGTGAATTCTCTATTTAGCTCTGTCCCCCATTTTTTGATTGATTATTTGGTTTCTTGGCATTTAATTTCTTGAGTTCTTTGTAGATTTTGGATATTAGCCTTCTGTCAGATGTGGGGTTGGTAAAGATTTTCCCCACAATAATCCAGTTTATTGACTTTATAGTATAGTTTCCAATTTAGGAATGCCATCTCATAGCTCTTTACCTGCTTTACCTGCTAGGCACAAGTTCTTTATTATCAATTAGTAAGATAAATGAAGGAGTAAGTGATACGAAAAAGTATTTGTAAATATTAACCACATTACCTTTACAATTAAATGTCTTAGATTTTTTTTTTAGTTCTCTCTCCTGGACAATGAGACACTTCTCACTGATGGTACTGCCTCATAGACCTCCAATGAATGAGGAGGCTCTTGGCCCTCATACGACCTCTCAATGAGATGAGGGACTGTTATATAAGGACACCCCACCCCACATTAATGGGATGGAAGGGTTAGGAGGTAAAGAAAAAAATGAAATGTTATGTTTCGGCCTTTTACTACTAATTGTCATAAACTGTTTAGGATAATTAAGAAATGCAAACTAAAAGTTATGCAAGCTGGTCATTCTGTTAGGTACTATGACAGCCTATTATTTTCTAAGCTAATCAAAAATAAAGCTGCTAAGAGACAAGCAACATCTGCTTACCATAATAAAAGAGATAGATAGGGCCTCTTCAAAAACCTCAAGAGATCTGTAGAATATGGCATTTAAGATGTTTTCGTAACTTTAGATTTTTTTATATCAAGACATATAAACTCCTGACAGCACCCCCTATTCTCCTCCAAGTAGAAGATGAGCATCGAAGAATCTCCAGTGGGAGATGATTGAATTAGTCGCAAGCCTATCTCTTGGTAGGAAAAGCCCCTTGCCCCAACAGCCTAGCTATGCCAAGACAGGGTAGGTAAGTCCTTCATAACCCCTGCTCTACAATCAATGTCTGTCAGAGAAACGGGGCCAAATGACTGAAGATCGATGCTCTAATGTATGGAGAGAAAATGGAAACTGTCCAGGCAGCCACTGGTATGTCATTTCTTAGTTTGGGAAGCTGCAGGCCCTGTACTTCCTATAAAATCAGATATATTTATCCCTCTCAGGTCTCTGAGGTGGTTGAAGAACAGATAGCTAGAGTCTCATAATTAAATTTTGAGTTGTTTAGGAGTCAAGAGAGTGTTATAGACTAAGAAGATACTTTTAAAAATTGTGTTGCAAGTTAGTATGAATGTTGAGTCAGATATAGAACTTTAAACTCATGGAGATGGTTAGATAGTGGAATGTTAAAGTCAGGTACCAAATACATATGGACTGGTAATTGGGAATGTACATTAAGCCATATAACCCTCATAACTGTGGCCTAATTACCTCTGTTGTACTGTATTGTATTTGTTATTATAAGAGAAAGAGCCATTTGTTGGACTGAAAGGGGAAACTGTAGGGGGAAATAAGATATACCTTAAACTTAAAAGAAAAAAAAAAGGGGAAGAGGATGGGGGGTTGAGGTTGGGAGGGTGGGACTGGAGGGGGGAATAAGGACGGGACTGCGATTGAGATGTAACTTGGAGAAATAAAAAATAAAGGAAAATAAATTAAAAAAAAAGAAAATCAAGCACATTCACCTCCAAAACCCTTCCCACTTCCCAAAGGTTTATAATGTGCCTGATTCATGAAATAAACTCTTTCTCCATTCCTCCACCACAACTGTCTGAGACTCAGCTGTATATTATGAGTTTGGGCATAAAGAACTCATTACTGGATCTGCCTGCCTACCTAGGGCAATACAGGACCTAGGTTCCTGCCTTGTTGCCACCATGGCTGCTTAGCCACACTGGCATCTTGATCACCATTGCTGGTCACTCTACTGGCCACCTCTGAAGCTCACCTACATCTGCAATACCTGTTGCAGTTCATCTGTGATGGCTAATTGCTGGCTGTTCATGAAATACCCACAGGATTTGCCTGGCCACCTGAGCTCCAGGCTTCTTAAAATTTCCCAGCCCTAAAAGAGCTGTAATCCTTCTCTACACAATAGAGAGAGTTAGGACTGCCCTAATCCTCCTGCTTGCTTAGCTAAAAGAGCTGTGACACTTGGCTGTGACAATAAACTTTTCTCCTACCTCTCCAACCTGACCAGGATATCCTGAGGGTATGGGTCTCAGTTTGAGTTTCAGCATTTTCTGTCAGGACTGACCCAGCCTTGACCTTGTGGAGGAGGAGTGTGTGTTTCTGGCCTGGTACTGGACAAAGCAGGAATTCCCTGCTGGAAACTACAGAATGGCAGATGATGAAAAATGGATTTATCTTTGTTAGTGTATCACAGACACTTTTTAAATAACTTCCTTTTTATTGACAGAGAGTCTAGAAATAGATAATTTTGACATGAGCGTTTTGAGGATGCAGGAAGATGTGATGTGGAAAGGTATAGTAAGAGGGCTATTAGACATGTATGATTTGTGTCCAGATTTACATACTAATCTGTCCTATTGATCACCAAAATGGTCCATATCTTACTGCATAGTAAGATTCACAGCACTCTTTATTTAGAATTTTTAAAACTTCAATTTAAAAAATGTGTGTGTTTTGTTTGTATGTGCATGCATGCACATGCGTGGGTGCACATGTGTACACATGTACACATATTCATGTATGCTGGAGTGATGGTTACTGTTTAGGAGGACCTGGGTTTGATTTCCCAACACCCACACAGTGGTTTACAATAATCTGTAACTCTAGTTTTCCAGTTCCAGAGAAAGTGATGTCTTTTTCTGGCTTTTGTGGGCACCAAGTATGTGTGTAGTGTACAGACATACATGCAGGTAAAATACCCATTTATGTAAAATAAAATAATATTTTAAAATATGTGTATTTATGAATATTCACATGTACCACATAGGTTTTAGTAGTCAAACTCAGATTGACAGTCATTGCAGGTACCTTTACTCACTAAGCCATCTGTCATGACCCCAACATATTTTCAACAATGCTATCATTCTGAATGGGTTTTGTATTAAAACTAAAGAAAACTGCTAAACATGCATAAGTTAGACAATTTACTTCAAATAACTTATGTACCAAAAAGAAGCATGAAATTTTAGTTGACCAAATACTTAGAATGAAATTAAAACAAAAATACAACATGCTGAAGTTACAAAGTTGAATGAATGTTGAGAAGAAAGTTTGTAGTGCAAAATGCTTTCACTAGATGAGAAGAATAAATTCAAATCGATAATCAGATATTCTACATCAGGAAGCTAAAATAAAAAAATTGAATTGAGCACAATGCAAGAAAAATAAAGCAAATAATAATAATAAACTCATAAAACAATAAAATTTAACATTTGGAAAAATAATAAAAGTCAACAAAATGATAAAAGCTAGCTTTGCCAAAAATCAATAAAATTGATGAAGCTCTAGCAAGGCTGGGAAAAAAATAAATCCAAAGTCAAAGGAAATACAAATCATTAGCTTCAAAGATCAACAAAAGAAAGTACGAGTTCTAGCATTTTTGAAAGGATAAATGTGCATTCTGTGTACACTGATGCTAATGAATGTGGTACTTCAGAATATAGAACAGTTGACATAAAAGAAAATAAAAAAGTTTTAACATGATTAGACATTAGGAATTATTCTTTGACAATTTCAAAACTGAATTTTAGATATGGTGACTGTATCATAGTTGGTCAGTGGTTGCCAAGTATTTGGTTTCAGCATTAGTACCACAAAGAATAATCTTTTAGACAAGAAAATTATACTTTCATGAGCTTTGTTCAGAGACAGCAGTATGACGGTGGGCAGTGATGATTGGGCTGTTAACTGACTGAACAGTAGGAAATATGGGGCATAATGGGGCCTGAGAAAGACCCCTCGATTCACCAAAAGGAGCTTCATTACCAGGGACGGTGGCCATGGATCACATGATAGGGGGTCCTTGAAAGGAAATAACATTCAGTTCCAGAAGACAGTAGGACTTTTGATTCTTAAAAGCCTTTGAGTGATTGGGCAAGTTTCAGATCGCATGACCTGCCCTGGTATAGCCAACCTGTCAAAAGTTACTTTAACACTAAGTTGTAATTCAAGGTTGTTTTTATCTCTCTTCAGGACACCTATGCCTAACTACTGTGTTGAAACAAGAGCCTGAACTTGAAAGTTAATAATAGCTTCATACATAACAGTGAATCATTAAAAAAAATCTAGATATATTCAAGATATGAATAAATTATGCATCTACACAATGTGGTATTAATCAGCAATAATAAATAATTAAGCATTGAAACGCACATGGTCATCATAGTTGAATCTCTGAGTAATGTGCTGAATTTTTAAAATTTCTGCCTAAAATTATATTTTGTTGAAGGAATAAATCAGTTTTGTTTAGATTTACAGTTAATATCTATCTACCCCTTACAGTGTAAGGCTTACATTAACAAATAAAGGGATTGGGAAAGAATAGTGTGCTCATTATTAAAAATAAGATAAAACCATCTATCATATTGTATGTTTGAATAATTAAAACAATGACTTACAGTATGTAAGACACTGTCTTTAGAGCAATAGAACAGGGACTAATATCACATCCATTTTATAAATAAGAATAAAATAGTGGAAGATTAGGTCAGCAACTTCCCCAAGACCAGAGATGGGTGGGGAGGGAAGTATAGAGGGGAAGAGAGAGAGAGGCAAAACTAGAAACTCCTACTAGTCTTGTTGCAGTCATGAGTCCATGGGTCTAAATGACTCTACAAAGCTAGGCTCAGCTACTACTGTCAATATGACGACTACAATATGACAATTACAATATGAAAATTGATAGTAAGAAGCAGTGTGGAGATTTCTGCTGACGAGTGTAGAAATCTGGTGTTGCCAAAAGGCCTCTGAACCCGGCACTAAGACAATGGACTCCCCTTGTTCAGCTGAATGCCCTCTTCCCTCTGATTTGAGGATCCTAGATCCCCAGAGTGGCATTATGCACCTAACCCTCCTTTGACTTTCCCATACTTATAAGGTCTGTTGCTCCCTTGGATTCCAGCCAATGGCATTCAGTCTAGGCCTCTAGCCTTCTGGAGTTTTCCCACCCTCACTGCCCAGGAATTAATTAGGCATTCCATTTTCTCTTTTTTTATTGGACAATACCCAGTGAACCAAATATGTTCCCCTCCCAAACCCCATCCCAATACCCAAAGGTACATAACACTGATTCACAGAGTAAACTTCACTTTTATGTCTGCACTCAAGATAAATGTCTGAGTCTCCTTTTTTTGGGGGGGGGGTTAGGGGTGCTCTTTCTTTTCATGAAGGAGCCTCTGCAGTTTGCCTGGCTGATCAGGCTTGCATGGGCCTCCGCGCTTCTGCCTGGCTGCTGCCTAGCTAACTCTCCACTGCTGGCAGCCAAGCCTTGCTGCCCTGTTGCTGCAACTGGCAGCCTACCCATGCTTGGTTCTTGATTAGGCTACCCTGTAGCTGCCACCAGACCTCTTCCAGGCCTACTCCAGGAGTCCTCCATTTCTCCTGAGCACTAGCTCCCACTTGGTTGCCTCAATCTGGCAGGCTAGGCCTATTCAGGGTGTATGCTGACTTTCTATCCCTTCTATTGTATGACCTGCCGGGCCACCTGACCTTGCTCCTGGAGCAGATTTCCCACCTAGCCTGCCACCCATGTGGTCATCCCCTTTCTGCTGGGGCCAGCCTAGTCTGCCTGTTCCTTAGATTAGCCAAGGACATCCCACCCTTTTTTTGTACCCGCTAAGCAGAAAAGGGAGACTTACCAAACTAATTATGGCCACATTAGGAGGGGGAAACGTGTGGTCCACTGACCTTCTCCATCTCCTAAACCTATCTTTATGGTCTTGTTAAGGGGCTTGGAATTCAATAGAAGACAAGAAGAATGAATAACTAAGCTGTCCTAGTCAAAGTGTGGTACTAGTCCACAACAGCTATATCATTGTCTGGACTCCAATCTCTGCTACAAACTGACTAGAAAAGTTGTCAGGTCGGTGTAAAATCTCTTTCCTAGAAAACAAGAAATATATACTTAATCAGTCTTCCAGGGAAACTCTGAAGTATTACAATATGATTTTTTGTGTGATTTTTTTTATATTGAACCTAGAAAGGGTTAACCTGTCATTGTTTGCTAGGACAGATGATTGATATTGGCAAATGCTAAATTGATTCTAAGTAAGGAATTAGGTATTTTACTTAATTTCTGGTAATCTATTAGATTGAAAGCAAATAGGCAGCTAACAAAAATAAGATGTTTTAAGAAACCCTAACTTGGCTTGTGTGGTGTTTTGAATAGAAATGGCTCCCATAGACTCATGTATTTGAATGCTTAGTCCATAGGGAATGCCATTATCAAAAGGTGTGGCTTTGTTGGAGTAGATGTGGCTTTGTTGGAGGAAGTGTGTCACTAAGGGATAGGCTTTGAGGTCTCAGAAGCTGAAGCACAGGCCCTGTGTCTTACTGTCCCTTCCTGCTGCCTGTGGAATAAGAGGTAGAACCTTCAGGTTCTTGTCCAGCACCATCTCTGTCAGCATACCACTATATTTCTGGGCACAATAATAATTAAGTAAACGTCTGGGTGGCAAGCCAGGTCCAATGAAAGGTTGTACTTTTTAAAAGTTGCAATGGTCATGGTGTCTCTTCACAGCAATAGAAACCCTGACTAAGATAGCTTCATCCTAAAAGGCTAGATTGCATGAACCAGGAAAGGCTAAAGTTTCATATGACAAAATATCTCATCTCTAGGTAAGCATGACCTGATTCAAATTTAAGTGTCCTGAACAAATGCTACAGGACTTTGGTGCTAATACCCCCCACCTCTTTGACAAATATTTTATTGTGTTGTCTTTATTCAAAAAGCTAGAGACCTTGAAATCATAATTTTAAGACATTATCTTTCTCTTGAATTATTCAGTTACAAGCTCTCCTTATATAATGGAAACCTAACTGGACCACAGTGGCTTGAATACCTCTATTTTATTTTCAACCTCTTTAACTTTTTCCCCCAATTTTCCTAAGTCTTCTTCCCTTAAAATATTATTATGAAAGGAAACAGAAAGAAGGGCATGGGGTAGAGGATATTTCACAGAAAAACCTAGAGACAGGTGGGAAAACCAAACATGAGAAGAAAGATGTAGCCACTGGTATTTCCTACTCCAGAAAGAGCCATTTGTCCTTTCATGGTCTATCAACATAAAGGGCTAGCAACTGTGATTGCTTGCTATAAATTTTTGTTTGTTTGTTAAATCTTGGTTGGTCAGTGGTTATACTAGCTGCTATATCAGTTACAGGCTTACAAAAATCAATACATAATAAAGAAAGTACCGGAATGATTGGTTAAAAACAGTGGCCTTATTGCAGGTTTTAGAGCTGAATAAATGCTTATAATTTATAGTATGTAATTTGTCTATAGGAAATTGTGGGTAATTTTAAAAAATAGACCTCAATACTATGTGTAGATTTACATGTTAATTACTTTACCATACCAATTGTTTAATGGTTTGAATGTCACCCCTGGGTTTTCTTGGATGTTAAACATTATTATAATTGCTAGGATTGGAATGTTACCCAAAAGAATTAATTGCTTATCACCATCAACCATTATTGGTTAAGTATGACTAAAGCTTCTTTTATTTTCCAGGCATTTAACTAAGGCCTGAGGGAATCACGCTAAGAATACAAAAGCTTTGAGTGTGTTAGAAAAAGTGAGAGCATGCTGACAACAGAGACAATCCTAGGCTAGTGGACCCATGTGCTTATGTAGGAAGCTGTTCTTAAAGCCTGGAGGTTCTATGACCCACCCACAGAGACCAAGATTGGTAGAGGAGATGGTTTTATTTAATGAAGAGATTTAGAGTTGGGATTCAAGGACATTGATGAGGCTTCCATTTTTTAATAAGTAGATTATTGAACTATTTAGTAACATCATAAGTAGACAGGCAAGCAGCAGCAGGATCAAGGCTCTGAGGAGAGTCCCAGCCCAGAAGTCTCAGAGGGAGGATGTTTCATATAGATCTTAAGGAAAGTGGAAAACTTTAGATGATCATACTGCCAGTGATTCCCCACACAGAGGCAGGGAAGGCATAAATTAGTTGTAGTCCCCAATAGCCTTGATGCAAACTCATTTGGGGACAGTGAGAAATGTAGCTATCTGTGTAGGGAGTCTGTTATGAAGTTGCAAAGGCTCTGGCATGCTCTCAGTAGGGGTCAAATAAAATGCTAGGGAGAAAGGAAGCAACTGTGGTGGTATCACATCCTGAGCAGTAGTGTAGTCTGGATTCTAATATTTAAGTTCTATCTTGAGAAAATGAGGTAGAGACCTAAAGAAACTCATTCTCAACTTGCTAAAGGAGACATAGTTCAGGGGATTTTTGTAGAGAGATAAATGTAAGATTCCAGTGGTTGGAAAATTGATTCTTATGCTTGAAAAAGATCTTTTTCTTCTAACCTGTTCTTTGAAGGATTTATAGGGCAAGAATTCAGTTTTCTTCTTTGAGGCCACTGTGTTTGTATTCCTGTTAATGCACTAACTTTGCAACTCAAACAAATGGTGATATAAAATGGGAAGAGGAGGTACAACTGAAAGTCTCTCCCTGGACCCCAGAGTAGTATGTGAAAAGGATAGCTTATTATAAAAGGCCAAACCATAGGGAAGAAGGCAAGATTGGAATGGCTGTGGAATGCCAGAGCTCAGAAAATGAAGGGAAGGGCTATTACTTCCTGGTAAGCCATAGCTCTTTCTCCATAAATTCATCTTCTATTTTCTTTGTGTAAATTTTATTCTGTTCTGGTACAAGGTTTCTCCATGGAATTAGAGAGTAGAAAGGTGCAGGTTACTGGTAAAAGAGGAACCAAGAAGCATGTAAGAAGGGGCCCTGGCTTCCTCAGATATACTCCATAATGTTTGTGGATACCTGTTCTTTCTGTTCAGCTTTGGGTTCAATACTTCAACCCCCATACCAAAATATTCTATGTGGAGAAGTGAAGATGGTAATATGCATGGTGTTCAGTACTACTTGCAATTTCAACAATCCTTATTGTAGCAGAGACCACAGCAGTAGCCATAACCACAGGTATGTCCTACACCTATAGACTGCCCACTTTCTTTCCAACAGGCTCTCCCTGCCCTGTCACCATATCCTGGCCCCTAATTTTAGTGGAGGCAACTTGGTAGGCCAGAGTCCATGCCATTCACCAGAACTCCTGCCCCTAACTCAGGTAGAGACTCTGTATTTGACCACAGACCACTCTAGACAGAAAAACAAAAAGGAAACAGAAACTAAGGGGAAAAAACACCACACATCCAAGAAAGACAGACTCAGAAATCAGCATCAAGACCTCTAAATATCCTAAACCCAGATGTCTAGATGGCAATATAAGAACAAAGTAAATGGCAACCAGGGCAATATGTCACCACCAGAGTCCAACCATGCTAGTGCAGCAAACCCTAACATTTCCAACATAGCTGAAGCACAAGAAATGACCTTATGAAGATTATAGAAGACTTTAAAGAAGAGTAAATCCCTTAAAGAAATCAAGAAAACAAACAAACAAAAGATTGGAGGAAATTAATAAATACCTTAAAGAAAATCAAGAAGAAAACAAACAGTAGAAAGAAATGAATAAAACTGTTCAAGACTTGAAATTGGAGGTAGAAGCAATAAAGAAAACACACTGAGGGAATTCCAAAAATGCAAAATCTAGGTAAGTAAATGGGAACTATATAAGCAAGTATTACCAACAAAATAAAAGAGATAGAGAACATACTCCTGGGCATTGAAGATATAATATACAAAAAAGATACATTGGTCAAAAAAAATAATAAATCTATAAAATTCCTGACAAGAAAAATCCAGAAAATTCGGGAAATGATGAAAAGACCAAACAAGAATAATGGAAATATAACAAGGAAAAGAATCTCAGCTCATAGACCCAGAAAACAGTTTTAACAAAATCATAGAAGAAAAATTTTCTAACCTAAAGAAAGACATGCCAATAATATTACAAGAAGTTTACAAAACTTCTGGTTGGACCAGAAAAGAAACTCCCCATGTCACAAAATAATCAAAACATTAAATATACAGACCAATGAAAGAATACTAATGTTTCAAGGGAAAAAGACCAAGTATCATATGAAGGATGACCTGTTAGAATTACACCAGACTTCTCAATGGAGACTAAAAGCCGTAAAGGTCTAGAAAGATATCCTGAAGTCTCTAAGCAATCACAGATGATAGAAAAGACTACTATACCCAGCAAAATATTTGATGACCAGAGATAGAGAAAACAAGATATTTCATGATAATGTCAAATTTAAACAATATCAATCCACAAATCCAGCCATTCAGGAGGTGCTAAAAGAAAATACCAAGCCATGGAGGCTAACTACATCCATGAAAACACAGGAAATGAATGATATCACACCAACAAAATCAGAAGGAAATCATGTATGTATATGCATGCACACATGCATGCATACACACACACTCATACACATATACTCATACACACACACACACACACACACACACACACACACACACACGCAAAACCACCCCATATAGTGACAGGAATTAGAAATCATTAGTCATTAATGTCTCTCAAAATCAATGGATACAACTCCCCATTAAAAAGAAACAGACTAAGAGAATGGATATGAAAGCATAATCCATCTTTCTGCAGCATACAAGAAACAGACCTCAACACCAAAGATAGTCATTACCTCAGAGTAAAGGTTTGGAAAAAGGTTTTCCAAGCAAATGGACTTAAAATACAAGCTGGTGTAGTTATTCTAATATCCAACAAAATAGACTACAAACCAAAATTAATAAAAAATGACAGTGAAGGACACTTGATACTTGTCAAAGAAAGATCCACAAAGATGATCTTTTGATTCTTAACATCTATTCCCCAAACACAAGTGCAACCATGTTTGTGAAAGAAATTTTACTAAAGCTTAAATCACACATCGATCCTCACACATGGATAGTGGGAGATCTCAATACCCACTCTCAACAATGGACAGGTCATCCAGACCAAAACTAAATAGAGAAATAATGACATTAACAGATGCTTTGAAACAAATGGACCTAACAGATATCCACAGAACATTTCCCCTCAACACAAAAGAATATACCTTCTTCTCAACACCTAATAGAACATTCTCAAAAACTGACCACATACTAGGTCATAAAGCAAGTCTCCAGAGATTAAAAAAAAAAAATGGAATAACCCTCTGCATCCTACCAGTCCACTACAGATTAAAACTGACTTACAAAAACAGAAACAATAGGAAGTCTACAAACTCATAGAAACTTAACAACTCTACTCAATGATGATGAGGTCAAGGCAGAGATAAAGAAAAGAATTAAAGACTCCCTCAAATTGAATGAAAACGAATTCACAACATACCTAAACTTATGTGATAAAATTAACGAGGTACTAAGAGGAAAATTTTCATAGTATCAAGTGCCTAGATAAAGAAATGTTTTTAAGTTGGTAACGCAAGTTAGAATGGAATCTGAGTTAGGTATAGAACTTTAAATTCATCAAGATAGATAACAGAATATTAGTTGTCAACTATCAGTTGTCAAATACATATGAACTGGACATTGGGAATGTATGTTATGCTTTATAATTTTCATAATAGTTGCCTAATTGTTCTTATTATTTTGCACTATAGTTATTGTTATAAGGAAAAGAACCTTTTGTTGGACTAAAAGAGGGAGCTGTTGGGGAGAAAAACAGATAGGAGGGAGAAGGGGAAGAGGGAGGGTAGAACCAGGAGAGAGAGGAGGGAAGTGACTGTGATTGATATGTAACTTGTAGAAATAAATAAATGTTGAAAAAAATGAAAAAGAAATTGAAGAGATTTCATACTATCATCTTAAAAGCACACCCTAAAGCTCAAAACAAAAAGAAGCAAGCTCACCCAAACAGTGTAGATCATAGCAAATAATCAAACTAAGGGCTGAAATAAAATAGAAACAAAGAGAGGAATATAAAAAATCAATGAAACAAAAAGTTGATTTTTTTGAGAAAATCAGCAAGATAGACAAACCTTTATTCACAAACTAAAACCCTGAGAGAGATTATTGAAGTAACAAAATCATAAAGAAAAAGGGAGGCATAACAACATATACCAAAGAAATCCAAAGAATCATCAGTTCATAGCTTAAAATCCTGTATGCCACACAATTGGAAAACCTAAACAAACAAACAAAAGAATAATGTTTTGAAAGATACCCCTTACCAAAGATGAATAAAGATCAGATAAATAGTTTAAATAGTTCTATAACCCTTAGTGCAATAGAAGCAGCCATTAAAATTCTCCCAACCACAGAAGGCCCAGGGATAGATGGTGCTAGTGTAGAATTCAACCAGACTTTCAAAGAATGGCAAACATCAATACTCCTCATATAATTCCAAAAAAAAAAAAAAGAAGAAATACATTCGAATCATTTTATGGTGCCACACCACCCTGATACTCAAACCACACAGATCTTCAACAAAGAAAGGTAATTAGAGATCAACTTCCCTCATGAATATGCATGCAAAAATACTTGGCAAAATACTTACAAACCAAATCCAAGAACACATCAAGAAGATAAAAATCAAGTAAGCTTTATCCCAGAGATGCAGGGATGGTTCAACGTAGGAAAATCAGTCAATATAATCTATCATATAAACTAAATGAAAGAAACAAAGACATGATTATCACATTAGATGATGAAAAATTCTTTGACAAAATCCAACACTCCTTGAAAAAGTATTGGAGAGATCAGGAATACAGGGACATATCTGAACATAATAAAGTCAATTTTACAGCAAACCTACAGCCAAAATCAAATTAAATGGAGAGAACCTCAAAGTAACGCCACTAAAATCAGGAGCAATGCAAGGTTGTCCACTCTCTCCATATCAATTCAATATTGTAATTGGAGTTTTAGCTGAAACAATAAGACAATTGAAAGACATCAAGGAGATACAAATTGGAAAAAAGAAGCCCAAGTATCATTATTTGCAGATGATATGCTAGTATATACAAGCAACATGAAATATTTCTACCAGAATACTCTTACTACTGATAAACGCTTTTAGTGACATGTGAGGGTACAACATTAAGTAAAAAACAAAACAAAACAAAACAAAAAAAACAGTATCCCTCCTATATACAATGGCAATCAGGTTGTTAAGGAATTCATGGAAACAACACACATGACAATAGCCACAAATAAAATAAAATATCATGGGGTAGCTTTAATGTCTACACAATCACCATCAAAAGAGACTACTACTTACAACTCTCCAGAAAACTAAATAATATTCAGGTAGTCGTGGCTTAAAACAGTCAGAACTTTACTAAAAAATGTCAGATTGCTTTCCTTAATCCAAGTATCTATTTTAGTTATCTAAGATTGTTTGTTCTCTTCAAAAAAAAAAATGAAGAAAAGCTAAATGTGAACTCCTAACCAATCAAGTAGGATGCTCACCAGTGGATTTCCCATATTGTCAGGATATAATCTGGGCATACCCAGAGGCTTTTCTTATTACCATGAAGTGTCCTCAATTCTTGGCTGTCTTTTAATCACTAGAGAAACACAAATGGTGGAGACTGTTTCTCCATTCACTCTGAGTTTTGAATAAATGGCTTTTACTTCTTAGTGTTATGTTAGTTGTGGCAAAGATCCAACACTAGCTTCATATACTGCCACCAGTGATAGCCTGAGGATATCTCTTAAACTTTTACAAACTTTAATGCCAATGAAACCAGAACCTTGGCTTTGAAACAAAAAAAGCAAAGTTAATGTAAGCTAATACAAAGTAGAGTTGAAGATTTTATTGAATATACTTTAACACAGATTTTCATCATGAGGACTAAGAAAAAGAGAGCACTCTGGAAGAACGTAGGTAATTTTAACACTGTGTGTGTGGTCATCTTTCAGTGTTTTTATAACAGATAAATAAGATTTTGATGGGGTTAGAAGGTATTATCTTCAAAGAGTGTGCAAGGATCGAAGTGAGATCAGAGGAGGTTTCAGAGGGCACTTGATGGGGCTTCAGTTGCTAAGATCACAGGAACACAGGGCAGAATTCATCTGTAGTGTAAAGTAAGTCCATAGTCTTATTTGAGATTCCTAGGAAATGCCTCATAGAGGAATTGGGACTCTACCCAAGATCCTGCACACTTAGGCCATAAGCCATAAGTCACAGCCATAAACCTGAATAACTGCTAGGCTGACATAAAATTACTTGTGTCTGAAAGGACTATTATTTGTGTTCTCAAAATTCAAAGCAAATGTTATTTGTATCATGTTTCCTTCTCCTTGGCTGTAAGGAGAATCTAGGCAGACTCTGAGGTGAGGGACTCATTTCCTTCTCACATCCTCACAATGTGTCCTGTACTGCTAGCTTGCTTCAAGTTTATTATTTATTTGGGAAAGTTTTGTTTGTTTTTGTTTTACATAAAAACATAATGTGCAAACATAGTGGCTGGAGAAGTGGATCAGCAGGTAAAGATACTTGCCACTAATACAAAAGCTCTGAATTCTAACCCTAAGACACAAACCTCTTAAGGTGTTAGAAAAGAAGAAAATTACAAGAGTTATTTCCTGACCTCCTCCTGAACACCATGGCATGAGTAAGTACACACAGAGAGATTTACACATGTAAATAAATGTAATTTAAATTTTTAAATGTAAAAATATTCAGAAATCTAGATCCATCTATATATAGGTTCTTCCCTTCACTTTTATGTTGGTTTTTGGGACCAACCTCAGGTTGTCAATCTTATGGAACAGGAACACCATTACTTATCATTACCCTATTGGACTTAACTAAAACTGCTTTAAAGAGTTTATATATGTTACAGGATATTTGATCACATTGTGTACACGTCATGCACTAAGAAAATCTATTTCTAGTTTTGGTGTGGCTCAGCCCTAGAATGTATCTTTAACCAAAGAGATTCTTGTTTATTGTAAACAAATATTTCTGGTGTGGCTCAGCCTTAGCACACACCTTTAGTCCAAGAGCTAAATAAGGTCAACCACAGATCAAGAGGCAGAGCAAGCCAGCAGTCAACAGGAAGTGAACATAAGTAAACAGAATGAAGGGACATTGAGTTGTGGGAGTTATTTAAGACAGCATGGAGAAGGAGAAAGGGCTTTTTCCTTTTGGGACATAGATGGAGTAGGAAGCTCAATTGAATGTTTTCTCTAGTTCTCTGAGCTAACAGGTTTTCACCCTAGCATCTAGCTCCTGAGTCTTCATTGGTAAAATGGAATGATTGGGATTTTTTTTAAACACACACACACATATTCATATTCATTAATTTTAAATGTTTGAGTGTTTTGTCAGCATTTATACAAGTGTGTATGCCAGGTGCTCACTGACACCAGAAGAGGATCCTGGATCATCCAGTACTGGAGTTACATATAGTTGTAAGCCACAATGTCAGTGCTGGGAACTAAACCCAGGTTTTCTGGAAGAGCAGACAGTGCTCTTAACCACTAAAACGTCTCTCTACTTTCCTATACCTCACCTCAAATTTTTGTAGAGTTTTGGTTTCGACAGAGGCTTACTTCCATGTTAACTGAGCACATAGACCACAATAAAATTTTAAATTATTAATTAGATAGTAATGTACCTTATTGTATCATATGTTCTCTGTGAGTTATGTTCTATGATTTTTTAACTGTTTAAGGATAGTGATCCTAAGATCATATCTGTTTTTGTGGCAATGGCCATGTAGTTGTTGAAGTAGTATGTGATCAATCCTTTTTTTAAACATGTACAACTGAGCGTATCACTGGCACTAGAGAATTTGGTTTAGATATGAATATCTCATGCAATACATGGCAGAATGTGGCCACTGCTCTCTCCATAATAATCACAGTGCTCAGTTTATTCATTGTCAAAAAATTCTTCTTGTACACATTTTCAAAAAATTAAATAGTTTTTTTTCCATGGATGTAATGAGGTTGGGACAGGTGACTGATAGGGATTATGGGAAGAAAGTTCAACTCCTTAGATACATAGTTCCTGTCCTTTGATGAAGGAATACTCCCAAATTTAGGATGGTGAGATTAGAATATCAGTTCTAGTCATTCAAAGGTCTTTGAACTTAAATATACATTCTGTTTTTGTATACAAATAAGCATAATTCAATTATAAGACTTGGGAGATGATAAGTACATGTGTTTATACCTTTTCAAAGTCAGCTTTAACCCAGGGGTTAAGGGAATCTTAAATTGTGTTTCTTTGGCTAAGGTCATAATTTCAGAAAATTTGTGAGAACAGAAATTCAAGGTGAGTTTTGAAAGTTGGAGTAGGTGGCAGGTCTTGCTCATGCTAAAAATGAGGGGATGAGGTTACATATAAATAACTTAGGTGATCTAGATGAATGATTTCTGGGTCAAAGTACTGCTTAGAGACTGAAAGGATACAGGGTTTGGGGAGGAAAACATACCATAAACTCCACCCTAGAGGACACTTGACTCTTAAAAACTTAAATACATCTGGTAACAATTTATAAATTGAGCATGTGAAAATATATGCCTCTTTTTCATAGAAAAAATTATAGCCTTTTGATATAAATATCTAAAATTCCTAGAACTAAACAACTCACTGGTTTTAAAAGAATTCAGTGACTTGGGGTTGTGAATGGTCCAGCGGGTAAAGCATTTGCTATATAGAGGACCAAATTTCAGATTCCAAGAACCTATGAAAATAATACTGGACCATGTACCTAGGATCCCAGCCCTAGGTTGTTAAGATAGGATGATATTGGGACTCTGTGTCCAGATAGTCTAGCCAGTCGGTTAGTTCCAGTTTCAATGAAAGACCTTACCTCAATAAATCAGGTGGTGGTGATACAGTAAGATACCCAATGCCAACTGCTGACATGCAAATGTACATGTATAAGTATAAGCATTCTCAGATTCATGAAGGAACACACATGGAAAAAAAAGGTAAAATTTTGAATATAGTTAAGTGACTTTTATAAACTTTGAGTAATTGTTTGGTACATTGAAAAAAAATAAACACATAAAGAATACCTCATTTTTATGCAAACACTACACATAAATGTTACTTTAATTTTCTGCACTTCTTTGTAATTTACAAATCAAAAGTAGCATCTTCCAAAGTAAGTGAGGTGTGGTGGCAGTAAAGGTCTCCAAAGACAGCAAGTAAACATTCACAGTTGCTGAGTGAATAGACATGAGGATTATCACTTGAATAATGATAGTGGATCATGTGTGCTTGGGTCTCTGATAGGTCAGGGTAAGAATAGATATGATAATTATCATGTAAATGATGATTGAGCATATTGCAGTTTGAGTGAGAAATGTCCCCCATAGGCCCATATATTCTAACACTTAGTCCTTGGTCCACAGTTGGTGGTGTTGTTTGGGATGGTTATGGAACCATTAAGAGATACAACCTTTAAGGAGGACATATGCCACTGGCAGTGGGCTCTGTGGGTTTATAGCCTTGCCTCATTTCCTACATTCTCTTTGTTTCTCTGTATGGATGAAAAAGTCACCTTCCTGCTTCTAGCACCTGTTGCCATGCCTCTTGCCATTATGAGCTCTAGCCTTCTTGAATTGTGAGCCAAAATAAGCTCTTTATGCCTTATGCCAGTTTTCATCATGATATTTTGGTTGTAAGCCTAGTATTCAATGACTGAGCTCCATTTCTGGTCTTGGTATTTAAGTACAGCAACAGAAAAGTAACTATTATAGACTGTGTATGCTCAAGTCACTGATCATGCTAATGATGAAGTTTTCTGTATTCAGTTCATTTACAGATCAGGTGGTGGTAGATATAATGATTTTCATGCAAATGATGATGGACTATGAATGTGAAGCTCACAGGTATGTACCCAGTATGTAAAATTAATTCATAGGATATGTTTTGATTTTGTGATATGAAAGAGGAAAGATTGATGTTTAATGCAAGATCCAGTCGACACTTGAATAGCAACAACCAAATAGGTGATTCAAAATTTATGTGAGGAAGAGCAAAACTGACATAGTGCCTTCTGTGATAAAAAAGAAATTCTCTTAAAACACAGATACCTATTTCTATAGCTGTGTCTACATGCATGCTATAAACTAGGATTAATAGACATAAGGCGAGGCTAGATTTAGAGTAGATGAAGAATTGCTGTGAATTCATCAGTTTTTCAACCTTAGAGGACATATACTATATATATATACACACACACACACACATATATATGATGGTTTTCATCACATTTTCATATGTGCATGTTATTGTACTTTTCACTCTAATGTACTTCATAGTTCATTCTTCTTCCTTTCACTGGACCTATTCCTCTTCACAGAAAGTTCCCTTCTACTTTTATGTGCTGTTGTGTGTGTGTGTGTGTGTTTGGTAAACATTTTTGTTATTCAGCAAATGTACAGTTTGTATGGTATAAAGAATTTTCAACATGTTAGTTTCCTATTACTTCATTAAAATGTCTGAGACATTTAACATTTATAAATGAAAATTCATTTTGATTCATGATTCTGCAAACTCTATTTCAACATCAGGCTGTCCCACCACTGAATTTCTGACAGAAAAACACATCATTTTAGGAAAAATTAAGCCAGTCAGTAACTAGAAAACAGAGGGGAAACAGATGTTTTATATATCCCTTCAAGAGCATGCACCCAGTTATCTAAGGTCTATCACAAGGCTCGATCTTCCAAATATTTTATTATGTCTCGTGAAGAGTACCCTAAGGACAATACATATGACTCTGAGTCTTTGGAGGAGACACTTATCCAAACCATAGCAGAATGTATTTTCTTGGTCAGTTAGATCTTGGCCACTAATTATTGCATGCTGAGTAACAGAGCATAGTTAGAGCTTGAAAATATGATGAGCTGTCTACTGCCTTGGAGAAATCCTGGCATGTTTGTTTTCTCATGATGCTTCATCAACTGCAGTCAATCATTTTGTACCACTACTAACCACTTATGCCCTTGGTTAAGCATTTACTTCACTTTGTATTACTCGTAATGCAATTTAGAGATGGTAGAACTTATGTGTACACTCCAGCTGGTGGTGTTGTTTGGAAACTTGTAGAACATTCAGGAGGTGAAGTTGTATTTGAGGAAGGTAATCACTGGGGGATATAAGGGGATAGGTAAGACATTCCATCTCTACTTCTTCACTCTCTCCTTCCTTCTAACTGATTAAGGGTAACTAACCAACTCCTGCTTCAACTGCCATGCCTCCTCTGCCAGAAACTGTATTTTTTCAAACTGTGTGTCCAAATAAACCTTTCTTTCTTTAAGTTGCTTCTCATCAGACATTTTGTCATGGTAGCAAATAAGATGACTAATAAAGCATGGTAGATATAAGTAATAGACCTGATTATTTGTAACAGTTTATAAGCTCCAATATGTGTTCATTATTCTTCTTGATATATGCTAGAGATCTATGTTTTAGGGTTTTCTCTTAGGTGTCACCTCTTTTCAGTAATTACTGTGTGATAGTATGATGGTATGATAGAAATTGTACATACTGTATGTAGTATGTAGTACTACATACATATATTCAGTATATAGATACTGAATAATGACTCAAAGATGGAGTCATGTTATTTTTAGATGTTATCTGCTTTGGATTCACTCATATATGCTAGTATGAATTCTAGATTATAGTTCTTTTGAAGTCTCTAAAACTTACAATAGCAGTTGTATTGGAGGTTTGAATTTCTTTGGAAACAAAGTTATCTTGAAGGAATAAGTAAGGTTTGTGGGAGTGCTTGATCTACCACTGAAAAACAGACTCATAATGGAGTATACGAATCAGCCTAATGACTGTCACCTGTGGGGATTACCTGGGAGTTTGTAGTAGTCTTCATCAACAGGAAGTATCTTGGGAGAAGGACATAAGGTTGGCCAATGAGAAAATATCCTGGTGCATAATTAGAGAGCATATATAAAGGAAGCCCTGTAAACATGAGAGAGGTTTTTTGCTTGGCATTGGTGCACAGCACTGCTTATTGTAACTTAATTTTGAAAGATGCTAGACAAAGTTTGAGGCTGCCAAGACATACAACCCAGTTTGGGCAGAGCCTAGGTGAAGGTCCATTTGGAGCTATGAAAGCCATGGCACCTGAAAACTAAATCCAACAGAAGAGAAAGTGGGGAAAAGCCTTAAACTCAATGGCATAGGTGACAACTTCTTTAACAGAACATCAACAGCTCAGGCTCTAAACCCAACAATCAATAAATGGAACCTCATGAAACTGAAAAGCCTCTGTATGGTAAAGGACACTGTCATTAGAACAAAACAACAACCTACAGATTGGGAAAAGATCTTTACCAACCCCCATATCCATCAAAGGGCTAATATCCGAAATTTATAAAGAACTCAAGAAATTGAACACCAAGAAATCAAATAACCCAATCAAAAAATGGGGTACAACTAAACTGAGAATTCACAAAAGAGGAATCTCTAATGGCCGAGAGACACTTGAAGAAATGCTCAACATCCTTAATCATCAGAGAAAGGACACTCAAGGATTGTGATGGAGATCTAACTTGAAGTAATAAATGAATAAACAACAACAACAAAAAAAGGCATGTCCATAAGGCTGCATGGAGTACCGGAAGAGTGTGTGGCCCCAAGCAGGGGTGCAGAGGGCAGCACATACCCCATTCAACAAACTCCAATGGATGGAAGAGACCTCAGCCTCAAGTAAGTGTGAGGCAAAGGCCAACTCCTGTGTCACATGATGCAGAATGTGCCCCCATTAAGGTTCATTAAACTCAAACAGACGGAAGAAACTGTGGCTCTAAACAGGGGGTGTGGCAAATGCCATCCATTACCATATCTGGGTAACCACTGAGCTGCTGCTGGTTGCTTTGTTCCCTTTGGCACTGGAAGATTTGGATGGACTGCTGACAAGTTACCCCAAGGAACTGCACCTGGGAAGTATCCTTCTAATGTGCCTCAGATTGGTGGGATAGAACATGCTAAGAGCTATTAATAAATAGAGGTAAAAAATAAATGAAGGTACACCTACAGGCAGTGGTAACTTAAAAATTGTGTGTGTGTGTGTGTGTGTGTGTGTGTGTTAAAATGTGTCTTATAGTGGACATGATGGTTTATTTGGTAAAGAAAATGTTCTATTCTCTATCTATGAGGCTACAGTGGGTTAAATAGGTAGAAGGAACAATCTACTGTATGTTTATGAATTAAAGATATCTGTGAAAAGTTGAATTCTTTCACATAAATGAGCACTATACATTAAACAGAACAGAACCGTTCCTATATTCTTTTGTAACAATACTAGTAGGATGAAATTAAAAAAAAACATCTGTTTCTAATTCACATTAGACATATATTTTCAGCAATGTTGTGGTAACTCAGTGTGTGATATTAGTGATGTATTATCATCAGTGTGTTAGAACACATTGTCAAATCCCTACAAAGCCAAGACTCTTAGTTGTTAGTAAAATGTCAATGAATTCTTCTCACAATAGTTTATGCCTCTTCTTACTTTTCTTCCTGAGAGTTATTAGAATGTGCATGTGTGGTCACTTCATACGTCACTCTTAGTTGTTAGCAAAATGTCAGTGAATTCTTCTCACAATAGTTTATGCCTCTTACTTTTCTTCCTGAGAATTATTAGAATGTGCATGTGTGGTCACTTCATATGTCTTTGGAAATAGAATATGCTATTATTATCTAAGTTACTGAGTGACCACCATAGATTCAATACTTGCATTATATCATATGAATATTTTCTATCGATTATAAATCTTTTTTAATTTGTAATTAGAATTGTTGACTGTTAAAAGTGGAAACACTAGTAAGAATTAGCCTTTCTAATCATATCTTGTTTCTGATGAGGCAAACAGGTTTAAGATCTGATGGACCAAAGCCAATTGCTATTTTTGGTTTTATGGGCACCTATGCTTCTTACATGCATGTAGGGTATAGGTAGGAATTAGATACAATCCTCTAATGAAAGTCATAATACAGTCTTTATTTGAAGATGAAAAATTTTTAAATGTTTATTAATTACTTCAAGTTACATCTCCCTCATAGTCCCTTCACCCTTCCTGGCCCTTCCCTCCCACCCTCTCCTCCTCCTCCCAGAACTCATAATTGAAGACGAAATTTTAAGTCATGGTGTAAACATGACAGTTAAAGTGATAATAGTTGTGTTGCTGTTTTTTTTTTTAAAGATTGTGTGAACTGGAATCCACATAAAAATTAACACCATAAATAAAATTTTCACAAAACTGAAGACCCTATGACTACTTTATTTAATGATGCATATTGTATTTATAACTATATGAATGATATCTAAGACAGCAGAACCAGTCTTTTGAAAGTTACAATAACAGGGCAACATAGGTTGCTTAGCAACCTGGGAGGACAAAGATGAATGCATAAACCATGAATGAATGAGCCATATGATAGGAGAAAGTTATTAATGTTGTATTCATTGTCTTGTACTTCTACTGAAAAAGTCTGGATAAAAGCTCCCTTTCCTACTTTGGCTATAGTTGTAAGTCTGGCACTCCTGCTGCTCTGACAAAGCCTACAAGGGATGTGATATTGTTATCTGGTTTGATCTTAACCAGAAGGGAAGATGAGTGTAGAAATGAGAATAGATTCAAGAAAACTGCCCGAGAGCATGCTCACTTTCAAGAGGTAGAAGGGAAGAAGCCACAAGTACAATAAATCATTTGATATCAGCCCACCTATATCATGATTATACCATGTCAATTATATTATGAAGGGAATTATACACATTTTTGCATCAGATTAACATTTTATAGTTGAATATATTTGTCCTTCACAACATAGCACAGATATTTGGGCCTTCACTAAATAATTAACAGTTAATTAATTTTAATTTTTTCCTTATCCTGAATGCCATTTTAAAGAAATAAATGTTTATTAAATAGACCAAGTCTGTTATGATAGTTTTTTCCCTTAATGATGTTCATATACACTATGTATTCTTATTTCCAGAATGGTTACTTCAGCATCTTCTGGAGGAAATAAGTGATTATTTTAAACTTTTATGCATCTTTTCCCTTTCAATGGTTTTCATCACCTGGCTTTAACTAGACTCTGCAAATATCATATCATACAATAAGATATTTTTAGTGAGGGAAACTGAAAGAGAGAAAGGGATATACTATATCAAGATGAGTTTTCCTATAGTATATTGCTATAACTATTCTGTTAGTATTGTTAGTAACATATAATTTGTAAACTAAATTTTTGACATATAATGTAAAGATATGAAAAATAAAATATATGCTGAATGGCATATTATCAGTAGTTTCTAATATATAATGGGTGTCTCTGGATATAACCATTATGGAAAATTTTCTAGTATGTTGCTAACAAAATAAATATAGCTCATACAATTCACCAAATTATAAGAATCTCAAAATATTAATTTTGTTGATTGGCTGAGATTTTTTTGTTTCTTTGACTTGAGGAAGTAAAAAATCCACTATCCAACACATGCATATAGAGCTGTAATTTTTACTTGAACTTCCTTGAAGGCATAGATTCAGTCATGGCTGAGGGGACAGTTCTGTGAAGTCACCTAAAATATAGAAGTTTCAAACACCTAACAGAAAATATTAAAATAACTAGTGGGCAGGCTTAGATGTGTCACTTTAGAACTGAAGAGTGTGAGTCAGGAAGATCAGTCATCATAAATTTAAGGGCATCTTTAGATGTATTGAGACTGAGATAATCCTAGGTTATATAGTGAATCCAAGACAGGCTGAGATCCTGTCTCAAAAAGAAGATTAAAAAGAGAAAACAAAGAAAGAAAGGAAAGAGAAGGGAAGGGAAGAAAAAACGAAAGGAAAGAAGAAGAGGAGAGGAGAAGAGAAGAGTGGAGAGGAGAGAAAATTGGAGAGAAGAGGAGAGGAAATTGGAGAGGAGAGGAGAGGAAAATGAGAAGAGAGGAGAGGAGAGGAGAGGAGTGCAGAGGAGAGGAGAGGAGAGGAAGGAGGGGAGGGGAGGGGAGAGGAAGGAGGGGAGGGGAGAGGAGAGGAGATGAAACAGGAAAAGAAAAGAAGGGAAGGGAGTATATAGGAAAGAAAAGAAACTTACACCTCTGGGTTCTGGTGATTCAGAATAAACTGAGTGTATATTAGGTATGTGATTATTTTGAAGTCTATTTTCTTCATTCTACCACATAGAAAAAAAATATTTCCAAAAAGAAAGATTTTAAAATCAGATTTTAAATGTGTATTCCATCTTATCTGAAAATCAAATGATAAGCTAAGAGTATAGAAACCCTATTCCTAGTACTGACCCTCTTAGTTTGCTTACTTGTGCAGTCTGAAATGAGTAACAGAATGGGGTAGCAGGAAAGTCTGCAGAGATCTGAGGTTGTGAAGACGGAGGGTTCTGCTGTAGAAATTAGAAGACAGGGAAATAATTGTGCACAGTTGTGTTGTTGTTGCCATTGTTGTACTTCCTCTGGTTCTCTTGAGGTTATCGGCATGATTTATCAACAAACAAAAGTGTGGGTAGATTAATGGAAGAAATGTGAAACAGTTGGAGACTTCTGAGCCTGTTATTATTTGAACCACAAAAATAAAGCATTACATTTAAAGTGGTGGATATGGAACCTGTTATTATGCCTATGCTTTTATTTTTTAAGTCTTTGCAAAATACAAAGGTTAGATGATTTTTCCCACAGTGCTTCAGAACAGATTTCTTTTTGTTGTTGTTCTAAACAGATGTTCGCTTGACTTACCTTGTCTGTCTACCTCTGTGGTACTGCACATTTGCTAAGAATCTGACTATTACATGAAACTGGAGAACTTTGAATGCACAAGTGTGTGCCATTGAGTCCAGTGCCTCAGTGTAAAAATAGGACTTTTATTCAGGACTATTCTTTAGTGGATGATGCTATGAAGTGAGCTAGGGAAAGACTATGGGACTGTTCATGACAGCTCTTATCCTTGCATAAGACTTTTGTGCCTACTTAATGAAAATGCAAGGGGGAAAGCCTAAAACACTATTTCTGGGAATTTATATTTTTCCAGAAATCTATAACTCTTTGCTAAGAGGAAATTAATTTTTTCTACCATGTACTTAAATCAGTATTTGGCATTTGGGACTTAAATAAAGTCCCTTTGTGTATAACATGGTAGACACAAAATGTTAAACCAGAACCTGTTTGTAATGTTTTGTGCAGGTATTGGCTTGTTTAGTACTCAAGCATCACTGAAGTAAATCCTTGTGTTAGTATCCACAATGATTTAGTTAGCTAAGGCAGGAAAATTTGTGTATTTTGCTCAAATACCATTGCCAGAAATGGCTTATTTTTCTCTTTGAGGGGGATATTTTATCATCCTGTAAATGTACATGGATGGGATTCTCTCCTTTTACCATCAAAAATATCAGATGAGACAAATTTGGAAAATATTTTTTGAAAGACTGACTAACCCAGGTTTCCAAGAGCTTAGTATTGAATAGATATTTGCAGGATTTCACTGTGGAAGACGATAGAATTTAAATTTTGTATAGTTTTTCAAGTAATTATTTATGATTTTCAAGTAATTATAAGTATCTAGAAAATGCATGTACCATGCATATGTAGATTTTTAAATTAGGTAGAAAGTTTTGAGTATCAGATATGTGCCAGTTACTGAGACAGTTGTGCATGGAGGAGGTAGCAGAGCAATAGAGATAGACTCTCACTTGGGTCCACCTACAATGACCTGAAGCAAAGATGTGTATGTAGTTACACCAATCAACAGTTACTTAAATGCTGTGCCTAGGAGTGATATCTGTACTAATCAGAAATAAATTCATTTAGTGCTATCCTTATTTATGAATATAATTAAAGCGCAGTGGGATGGTTCCGTGAGTTCAGATAACCAGGTAAGTGTAAGGTCTTACTTTGCATTCTTGGAACACCTACTGCCAGATGCACCCAGTATCAGACCCAGCAGTTCCAAGGTTTAGGGTTTCCTTTAGCTGTTCAGTGTTGCCTTGGCTACAGCTTCATGTTTCTGAAGTCAGCCATCATCTAGTGACTGTAAAGGCATGATGTGAAGAAAGTGATATTGAGGATTAATGCAAAATAACTCTAAATGACCAGTACTTACTCTAGCCTTCTTCTTTGACCCCTAGGTTGACATCTTATAGATAACATCATCTTCTCCCCAAGCCTTTCCAAGGAATTTATTCACAAGAACCATTGTGCAGTTCAACCTCTTTTGAACATTTGCTACTAAAGAAGC
Source organism: Lophiomys imhausi (assembly GCA_907164525.1). Lineage (NCBI taxonomy): Eukaryota > Metazoa > Chordata > Mammalia > Rodentia > Muridae > Lophiomys > Lophiomys imhausi. The sequence goes on from CAJQZJ010032546.1 coordinate 673,606, forward strand.
CGTCTTGAGTCATACAGTTTACAATATACTGTGAAAATATCCTCAAAGGAAGAGTAGAGGGCTAGTAACATGCATTGAGTCTTGATCGTGTAACTGGAATGACATCTTAGATCACATATGCACATTCCTTCCTTTCACCACAGGATAGCAATTTCCACTACACCAGATGGGAAGCCTGGAGGTATTAGTAAAATTAGTAAAATCAAAACTGGCTAGCTAGGAATTTTTCCTTTCTCTCAGCTTCTCTTTTCATGTGGTGTATGTCTGTGTACATACATACAATAGATATTGGTATCTGGATGCACATGGTTGTGCATGCATATGTTCTTGTGTGTGTGTGTGTGTAGGCTAGAGATCAGTGTTGTTATACTCTCCGACCACTCTCCAAGGTACTTTTTAAAGACATGGTTTGTCACTGAACTTGGAGCTCACAGATTCTCCAAGACTGTCTCTATCTTCAAAGTGCATCACCACACATGGCTTCTTACGTGGGTTCTGGAGTCCTCAGGTCCTCATGCTAGCATGGCAAGCACTTAATTGACTGAGCTCTTCAGCTCTTGTGCCGTTTCTGTTACTCAGAATTGCTTTTTTACTTGTTGGGCTTTGACAATAACCATAACAGGGAGATTCAAATGGAATTTCTACATCCTAATCTGCATTATTTGTTTATGTATACATTGTCACTTTTCCTAATTCATTTTATATTTTATATTTAACTCTCTTGATCAATATTAGCTACTTCAGTTTCTGACATTTTCCAAGTTTCATATTTAAATATTTTTAGGTAATTTTTGTCTCCAAATATTATTTTCAATATCTATGTGATGCCTGGGCTGTGATGAATACAACTTTGGATTTTTATTACAGATTTATTGATTTGTGGGTTTCCACTTCACCTCTTTTTTTTTTCATTTTGTTTTTCCCATAGTCCATTCACATCACCCAAAACACATGAAAGACTTCCTTTTTGGGAAAAAAAGTGCCTCAACACTGTCAAGTTTCAGTGTCATAATTTCCCAGTACTCTGTCTTCAAAGCATTCCCATGACATTTAGAACATTCACTCCTTCAACATGTGTTGTTTAAACTTGAGAAATCCTTTTGCTGAACTTTCTAATGCATATCACAACAGTTCTTCTTTATACTAGCTCCTGTTGCTATTTTTAAGTCTTAAAAATCTCAGAACCTGTTTCTGGTTACTGTCTAGATATACCCAAAATTCATGTGGGATAGCCTCATGCAGGAGAAGAACTACAGGTTATGAAAATCTTCTGAAAGGGTGTCTCAAATGTGCTTTGAAAAGATGGAAAGGCAGTTTTCTGGCATGTCCTTTGAATTATCAAAAACGTTATTGGGTTAGTGGGTAAAGTGCTTTTTGGTAATAAGCATGAAGAATTGAGTTTGAACTCCCAGAATATACATGAAACATATAGACAGAGAAGTGCAGTCATCTTCAACATCAGAGCTTCTATGGCAAGATGGGTAGTGGAGATAAAAAAAAATCTCTGGAAAATCAAGAGTTATGAAGCTTGGTGCATTCACTTGTGACCAAGAGATCCTGTCTCAAACAAAGTGGAAGTCAAAAGTTGTACTCTGATTGCAATATATATTTCATACAATGTGTCTATGTACACACGCACATGCACAAGCACACACACACACACACACACACACACACACACACACACACACACACAAGAGGAAAGAAAGAGAATGTGTGCCTGTACCTGTGTATGTGCATATCTGCACCATGTGATTGCTTAGTCAT
>CAJQZJ010032546.1:679360-694009 GCA_907164525.1 Lophiomys imhausi
AAAAAAAAAAGAAAGGACCTAAAACTGGGTAAGATTCAGAGATAATTTATATTTCTATATTTGTCTTCAAGTTTCTCTCCATTTAATTTGATGTTGGCCACTCGCTTGCTGTATATTGCCTTTATTATTTCTAGGTATGGTCCTTGTATGCCTGTTCTCTCCAGAACTTTTAGCATGAAGGGGTGTTGGATTTTGTTAAATGCTTTTCCTGCATCTAGCGAGATTACCATGTGATTTTTTCTTTCATCTTGTTTATATGGTGAATTATGTTGATAGACTTTTGTATGTTGAAACATCCCTGCATTCCTGGGATGAAGCCTACTTGATCATGGTGTATGATAGTTTTGATGTGTTCTTGAATTCGGTTTGCTAGTATTTTATTAAGTTTTTTTGCATCTATGTTGATGAGGGAGATTGGTCTGAAGCTCTCTTTCTTTGTTGGGTCTTTGTGTGGTTTAGGAATCAGGATGACTGTGGCCTCACAGAACGAGTTGGTCAGTGTTCTTTCTGATTCTATTTGGTGAAAGAGCTTGAAGAGTATTGGTGTTAGTTCTTCTTTGAAGGTCTGGTAGAATTCTGTGCTAAAACCATCTGGCCCTGGGCTTTTTTTACTTGGGAAAATTTTAATGACTGTTTCTATTTCCTTAGGGGTTATAGGGCTGTTTAGTCTGTTAACCTGATCTTGATTTAGCTTCAGTAGGTGGAATCTATCAAGAAAATTGTCCATTTTGTTTAAGTTTTCAAATTTGGTGGAGTATAGATTTTTAAAGTAGGACATAAAGATTCTCTGGATTTCCTCAATGTCTGTTGTTATTTCTCCCTTTTCATTTCTGATTTTGTTGATTTGGATTTTTTTCTCTCTGCCTTTTAATTTGGCTAAGGGTCTCTATTTTGTTGATTTTCTTGAAGAACCAACTATTGGTTTTATTGATTCTTTGTATCGTTCTTTTTGTTTCTAAGTTGTTGATTTCAGTCCTAAGTTTGATGATTTTTTGCCTTCTGCTGCTCTTGGGAGTGTTTCCTTCTTTTTTTTTCCAATTCACCCAGTTTAGCTGTTAATTCACTAATATGAAATGTCTCAATTTTCTTTTTGAAGGCATTTAGTGCTATGAACTTTCCTCATAGCACAGCTTTCATTGTGTCCCATAGGTTTGGGTATGTTGTGACTTCATTTTTATTGGATTTTAAGGAGTCTTTGATTTCCTTCTTTATTTCTTCCCGGACCCAGTAGTCATCCAGTAAAGAGTTGTTCAATTTCCATGTGTGTGTAGGCTTTCTGTTGATTCTTTTGCTGTTGAAGTCCAGAGTTATTCCATGGTGGTCTGATAAGATACAAGGGGTTATTACAATTTTCTTGTATCTGTTGAGACTATCTTTATGTCAGAAGATTCTATGTGGTGCTGAGAAGAAGGTGTATTCTTTTGTGTTTGGGTGAAAGGTTCTGTAGATATCTGTTAGGTCCATTTGGTTCATGAGCTCTGTTAGACTCATTATTTCTCTGTTTGGCTTCTGTCTTGATGATCTATCCATTGTTGTGAGTGGGGTGTTGAAGTCTCCCAGTACTAATGTGTGGGGATCGATGTGCAGTTTAAGTTTTAGAAGAGTTTCTTTTACAAATGTAGGTACCTTTGTATTTGGTGCATAGATGTTCAATATTGAGATGTCCTCTTGATGAACATTTTCTTTAACGAGTATGCAATACCCTTCTCTGTCTTTTTTTTTTTTAACTTCAGTTGGAAGTCTATTTTGTTTGATATTAGGATGGCTACTCCAGCTTGCTTCCTGGGTCCATTTGCATGGAAAACCTTTCCCCAGCCCTTCACTCTGAGATAGTTTTTATCTTTGTCAGTGAGATGTGTTTCTTGCATGCAGCAAAATGATGGGTCTTGTTTATGGATCCAATTTGTAAGTCTGTTTCTTTTTATTAGGGAGTTGAGTCAATTGATGTTGATAGATATTAGTGACCAGGGTTGTTATTTCTCATTATTTTGGTATAGGTGGTCATCCTGTGTTTCTTTTGGTTTAGTTGCTGTCAAGTTTTCTATTTTTTCTGTTTTCTGGGGTGTAGTTATCTTCTCTGGGTTAGAATTTTCTTTCAAGGATCTTCTGTAGGGCTGGATTTGTGGGTAGATACTGTTTAGATTTGATTTTGTCATGGAATATCTTGTTTTCTCCATCTATGTTGATAGAGAATTTTGATGGGTATGGTAGTCTGGCTGGGCACCTATTTTCTCTCAGGGCTTGTAGGACATCTGTCCACACCCTTCTAGCTTTTAGAGTTTCTGAGGAGAAGTCAGGTGTAATTCTGATGGGTCTGCCATTATAGGTTACTTGATCTTTATCTCTTACAGCTTTGAATATTCTTTCTTTGTTTTGTACACGTGGAGTTTCAATTATTATGTGGCGAGAGGAGTTTCTTTTCTGATCTAATCTGTTTGGTGTTCTGTAAGCCTCTGGGAATTTTATTGGCATCTCTTTCTTTAGGTTTGGGAAGTTTTCTTCTATGATTTTGTTGAAGATGTTTCCTAGACCTTGGAGTTGGGAGTCTTCTCTTTCCTCTATGCCTATAATTCTTAGGTTCCATCTTTGCATTGAGTCCTTGATTTCTTGGATGTTATGGGTGAGAGCTTTTTTGGCTTTCTCATTTTCTTCGTATGTTTTACTGATTTCTTCCATCGAATCTTCCATGCCTGATATCCTGTCTTCTATCTCTTGTATCCTGTTTTTGATACTCATGTCTGTATTCCTGTTCTCTTCCCTTGATTCTCCTCTTCCACTCTTAAGTCTGACTGTGTTTTCTTTATTGCTTCCATTTCCATTTTCATGCCTTGAATGATTTTATGTGTTTTGTACATTTCCTGCTCCCATTTTCTTGTCTTTGCTTGGAAATCTTTCATTGCTCTTTCTTTTTCCTGTTCAAGTTGAGCCATTTTGGCTTGGAGCTCTCTAATGATATTATCTGTTGCTTTCGCTTGTGAAATTGTGGATACTTTGAATTCTTTCATAGATTTAAATTCTTGTTGAAAGGGCTCTATCACTTTCCATAATGTAGAATTGTCATCATTTTCATGTGTTTCAGCTGTGGTGAAGTGGTCAGAGCTTGCTGTACTACCATATTTGTGTTTTGTTTGAGTCATATCTCCCGGACTTCTGTTGTTTCTGTTTTTATCTCTGACCTTTAGTCATTTGGTTGTTCTTAGTTGTTTGCTTCTGGTGCCTTCTGGGTTTGGTTCCACGGGGGCTCTTTGGTGTAGCAGTCGTATTTCTTGGTGATCTGTTGCTTTCCACTCTCTGGATGGGGCCTTGTGTGGAGGTTCTCAGTGTGTCTCCCAGAGCTCACCCCTTCCTGTTTTTTTTCAATTGGGGACTCAGGTGAGGGGATGCAGTGGGATGTGTTCCTGTTGATAGTGCAGGTTGGTAAGCCACAGACTGTTGGGTGGGGTTGTAGCTCCCCTGCAGGTTACATGTTGGGACCGTGTTTATGGTCCTTTCCAGCTGTTCTCAGGGGGGTTCTCTGGGTTAATGTTAATCTAATATCCAGAATCACTCTGAGATGATGTAGCACACTCCTAGGCAAGGAGGAATGGCCCAGGATTTTTCCCTGCTCACAAGTCAGAGCTCTCTATGTTGCACACTGAGTATTCATCTTGTAGCAGCTCTGCTGGTGTTGTCCTGTGTGCCCAGGCACAGATTCTGTGAGTTCTGGAGGTCCCAAGTTTGGGGGTGAGGCCACTAGCTGGAGTCTTGAAAGGACCGGACTCCACACCCTTAAGGTGAGTTTCTGAGCAGTGTCCCCCAGGCCAAAACTTCACTGATCCACGGTGGGACTAAATATGCTTAAGCTCTGGTTTCCTACTGGAAGGGCCAGAACTCGCAAAGGAGTCTAAAATAACCTCACAATTTGCCCATGGCTTGGACCCTATGGAGAACAGATCTGCCTTCCAACCTGGCCACCTGCCTTTCTGCCACTCTCATTTCTCCACCTATGTCTGTATGGAGCTGGCTTTGGAGACTGACAATTTGGGGCCACTTTTTTCCAAGGTCAGGTATGCTGCAGCTCTGCCGGAAGAATATCCTGCTGCTCAGATAAGCTCCAGTGCTTTTTGCCTGTGTCCATAAATCCAATGGAGGGGGCCTGTATGTATGTCCAACACCCCTCTGGGGAAGCACAAATTTGCTTGAGCTTTCCAAAATTCAGCTGTGGACCCACCTGGGCCATCCTTTTCTGTACCCGCTGGGCTGTCCCGCTGCTGACCGGACCGCATGCTGCTGCGCTGCCCTGTTGCTGTGCTGTGGTTTCACTAAGAGTGTATTCAGCTCCCTGGGTCCAGGACCCTTTGTTAAATAGCTGGGATACCTGTGTGGAATCTGGGGGCCCAGGAGGCTTGTGAGTAACCCTGTCTGGAGTTTGAGTCTGCCTGCTGGGTAATTGAGTAACTCTTACCCTGAGGCTCTCTTGGTGATGATTCCTGATTCCTGGATTCAGAGGCTTCTTCTGCTGGTCTGTTTTGCTGAGAGTCCGAGAGAAGAGAAGAAAGTCCTACCCAGGGACTTTTAATAATCCCTGGGTAGCTGGATGAAACCCAGCACATTCGAATCACTCAAATTGTTGCTCAACATCTTATAACCCTGTGGCTTTATGGCTGTTTTCCCCGCTTTCAAAATGTGCCCTCGAGGGCCATTGCCATCTTGGATCCACCCAAGATGATGTTTTTGTATAGTGGTTTTTTTTTCAAAATTATGAGTGAAACAACTAATACAAATATAAGAATTCAAGACATCAGTGTTTCACGTTAGTTGTCATTGGTCCTCAGGAAACTGGTGCAGATACAATCATTCATTTCTTTGTGTCAATAAATATGATTTTAGGACAAGAAAAAAAATCACAGAAGACCTTGTCTTCATGGATTATCCTAACTTCTGCATCTTTGATAAAATGCCAGATGAATTTAATTTAGAGCAGAAAGTGGTTTATTTCAACTTAGAGTTCCAAGTTAGCATTCATCGTTGTGGGGAAGGTAAGACAAGAACTACAAATATACAGTTCCATCACATCCACAGTCATTAACAGAGAAAAGTGAATTTGTGCATGCTCACTTGTTTGTACATAGTTTGATTTCTCTGCTTTTTAAAGAGTTATAAAAAGAGTTCTGGACCTAGGGAATAGTGCTATTCACAGTGGGCTAGGTCTTTGCATATCACTTAACTTAATAAAATAATCTCCCCCAGTGCAAGAGGAAGCTCTTAGCCTGCATATGACTGCTGAGATGAGAGGGGTTGAAATGTAGGGACACTCCATATAGGAGGAATGGGAAAGGTGAGAGAGGGAGGAGAGAGTGGGAGGATGGACCTGGGAGGGGTGGAATGGGGGCACTGTGATGGAGATGTAACTTGAAGCAATAAATAAACAACAAAAATAAAATAAAATAAAACTATCTCCCACAGACATATTTACAAACTAGGCCAACATAAACAGTCCCGCATTGAGAATCTCTTCCTAGGTCATTCTAGGCTGGGTCAAATTGTCAAAGTTAATTATCACACAGAAGGTAACACCTAACAATCCCGAAGACATTATTAAAGGAACATGCATATAAATGTCAAAGGAGAACTGAAATATCTTCTAGGAAGAAGAAAGTAATGTTACCTTGAAAATATAAAATTCAAGGTTAGTTCTAGACTAGGTATGGTAGTTTTTGTTTTTGTTGTTGTTTTGTTAACCTGACAAACAGTAGGATAATCTGGAAAGAGAACTTCAATTGAGAGAGACAATTCTTCTATGTAATTGACCTGTAAGCAAGCCTATTGTGCATTTTCTTAGTTGATGTGAGAGGAACTATCCCACTATGGGTTGTCCCACCCCAGGCATGTGGTCCTGGCTGGTTAAAGAATACTAGTTGAACAAGCCATAGGATACAGACCAGTAAAAGCTTTCCTCTTGAGTTCCTACCTCTGTTCTTGGGTTTTGCTTGAGTGTCTATTCTGACAACCCTCAATGATGGCCTGTGATCAGGATGTATAAACCAATAAACCTTTTCATCTCCAAGTTGGTTTTGGTTAGTGTTTTATCACAGCCATAAAAAGTAAACTTGGGCACTAGGGTACATAAAATGTTATACAGGAAATGAGGATGGAGTAAAGAATTAAGAATTAGTTCACTAGATGGGTGAGACAGAAGTCATCTTACGTAAGTGCCCCATGGTAAGAAGAATGTACAGTGACTCTACAGAATTTTCAGAGATGCCAGCAGAACTGAAGTGTGTGTGTGTGTGTGTGTGTGTGTATTCATGTGAGGAAGAAAATCACCTTGGAATGCAAGTGCATATGTATATGTATGTGTGTGGAGTTTTGAGATCAAACATGGGTGTCATTCCTCAGGAAACTACTACTTTATTTTTAGAGACATCATCTTTCACTGAGGTTTACCAACTAGGATAGAATGACTGGCCATTTTAACCTCAGGAACTTGACTATTTCTGATTTCCCATCTCATAATTACAAACATTGGCCACCATGCTGAGCCTTTCCCATGGGTTCTAGGGATTGAAACTTGAGCCCTTGTGTTTAGCAAGTGAGCTATCTCTCTCTACCTCAGAAAGATGTTTTGAAATATAAATAGTACAGACCAACTCATAAAATTTTATAATTTTATATGTGTGTGCATGTGTGGTGGGTAAAAACAAAAGACCATGACTTGCAGCTGTGCTATAAAGTTCAGAAGAAACAGAACAGGATAGAGTTGACATGAGCTAAGAGAGAAATATTTTCGTGGAAGTCCTCTTACCTCAGGACAACTGTTGTAGTTGCAATTCTGCAAGTATCACAGAAGGATATGCTTATGCTCCTGTAGTTAACTGTGCAGATACAATTTCTGAAAATATGTTTGACTTCTGTTCCCTTAAGCTACTTTAAATGCTTCTTCAGAAAGAGTGAAGTAATGTTTCCAACTGCTATTCAAACACAGACATCTATGCAAGGGTTTCTAGACTGCTGTTCCAGAAAAACCTGTATCATACTTTTTTGCTTTTAGTTTTGTGAGAAACAGAAGTGTAATAAAAATAGAGAAATATATATGATATACTATAATAAAAGTAATTAGGAACATATACATTACTCTTCTATTTAGTATATTTAAATATACCTTTCATGCAACATACTTGAAACTCATGTAGATACATATTATTTACAAATTAGTGAAATTACTGAAACTTCTCTAATCAGATGATGCAAAGGTGGTCATGAGGTCCAACTGGATCCCCATTTATTTCAGCTAACACTTCTCCACCAACATGCCAATGTTTCACACTAAAAAGTAACCACAAAAAAGATTTTGAAAACCTTATGGGATTTATTCAGATGTAAAGAAAATTGAAGTCATGAAGATTTTAGAAAAATGGGTGGATTAAAGGAGTATTCCATTCAGCAAGGTAATAGAATCAGAAAGATAAAACCTTGTGTTCTTTCTCATATGCAAATTATTGCTTATAATGTACACATGTGGTAGTGAGTATGGATTTAGATTATGCCACAAAACAGAGATGCTAAAAAGGGAAAAAGAGATGCTGAGAAAGGGAGAGGACAATATGACATGGAAGACATGTAAAAGTAGAAAGGAGTTTAGAGAGGATGGAAGGTAGAATGAAGGTGGGGGTGACTTGGAAAGAGTGGGAGAAAAATCAACAAAAACAATTCCATATGAAGTACTATAATAAAATCTCAAATTTAGACTGATAATTAAATTTATTTAAATATAAAGATAATTTTCAACAAAATAAAATATAATACAAAAAATCGATCAAAATTGGACAAGGTAAACCAATAGAAGGAAAAGATCCAAAAGAAGGCACAAGAATCAGAGACTCAATTGTTTATATCCTCAGGAATCTTATAAAAATACTAACTGAAAGTCACAATATGTATATAGAGGAGGACCTGTTGCAGACTTTGGTAGGCCATGTGCATGCTGCTTCAGTCTCTATTATTTCATATGAGCTGTGCTTAATTTAGAGGGCCTTGTTCTCCTGGTATCCTCCCTTACCTCTGACTCTTACACACTTTCTGTCTCCTCTATTGCAGGGGAGCTCTGATGGGAAAGATTTGGTGGAGAGATTCCATTTAGAGCTGTGTGTTCCAAGTTCTCTGTTTGAGCTTGGATATATATTAAAAAAAATAACTGACTGTAGGTCTTTGTATTTGTTCCCATCTGTTTCAGAGGGAAGCTTCTCTAGTGATAGCTACATGAGACATGGATCTATGAGTACAACAAACATCATAAGGAAACATTTTATAATTACTTTTTTTTGAGACAAGTGGTATTTGGTTTTATCCTATGTCTTCTGAGATATCTAGATTCTAGCTATTGGTCTATTAAACAGTGTTGGAGATGTATTCCATTTTATGGAGTGGCCCTTAAGTCAAAAGAGTTATTGTTTGGTTATTCCTTCCAGCTGTGTACCACCATTGCCTCAGCATATTTTACAGACAGGACAGCATTGTAAATCAAAGGTTTTGTGGCTGGGATGGTATGCACATTTCTCTTTTGGTAGCCTGTAGAGTACCTTCCCATACTAAAGACACTAGAACATAGGAGCTAAGACTGTTATCTAGGTACCAGCTCAACCTCTCCATATTTAATTAGTTGTGTGGGTGTTGCCTTCAGCAATGGTTCCTTGCTATCATTTCATGGCATTTCATTGCTATTGTCTTGTCTTGGCAACACCTTGAGTTGTTTTGGGATTTCCAAGAGACATCTTTGGCCAACTACTCAAATGAACTGGAAGCTTCATTTGGTAATAAGAGATGTCCAGTTGGGATTTTTGTCTCATTCATTATTTGGAGACTTCATTAGGATTGCTTTCACATATTTTAAGAAGTGTCCACTGCACTAGATTACATACCATCCCACAAATGCCTGTTAATTCATGATGTCTCTCTCCATTTGTTCCCCCTTCCCACATGAACCTCCTATTCAATTCCCTACCCACCCCAAGTTCACCCATAACATCTATTCTATTTCTCACTCCAGGGAGATCTATATGTATAGCTTAGTCATTTCCACTATACCAAACATCTCTGGGTTTACAGATTATAGCTTAGTTATAACTTATGTAACAGCTAATAGTTAATATGTACATATAAGCAAACACATATGTTATTTATTTTTCTGGATATGTATTACCTTGCTTAGGATGATCTTTTTCTAGTTCCATCCATATACCTTAAAATTTTATAATGTCATTTTTAACAGGTAAATAATACTCCATTGTGTAAATGTACCATGCACTCTCTATTAACTCTTCTATTGAGGGGCATCTAGGTTAATTCTAATTTCTGACTATTGTATATAGCACCATTGGACATGTTTGATAAAGTGTCTTTATGTTAGGGCAAAGAGTCCTTTGGGTATAAGTTCAAGAATTTATAGGTCTACCTGAATCTTGAGGTAAATTGAATGTCAACTTTATGAGGAACTGCCATATTGATTTTGAGAGTATCTGTACACATTTGGGCTCCCACCAGCAATGGATGATTGTTCCCTATTCTACATCCCCAGGAGCATGAGCTACCATTTGTGTAATTGATCTTAGCCATACTGACAAGTATAAGATGAAATCTCAAAATAGTTTTGACTTACAATTATCTGATAGCTAAGGATGTTGAACATTTCTTTAAGTGTTTCTCTATGATTTGACTTTCTTTTATTAAGACTTCTCTTTATATCTGTACCTCATTTTTAATTGGATTATTTGGTTTTTTTGATTTCTAGTTTCTCAAGATATTCATATATTTTATATTTTAGTCCTCTATCAGACAAGGAGCTGGAAAATCTTTTTGCATTCTATCTTCTGTCACTTTGTCTGATTGAGGGTGTCCTTTGCCTTACAGAAGCTATTCAGTTTCACGAGGTCTCATTCAGTAACTGTTGGTTTTAAGGCTTATACTATCAGTGCTCTGTTCAGGAAGTCTTCTTCTGTGCTGGTGAATCAAGGCTATTCTCCACTTTTTCTTCTCTCAGATTCAGTATATATAGTTTCATGTTAAGGTCTTTGATCCATGTAGAATTCAGTGTTGTGCAGGGTGTCATGCATGGAACTTTTTGAATACATGAAGACATCCTGCTTGACTAGCACCATTTGAAGATGTCTGTTTCTTCAACGTGTATTTCTGGGTTCTTTATAAAAAAAATGAGATATCCAAAAGTGGATTTATTCCTGAATCTTCAATTAAATTTTATTGATCAAATTGTCTTTTTGATGCCAACACCATACAGTTTTTATTACTATAGCTTTTTATCATAACTTGAAATCTGGAATAATGACACAACAGGTTTTTTTTTATTGTTTGGGATTTTTTAGCTGTCCATTTGTGTGTGTGTGTGTGTGTGTGTGTGTGTGTGTGTGTGTGTGTGTGTATGTATGTATGTTTCCATTCCATTCCATTCCAAGGAAGCTGAAAATTATCATTTCAAGCCCTGTGAATAATTGTATTGGAATTTTGATTGGGATAGAATTGAATCTATAGATTGATTTTGAGAGATACAAGAAAATTGAAGTAACACCCTGCATCCTGTCAGACCACCGTACGTTAAAGCTGTATATCAACAACACAAACAATAGAGACATTATACATTTATGGAAATTTAATAACTCTCTACTGATGAAAAATAGGTCAAGACAATTATTAATAAAGAAATAAAGACTTTCTAAAATTGAATGAAAAGTAATATATAACATACCCAATGGTATGGGACTCAATGAACATGGTTCTAAGAGGCAAGTTCATAGGAGTAACTATCTACAGAAAAAAAAGAGATCTCATATTAGCACACTTTAAATCTATAGAACAAAAGAAGAAATCTCTACCAAAAGGAATAAATGACAAGAAATTATCAAACTCATGGATGAAATCAATAATAGGAAAACAACTCAAAGAATCAATGAATCAAAGACATGGTTCTATAAGAAAACCAATAAGATTGACAAATCCTTATTCAAGTTAATTAAGAGTGCAAAGGGAATCAAAATTAGCAAAACCAGACACAAAACAAATCCAGAGAACTATAAGGATATATTTTAAAAACTTGTACTTTAAAAACTAGAAAGTCTTAAAAAAGTGGTATTTTTATTTTTTAATTTATTTTTTAGTTCTTCAAGTTATATCTCAATCACAATTCCTTCCGTACTCCCCCCTCCAGTCCCACCCCCTCAACCCCCCCAACCTGTTCCCCCCTTTTTTAAGTTTAAGGCATATCTTTTCCCCCCAACAGCTCCCCATTTCAGTCCAACAAATGGTTCTTTCTCTTATATGTGCCACTTAGTAAAGTTAAGCAAAGATTAAATAAGAAATTTAAATAGACATATAACCCTAGTGAGGAAGTCATTAAAATTCTGGTAGACTTTTAAAGGAGAATTAATGTCAGTACTCCTCAAATTACTCCAAAAAATAGAAACAGAAAGAACACTGCCCAATTTGTTTTATGAGACCAGTTAACCTTATAGCCAAATCACATAAAGATCCCAACAAAGAAAATTACAAGCCAATTATGAATATAGATGCAAAAATGTTCAATAAAATACTTGTAAAACAAATCTAAGAACACATAAAAATATCATTTCCATAATCAAACAGGTTTCATCTGAGAAAGGTCGGGATATTTCAATATATGAAAATCAATGAAGTAATACACCATGTAAGGAAACTGAAATAAAAAATTAAAAATACATGATCAAAATCCAAAACCCCTGCATGATAAAATTCTTGGTGAAACTAGGGATACAATGCACATATGGGAACAGAACAAAGGCAATATACAGCAAGCCTATAACCAGCAGTAAATTAAAGGAAGAAAAACTCAAAGTAATTCTATGAAAAGCAGGAACAAGACATGACTGTTCACTCTTTCTATATTTTTCAATATAGCATTTGAAATCTTACTAAAGTAATAAAACAACTGAAGGAGATCAAGGGTATCCAATTGGAAAGGAAGAATTCATAGTATCTTTGTTCACAGTTTATATAATAGTATACATAAGTTGCCTTAAAATTTACCATAGAACTCCTATAGATGATAAACACTTTCAACAAAGTAGTTGGATACAAAAATATCTCACAAAAAACAGTAGCCCTCCTCTACAGAAATGACAAATGGATTGAGAAAGAAACTAGGCCTACACCCTTCAAAATAGCATCAGATAATATAATATATATTAGGGTGTCTTTAACTAAGCAAGTTTAAGACTTGTATGATAAAAAAATTTCAAGCCTTTGAAGAAAGAATTGAAGGAGATATCAGAAGATAGAAAAATCTCTCAATCTCATGGGCTGGTAGAATTAACACAACAAATAGAATTTAATGTTAACTTGCAAATCATGTTCAAAGCATCCCAAGTATAAATACCTCATGGAACAGATGACAGAAGTGAACTTGGTGTAGGGAAAAAACTGAGCCATTCATTCATATTCTCAAGACTACAGAGAGCACTGCGTTTTGGGCATGGACACAAACATCTTTGGACTATATGTTGCATTTTTTATTCTCTGTCTGGGAATATCTACCAACATCTCTCTATCAATATCCTCTCACAGCAGGATGCATTGCATGTGAAGCCTTTCTGTTTTATTCCATTGAGAATATGTTGAAATCCTATCAATCAAGTTTCATTCTTGAGGTATGGCTAACTGATGTTTAAACTCAGAGTCATTACCTTCTATTGTGGGACACAGTGAGTGCATACCTATAAGTTCAAAGTACTGAATATGATAAATAGTATCATGTGGCTGATAGATAAAAACTTGGCTTTCCATTTACTGTATGTATTACTTCTGTTATATGTGAATTGTAAATACTTCTTCCACATATGTTAATTTTATTTTTAAGATTTTAATTGAGCTGGTTCTTAGACAATTTCATGCACTCCCATGATGATATGAATCACTCTCATCCCCTATTATTGTCTACCTGCCTACTACACCAGTTTTCCCCTTCCTTCTAATAAATCTCTATTTAACATTCCTGTCTATCTTCTTTGTTTCATGACTAACTGAGTTTTACAAGGACTGTCTATGTGGCCATGGGTTTGTAGTAACTAATTGCAGTATAGTATACTCAGTAGTGGGTACACAATTTAAATCAAAGATGCACCATTTCCAGGAATGTACCAGAAGCCAACTGCTCAGAAGTAAGGAATGCTACACCTCAGTCTCAGCCCTTTTCATGGCCAACTATTAACAGTACCAGTCTTGAGTGAGCTCAGTGCTTTGAGTTCAGAATTCCAATAGTTATATGAAGTCTAGAGGCTGGAATTTCACAACCATTCACTCTGTCTTATTGCTTATATTTGCTCCTTGATGTTTGTGGAATTTTTCCTTTCTGCTTAGCTCCCTACAGTACTTAGCTCAATTTTATGGATACATTACAGTCATAGCACACATGAGGTGATGAATAAATGACAGATGAATAAACAAAACCATTTCACTCCTTTATTGATTAATGAGGGAGGAATTTTAAAGTTTTTCCTGTGGAAGAAAATTAAGAACTTGGAGTTTAGGACATATCCAGCATTACCAGTGGTCACATAAATGATAGATTGTCTATCATAATTAAGGAAAAAATGACATGACTTTTTGCCTTCTTTTAGAAAACAGTTCTGGTGGTTCTTTCTTTTTATATCATTCACCATGCTAAGTGCATTAGGCATGGTAGACTGGAAAAATGAGCCCAGCAGGCATTTCATCAAGTGTGGAAAGTATTGTTTGATCATTGACTTGTTTTATGAAATGGACAGTTTAAGACTTTGTGACTTTTTCTTTAAAAGACAAATAATAGTATTGTAGACATTGATGTCCATGTGATATTTGTCACAAATGTTCTGCTCCTCATATATCCTACAAAGACAGAAAATATAGGCATGAGTGCAACTGTGTTCCAATAAAAACTACCTCACAAAATTATCCATGTGTCATAGCTTGCTTTCCTATGAATTAGTTTAATTGCTATAAAACTAAGCCTGAGTGCCCATAACCATAGCACTGAGGGTGGAGACGGGAGAATCTTGGTGGTAATGAAGGACATCCTGAAAAGTTATCCATTGCTAACAAAATGAATCAATGCATCCCAGTTTAAAGTATATAAATGTAGTTTATTGGGAAGCAGCTCTGGGAAGTATCTCTATGGCAGGTTCACTGGTCCCAAGAAGCTAGGCCAGGGAAGTCAAAATGGGGAAGGAGAGAGAGGGGAGGAGGAAGAGAAAGAGAAAAAAGGGTGAGTGTTGGCGTACCATACCCTCTACTCTCTACTCTGAAATTTTCATACTGGGAGCTGAGCTTCCCCTCTCCTGGAGGCTCTTCCTTATAGAATCTAGACATTTTGATATCTCTGAAATGGGGGGGGGGGCATATCTATCTGTCTGGGATAGAAAGTTCAGTGTAGAGATTGGGTTATGCCAGTGATGCCCTGTAACAGGTAGGGGCTGAGGGATGCTGGGAGAACCCTAAGGCCAGGTCCACATTGTTATATAAAATAAGCACTTCAGCAGCTTGAATCTCAACACATTCTCAACTATGTCCTGTGCTTGCACTGTGCTCAATGTGACCATATAGGCAAACACACACACACACACACACACACACACACACACACACACACACACA
>CAJQZJ010032546.1:697909-727685 GCA_907164525.1 Lophiomys imhausi
ACACACACACACACACACACACACACACAGAGAGAGAGAGAGAGAGAGAGAGAGAGAGAGAGAGAGAATTGGGTAGAAAGTATAAAGAGCCAATTCATGGATATCCCAGTTAGATATGTAAAAGATTTTTATGCTTATGGAGAAAGTAAAGAAACAGTTCATAGATTCTGAGTATTCCATGTTCTGATTATGCCATTCTGAATGCAAATGAACTGATTTGATGGTTTTCTCCCTTTTTTTTTTTTTTAGAGGAATGGTGATGCAGGTTTCCTTCACCCAAATTCAGCAGGAAGCAATTTTAAGAGAGTGATGCTCCATTCCCAAAATCTGGGTTGGATGACTCTTTGGTCATTTGATGGATTATAGATTTCATTAAAGGCTACTGTTACAAGTTGTTAAATGGTCTTTGAAAGCAAGGTATAGGATGGTAGACTCAGGGATTTGTCTCTTCTTTGTCTTTTCTCTATCCTTTCTCTCTTACATAGAGGAAGAAGACTTGAAAAAAGTAGATATATGGGTATATAACATAGGAATGGTAAGATATAAGGGTAGATTATTGAATCTACTCTGAAACTTAAAGCTATTGTTATTCTCAAAATAAGGTTATCTTTTGATACATCAGAATAGAATTTTGCATACAAAACACAGGTTATTTTTTGATTCATTGGTATTTTATACTTTGACACACATATATGTATATTTCAACTCTTAATGTGCCTATACAACTCATTTAAAAGTACAGGTTTGCTTCCAATCCTTTTATTGGTTGCTCTTGCAATCTATCTAGGAGTCTGGGTAATTACAGGTTGATGGCTGTCCACTCAAGCTCTTGATCATGTCAAATACTAGTCTTAGTTTATCACAAAAGTATGCTTCCTAGGTTAAGGTGATAGTAAATGGTTAAAAATTTATAGTTTGCCTGTTCAGACATAAGATAGAACAATGATAGATAGATAGATAGATAGATAGATAGATAGATAGATAGATAGATGATAGATTTCTAAATACATCAATAGATATCTTCAAAACCACCAGAGGTGTACAGAAAATGGCATTTAAGGATGTTTGTATTATTTTCAGAATTCTTTGACTTGAGATGGTCAGCTCCTGACATCTTGCTTTTGACTTGGACAGAGACTCTGAACATCAAATAATCTCCATCAGGATATAATTCCTACTAGGCAAAAACACCCCTGCTCTCTCAACAGACTATATACAGTCCAAAAATGGATCAGAACTTAAATGCAGGTAAATTGATGGCCTGATTCTTTAAAGATATAGTGGGCAAATTCTTCTTATTTCCTACTACATAATTAGTATGTGAAATAAGGTTGGCCAGGAGGCTGAAGATTATGTGCCAATATCAAGAGATATTTGGGACTGCCTAGGCAGCAAACTTTCATTTTTCCATTCTGGAAGCTCTCTCCTGTACTCTCTACTCACTCAAATAATAACTTATCACTTCTTAAATCTTTGTTGGGGTTGAAGACATAATAGATATAAATTTTCAATTGAATTTGAGTTGTTCAGGATTTAAGAGGATATTTTTAAATCTAAATAAAATCTTCAGGCTTATGCATATAGGATATGATAAAAAATAATATTTAGGTTCAGAATTTTAGATGCACCAGGATAGATAGATGATTTTTCCAGGTTGCCTGATGCAAATAGGATAAACATTATATGTGTAACTTTTATATATGGTTTTCCTGATTGTTTCATATTGGTTATTACTGTATATCATTTTTTTTTTTTTTTTGGTTTTTCGAGACAGGGTTTCTCTGTTTAACAGCTCTGGCTGTCCTGGACTTGCTTTGTAGACCAGGCTGGCCTTGAACTCGCAAAGATCCACCTGCCTCTGCCTCCCAAGTGCTGGGATTAAAGGCGTGCGCCACCACCGCCCGGCCTGTATATCATTTTTAAAATAACCTTTTTTATTAAACAAAAGAGGGGATTGATGGAAATATCTGCTATGTATTTTAAATTTTCATTAATTGCTCTCAGAGGCCTACTTGCTGTACACCAAGTAATGCTGGATTACCTTGCATTCTAATCATTGTCTCTTATTGGCTTAAATAAAATGCTAAGGCCTAAGATTGGGCAAAGAGAGAGGTAGGCCAGACAAAAGTTCATGGGCTTCTGGAACAGAGCGGAAGATGGATAGATGGAAAGAAGAACCCAGGAGATGAAGGAGGAAGAAAACATGATAAAGTAGATGGAAGTAGATGATTCCATATGGTCTGGAGCAACAGCATATCATGGAGAACAACAGCCCTAGGGGAAGGATGTATGTATCTGTTGGGGTTTTATTTGAGGAATAGAATGAGTAGCTTAGATGGGTCAAGATTGCTTAATTCAGGCTAAGATTTGTTAAAATTCATCAGGTGTCTGTGTGTTTATTTATACAACTGTCTTTGACTTGAGATGGTCAAAGTGGGTTAAGGATTAACACTGTCATCCAATTAACAATAATATAAATACTAAGTAATAATTAAATATAATACTTCAACAGAATGAGAAGATTACTTCAACAGAATGAGAAGATATCTAGCATGGAAGCTTAAAGTACAATAAAATAGTCACAAATATCAACTATGCTATCTGACAATTGGTATTAGCCTAGAGGATACAAACAGGACACTGGAATGAAACTGACAAAGGAGAAAGGTAAGTATGCATGCAAGAGACCATGAAAGAAATATTTCAGGAATATGTGGATTGTTAAAAGACAGAATTCTAGCAAAAGAGGTTTAATCCATCAAATTTTATAATTGGACACTGTAGAAATTACAAGTGATGTCCAAAGATACTTGATTTATTGAAGATTAGTGTTTACCTTATTTGAACACAATTTGAGCAAAGACCTTCAATTCACTGAAGTTCATTTGATTAGCTGATTGGGGTTCAGTCATTCATTGGAGAAATAGTTCTTTAAGTTGATTGCTACTGTGTTAGGTTGCAGTGAAATAAAATGTATTGAGACCAATTTGATCCATATTGGTTTGATTTAACAGAAAATAATAGGCTTCCTGGAGGGCAAATTGAGTTGTTCCTTGAGGTGGAGAAGGGATACCAAGATGACATGTTTATTGAACTTATAATTTAGTAGTTTTTCTTATGTCTTGTGTATCATATTTCTGTTATAAAAAATATAACTTTCACCAGTGACTGAGAAAAATGTGCCTTCTCTACCATTAAATTTCATCCTCTAGACAGATACAATCTATGGTCACCTGGACCTGTAAGAGGCCCAGACAAGACTTAACATGTCAACAACCAGTCAAGGAAGGAATAAGGACTCCCAGAGTCCTACAACAAATCTGTAAAAGATTTTGGGATAGGGGAATCACTGTGTTTAGTTGTAAAAAACTGCTGAATCCACCTGGCTCAAAAGAATAGCTGTTAACACATGGTCACAGAGATGGGTCTGGTTAAGCTCAATGGATTATATAACAAAAGGAATATATGTGAACATTTGTGGGAGGGGATGAATCCAAGGGTGTGCTATGTTGAGGGTAAGAGTTGTCAGTATGCATGTTGTACATGTGCAAAATTACAAAATAAACAAATAAATGTAGAATCTTCTTGGAAAAGAAACAACTTTAAAAATTTTAAATACATTTTATTGCAATGTTCTTCAAATAGAAAACCTAATGAGAAAAGTCTATGTAAATAATGTCATAATTTCAGTCAAATGAAATGCAGTCAAAATTGATTTTTAAAATAGTTTGAAATTACAGAAGTGCTGAGGTCTTCATAACTTTGAAGAATGCTTAATAAGTGAACATATTGCTTCCATGCACTTAAAGTGTACAATCAGATATGGAAAACCTAAACATAATTACAGTTTTCCATGGAAGATCCTTAGAGAAGTGAATAATTGTGTGTCCTCTATCTGTGAATGATTATGTTTTAACAAATTTACTGGTGCCTATGGTCTCAATACCAGCCAAGACATTTTCCATAGACATGTGGCCCTGTAGCCACACTCTTTGTCCAACACATAGAACAGTATACAGTTTCCTTAATTCAAGATTTTGCATCATGCTCAAAGAAATCTAGGTCCAATCCTGTGTCTATGCAATTGTTAGAACAATATGGGAGACTGTCATTATCTTTACTGTTGAGCTGATGGCATAACTAATATACTTTCTGACTCTGGGAGACAGAGAGTTACAGTCTCCAAAATACTTTCAATCACTTTTAATGTACCTCTCAGTCAACTGTTGGGCACTTTGAGAATCTACACTGAGAAGAGATTATTTAAGAAGATACCACCATTGTCTTGCTGAAAGACTGTATTTGAGCACCAATGACAGTTTGTATGAATATTTGATTATACACTACAGAACACAGTTTTCCTGAATCCTGTATGTCCATTTAAATTATCTCCAACTTAATACCATAAACTGGTTGCCATCACTCACAGTTAAATGGTTCACTTCCTTGGCCCTGGCCCTTGTAAAGACTGCCTAACACATGCCCATAGTATTCTGGAATATGTACTAGATTTTTTGAAAAGATGGGCTGTTCTCATAATATTTAATGCTACTAAAATCTTTCCATGCAGATGGTACTGGACAGTGTATTCTGTTAGCTACATTCATCAAAAGCTCACAAAATTCTCTCAGTGGGGATCATTTTATTCCCATTTAAAGAATCATAAAGAAGCCCAGGGCAAACGTGACAGAAAAGATTACAGCCAATATCTAGAATTCATAAGATTTGTTTCACTTTGATAATGATTTCCTCTTTCTTTCTTTCTTTCTTTCTTTCTTTCTTTCTTTCTTTCTTTCTTTCTTTCTTTCTTTCTTTCTCTCTCTCTCTCTCTCTCTCTCTCTTTCTTTCTTTCTTTCTTTTCTTTTTTAGTTCTTTTTCTAGGTAGCCAGGGGTAATCTTGACCTTCTGATAGTTCTCTGCCTTACACATCCTGCGATTACAGGTATTTGTCACCAATCTCTGTTTATGTGGCTCTGGGGATTGAAGCCAGGAATTCAGACATGTCAGGAAATCACTCTAACAACTGAACTGTATCTCTACTAATTTCCTTCTAAGGAAATGGGCAAAATAGCACAGGGAATATTGAAATATTCAAGGTGATTCCTGAAAGACTGGAAATCAGGCAAAGGAACTGACCAAAGAAATCATGTATGTGCTGGAATATAGTTTTTATTTGGGATATGAGTTTTCTAGTGCTAATTTAACTTATTTGGTAAGAGTTGTTTGTTAAATAATAACTATTTCTAGATCTAATCCAAGATAGCCAGAGCTGGTTGAGATAATAACAGTCATAAGTGAAAACATGACGTGTGAGTTACTTTTCCCATTGTCATGAGGAAATACCTGAAAAGAAGCAACTTAAATAGTACATCTCTGTCAACTGACTCTCCCAAGTCTCAGGAACCATTGATGAAAAAGTGATAGAAAGACTAGACAAATCTAAGATTGGGGAGGGCTGGGGCAAAACAATGTCTTCTAGATAAACTATGGCTGCTGCACAGATAAACTCACAGAAGATGATGACTGCATAAGATATGTGCAAAGTCAAGCCAATCAGTACTCCAGCAGAGAAGGATAAGGAGTTTGTCAGCTCTCGCTCCAAGCTGAGGAACTATTGAGCATAGATGGAGGCTGTGATATCAAAGTCACTTTTTCTAAGAGTATCCTGTGGTAGATGAACCACCACTTGGTGAAGGTCCCACCCACATGAATGTGTGGTTAGCACAGAGTGAACTGGCAGGATATAAACAAACTAAAAATAAAGAAGACACAAATTTGGCAGTTATATGGGAATGGGAGGGTAGATTTAGAAGGAGTTAGTGGTAAGAGAATTCTTGAAAATGATCAAACTACACTGCATGTGTATATAAAATTATCAAATAATCAATAAAAATAGTATATGAAAGATTCCACTTAAGGGAGGAGGGTTGTATTTCAGTTTACAGTTCCCAGGATAAACCATGGTTGGAAAAATATGGTGGTATAAGCAGATTCAGCATTTGAAGTCAGGTGACAGCTGGTAGCTGCACCTGAAGGCAGGCATTGAAGAATGAACAGAAGTATGGCTGGACTCCAAAAACTCAAGTCCTGGTCCAGTTAGTTCTGAACTACCTATTGGCTTTATGCGAAGAGATTCTACTCATGCTGTAGGCCAGTATTTTACCTGCATTAGCTGCTTTCTACAATGAAGATTCACTTTTTAAATCCCTTATCACCTTTTCAAACAGAATCACCATCTTTGGAGTCAAGTGTTGAATCATAGGAGTCCATAGGAGTCATTCTTACTGAACCAACCACACCTAATAGATATTACCTTTGCAACAAAATGACAGGAGTCACTCCCATTTATGTTTGCCATGCCTATGTTGTAGCCTTACATCCCTACAGTGGGAAGCGTTTTTGAGGGAAGCATTTTGAAGGAAGCGTTGCTGTGCTTTGTGGGCCTCGGTTTATTAGTCTGACATTTATATTCTTGGTTTCTTTTCGCATGGCTTTACCTTCTTTATTCTACTCCTATATTTTCATCACTGTTTTTTCTTTAATAAATCTAGTTGATATACAGAAATATATGCAATATCTGAGTAGGAGGCATATCACTTGTCATAAACCTTGATGCTGCCATATTCAATTGGTATGTACCTAATGTGCTCATGAGACATCATTCCACAAATGATCATCTGACTTGATTGAGTTCTGCACTACTTATTGGCTTTATGCAAAGACATTCTACTCATGCTCTAGGCCAGTATTTTACCTACATTATTTTGTATTCATGGAAATGTACCCATTGTATCAACAAAGTGTCTTTATTTTAATATTAAATTTTAATTACACATTCTTACAACTCTGACAATATAAAAGTTTTCTTGCTTGTCAAAGCACCAGATAGAAATATTTTTGAAAGTTTATTTCCATTATGCATATAATCCTGTTTATGTTTTGTGAAGTTTCAAATTATAGGTGTACTGGAAGGCATTTTATTACTTTGTGCTTTGAGAATACTGAATATTATAATACACCCCTTTAGAATCGATGTACTGTATCATTACACATTACAGATAAACTCACACCTCTAATGTGAGAGAGGTTATAAAATTGAAATAGAATAACATTTTTCTCCATTTCTCTAGTGCATTTCTTTATGCACTTCATTTACTAAAAAACATAAAATGGTCAGTAAAATATTTACTAGTACTTTGAAAGTCTCTGAAGACATAAATTGAGTTGTATAGTATCTCTGGCTTTCCATAAACCACCTTGCTTCAAAACACAGCAGCCTGGATTTTATTTTATTTTATTTTTAAATTTGAGTTTACATGCTTTACAATGCTCACGTACTTAAATCTAGTAGAAGAGGACATTTTCATTTTTCATTAAAATACTTAAGATTATCGTTATTGTTGTTGAAAAAAATCTCACATGGGTGTTGTGCATATTTGCCGTTGTTTTATCAGAAGTTTTATAGTGTTTTAAATTTTTATTTTGGTGTTTATTTATGTGTGTTGTGTGTGTATATTCACGTGTGTATAGATGTACGTGTCATATGTGCATGTGCTTGCTAGACCCCATTGGGTTTTGCTCAAAGGCTCTTCACTTTACTTACTCAGGCAGGGTTTCACATTGAAGCAAGAGCTTTCAGATTAGTTTAATCTAGGCAGGTACCTTTCTAGCTTCAGTGATGTCTGTCTGTTCCTGGATGCTGGGATGACAGATGGATTGCCACATCTACCTTGACTTTAGTGGGTTCCAGTGATCAGGACTCTGATCCATCTTCCCAGTGCTTACATCTACATGAGTTATAATAGAAGACCTGAAGTTATGTGTGTCTTAGAACACTTGCATCTATATTTCCACTATTTTACAACTTACAACTTCTGCTATGTTCCGTACTCTGGTACTGTGTCCTTTTCTATCTAACTCTATTGACTGTCTACCTCCTGGACATTAAGGATCATCTCTGCTCTCCAGTTCTCTGTTCATTTTCTTTGAGCACACCATGGTACATTATCTAAGAGTTAAGGTATAAGGTTTGTAATATCTTTTAGATATTAGAAGACAAAATGAAGGAGGAATTGGAAGAATAACAATACAACTGATTTGACGTCATGGTTGCTCCACATAGTTTTCAGGTATCACTAGGAAATAGCTATGCAGGAATGTCATCTCCATCATTTTACATCATTCCGTACATGTAGGTGTCTCTTTCATGTAAAGAGAAAGGATAGTCCAAGAACTGAAGATTTATGAGAATATGTTTGTCACTTGATTTTAATAATTTGTGTGATTTGATTTTTTAAATTTATTTTTTATTTCTTCAAGTTACATCTCAATTGCAATCGCCTCCCTATTCCACCCTCCAGTCCCACCCTTCCACCCTCTTCTGCCTCAACCCACCCATCCCTTTCCTTTTTTTTTTTAAGTTTAAGGTATATCATTTTCCCCCCAACAGTTTCCCCCTTCAGTCCAACAAATGGTTCTTTCTCTTATAACAATAAATATAATACAAAAACAACAGAAATAATTAGGCCACAATTATGAGAGTATTATGGCTTAGCATACAATCCCAATGTCCAGTCTATACGTATTTGGCACCTGACTTTAACATTCTATCTAACCATCTCCATGAGTTTAAAGTTCTATATCCAACTCAGCTTTCATCCTAACTTTCATCACAATTTTAATAACATCTTCTTAGATCCAGAACACCCTCTTGATTCCTAAACAACTCAAAATTTAACTATGAGACTCTAGCTATCTAGTCTTCAACCACCTCAGAGACCTGAGAAGGATAAATATATCTGATTATATAGGAAGTGCAAGGCCCGCAGCTTCCAAAACTAAGAAATGACATACCAGTGGCTGCCTGGACAGTTCCCATTTTCTCTCCATATATTACAGCATCAATCTTCAGCCGTTTGGTCCCATTTCTCTGACAGACTTTGATTGTAGAACAGGAATTATGAAGGACTTGTCTACCCTGTCTTGGCAGAGCTAGGCTGTCAACTTACCTGCTTCCAAGTTTTGTCCTTTTTGGACAGCATTCTGTCTACAGTTGAAGCAAGGGGTTTTGATTTTTCTTTTAAACAAAAATAATGCACACTGATTTCTATGGCATAAAAATGCCTACTTTCAGGTAATTTATTTCTTCCTTTTCTTTCTATTTATTTACTTATTTATGTACTTTTTGACAGAGTCTTATCATGTAGCCCTAACTTGACTAGAACTGCCTATGAAAACCAGTCTGCTTTAAAGTCACAGAGACCCACCTACCTCTGCCTCTGGAGTGCTTGGATAAGTGGTGTACAGACAATGACTTCCAGAAATGGTTACTTTTATTTGTCATCTTTCTGCAACCTGAAAATTACCTGGAAAGAGAGTTCCACTGAGGGACTGTTTACACAAGTTTGGTCTGTAAGGGATTGGATGGATTGCCTTTAATTGATACAGGAAGATTCACCATAAAAAGGGCAGAACTGTTCCCTGGTTTTGGTACTTGGGAATCAAATCATTAGTATTTATGTATTTGCTTTATAGTTTTTCTACTATGTTTAATTTTATCTTGTCATTTGTTGTATGTATTTTGAAGAAGTATAAATTGTGTGTGTGTGTGTGTGTGTGTGTGTGTGTGTGTGTGTTATTTGAATATGCATAAGTTTGTGTCTGGATATGTTTTCCCAAGTCGATGCCTTTAAAGAAAAGCTGGGATATCTTTCTCAATTACTACTCTAAGTTACAGAGATTTTTCACTGAATCAAGAACTCATCATTTCAGACAGACTGCATAGCCAGTGAGCACCCAGGTTTCATCTTCTCAGCTCTGGGGCTACACACATGTACAACCACATATAAATTTTCAATGTTTTCTTTTGTGAGTGTTGTAGGCCCAAATTTAGATTCTCATGCTTTTGGAACGGGCAGTTAACCAGTTCATCCATCTCCCACTCTCCAATGCAATATATTTTGATATGTCTTTATCCATGAAACCTGGAAATTTAGTTCCTGACCTGGATCAGCTGCATTTATTACTTTTCCCATTGATTACTTCTATGAATCCATGTTAGGAATGCTCTAGTAATTGGTAGTTGCTATAATATGTAGCACTTAAGATTTCATAAAGTACAACTTCATGATATGCACATTGACATAATCATTAGTGCCATATTATCACAATAATAGATACAGGAAGATGATCTCATTAAATACTGTTCATTTGGAAATATGATAACCAGGAAGAAGTTTGTAACAAAGAGATGCCCTTGTCATCAAAGCATTTCCTGGGGGAGAAATGAATAAAAACCAAAGAAGAGTGTTTGTGAGAAAACTTCAGCTGAGATTGAAAGGCACTCTCACTCCCAGGTTTCAATCTTTTTACATATTTTGGAGAGTGGGTTTTGTTGAGGAGTCCATGCTGATTTGCCGTTTGAAGCATTTCTGCCTTTGTGGCTTTGTTAGCAAGGTTTGTACTTGGTCTGTTCCCCAGAATATTTTCAATCTTTAAATTGGAAAACTCTTTTAAAACTCACACTGGGTTCGATATTGAGTTATCTTTGATTTCTACCTTCTATGTTCCAATAAGAACAGAATTTTTTTCTTCTTTGTCTCACTGGCATCTTGTATTTATATGTGAATATCATGCAAATTACTGAAAACATACCTACTGTGCTTATTAATATTGATTGCAAACTTTAAAATAACCTTACAGGAACGCCAAGGAAACAGTCTCTGGATGTTTCTCTTAGGGAGCTTCTAGATTAGATTAATTAAAGTTGGAAGATCCACCAATACTTTGGGTGGCACCATTCTATATGCTGAGATCCTGAAGTGAATAGAGAACTCGATCTGAGCACCATCTTCTCCTAACTGCAGATGCAATGAAACCATCTACCTCATATTCCTGCCACCATCTCTCCCCCACCACCCCATGATGGACAGCAAACCCTTGATCTGGAAGCTGAAATGAACTCTTACCTCATGGAGTCACTTCTTGATGAAAACTTTGTAGCATCAAGAAAAGTAATACCTCTACTTTGTCTCCTCACTCTTATATCCTCTGTAGCTGCTGTGCTCCTTTAAGGCAATAAACAAAAGCTATTAATATGTTTGTGTGAAATGTCTTCAGCTATATTTTCTAAATCAAAAGTGACACAGGCTGATGCATACACTAGTAGTAATTCAAAAACGATTTTTGGTGACCTATTAAAAGGATATTACTTAGGTAATGTGAGAACAGAGACAAAATAAGTCCTAAAGTAAAACGGACAAATTTCCCCAGGATTTTAATTAACTTAAGACAGAAATCATAACTGCAGAAAAATATGGGTGTATTTATAGGGGAGTTGGGTAATAATGTTTCTAGAAAATGTGTTACTTGAATTCATTTTCATTTAGTAATTATTTTTTTTTAATTTAAAAGAGACAGATTTAGGTGCATGCATGTACCTTGCACACACACGTGCACACACGCACACACACACACACACACACGCACACACACACACACACCACTCGGGTGAATTAAAGAAGCTACAGTCTTGTAGCCTAAACATGTACTTAAGTTTTATAACCTGAGTTTTGATATAATTTGCTTGCAGCATCATTCTGAAACAGACAATATTAATATAAGTAGTAAGTAAGAGAGAGTGAAGATGAAAGCTTAGAACAAGTAGAATTACTCTGGGGAACAGATGGCAAGTAAAAATAGCAATTTAAGTGATGAGAAATTTGATACAGGATTCTGGGATACATTATAGTATAAGACTTACTATGATATAGGAAGACTCCAGAGAAATTAAATAATTCTTTGTCTAGCCCAGTCAGGTGAACATGACTGAGTGAAATTTGTCATCACTTCCTTAACAGTAGGATATCTGGGATGAGATATTGCATAGCAACACAGACAGAAAGTTGCAGAAATGGATTTAAAGTGCATTGGAAAGTGTGTGTTTGTGTGTGTGTGTGTGACTAATTTCAGTATTAAAATATGTCAAAATAGTTAACTATATGTTGGTCACTTTAACTTAATTACTCTCAATCTTTAGCTATTTTAGTGGATCTTACTTTAAGAAATTGTTAAATGATAGGCCAATAAGATGGCTCAGTAGATAGAGGCAGTAGTAGAAGAATTTCAAGGTCATCCTTAGGTTCCATGTTTGTCTAGGATACATGCAACTACATAGCAAATAAATAAATAAGCCATGGATTTGTTTTTGAGCCTCTTTACAGTTCTTGTCATTAACATTGTAAACGGTTGGGCCATAAGAAAAAGGTACACATTTGAGGATACAGCTTTTTTTTTTGTTCTTTTTTTCTTTGTGTCTCTGTGGTGTGTGTTATTAAATCATTTATCTGCTCGTTATATTCTTACAATAAAATGAGAGACTCCTTTGCTTATCAGTAGTTCTCAACCTATGGGTGATGACCTCTTTTGGGGGCCATATATCAGATATTTACATTAAGATTCATAACAATGGAAAAGTTACAGTTATGAAGTAGCAACAAATTAATATTATGGTTGGGGGGCCACCATAACATAAGGAACTGTATTAAAGGGTGACAGCATTAGGAAAGTTGAAAACCATTGGCTTAGAGAATTCTGGTTTAGTCCTGTGTTCACTGTTAAGTGCTGCCAGTATCTCAAGTACATGGTTACCTCAGAGCTTCAAGAAGATCAACCAAGCCCAAAACATATGGATGCAGTAAGAAGAGGAGGTCTATTGCCAGATAAAATCTGGATTGAACAAACTGTAGTAAAAGAAAGAATAACTATCAAGTATCCAGCCAACATATGTCTGTAGCAATTTATGCTGCAAAGCATTGACAACTGAATTGCTTCATTCTTCATATAAAGGTATTTTCAGAGAGTGGTATATCCTCATCATTGTTCTCTGGTGGAATCCTTTCTCTTTTTTGTCTTTATTTTTTTTCTTTCTTGTTTAAAATTATAGGTGTGGGTATACATGTTTGTGTGCTTTATATGTGTGTGTGTGTACATATGTGTGAGCACATGCCTCTGTACATGTGGATGTGGAGGTAAGTAGGTATTAAGTGCCCCACCTTGAGCTCTACGCCTTATTTTGTTTTTTTTAATGACAGAGTCACTTATTTACTGAACCTGTGGAAGATTACTGGCCAGCAAGCCCCAGGGATCCTCCTGTCTCTCCATCCTAGAGTACTGGTGCATCATTCTCAGAATTCAGTGTGCTTGCTAGGACTTGAACTCATATCCTCATGATTGTACAGAAAGTACTGCTACCTTTGAAACCATCTCCCCTTCTTTCTTTTTTGAGAGAAGGTCTGGTGCTGAAAGCTGGCCACTAAGTCCCTATGTAGAAGAGGACAGTCTTGTTCTTCTGGCTTCCATCCCTCCACCTCACAAGGGTTAGGGTTATAGGCATAAACTACTATGTCTAGATTAAATAAATCACTGTTTACAGGATTGTATAGATGTTTCATTACCATTAGGATTGAGTGCTAGATGTTTTATGTCTCAAATTATTTTTAACAAGATGAATGTTAATTTACCATGAAAGGCACAGGGAGTTGGTCTGTTGCTTCCCTCTATTTCTAGCATTATGAATTACTGTCAGTTTCAAGGCTTCCACAAATTTAATTTTTAAAAAAAAATTATTAAAACTTCACCAAGACTTGCCACATGAATTTGCTGTTCTTTCCTTTGCTATCGTGTGGGTGTGAGTGGCTATGCATCTTTACAATGATCTAGGCTGAGTTCAAATGCAGATTCTGCAGGTTGGCCATAAAATAAACTCTAATAATAGAGGTTTTAGATATAACTCAGCCAATAATGTGTTTGGCATGCAATTTTGAGAACTTAAGTTTGAATCCCAGGAGTCCACATAAAAAGTTGAACATAGTAGTACTTATCCGTAATTCCAGAGTTTGGGAAGGAGGGACAGACAGATCCATCCAGTTCCCTGTATGCACTCAGTCAAACTGAATCTGTGTAGGAAAGGGTCAGGCTTGAGGACCTGCCTTAGAAAAGTAAGATGGAGGCTGATTGGAGAAGATGCCTGCTGTTTATCTCTGGCTTAAACACATATTTGTACACACACATGCACACATGCATACACACACACACACACACACACACACACACACACACACACACACACGGAAAACAAAAGAAACTTTACTCCAACAGATTCCATCTATCCTATAGCCACTAACTTTGTGACTTTGTTGGGAGGAGTCTAAACTAATTGATCAGAATATTAAGACAATGCTCTTAGGAGATTCTGAATATCCCATGTTTCTCTTCAGTAGATATAAAACCCATTTTTAGCAGACTAAAAATCTGTTCTCACAATAGTTCTTTTAAGCTGTTGCTAAAAATAAGACTAAACAAAACAAAAACCAACCCCCCTCCCAAAAAAAAAACAAAAAGAAATTTTCCTTAACATAGCCTTGTGGGTCTCCTCCTCCTCAACCACCTCCTCCTCTTCCTCATCCTCCTCTTTCTTCTTCCTTTTTCTTCTTCCTCTGACTATGAAGAATGGTTGTGTTTAATCCCCTCTCGCTGAAAATCATTGGTCCATGCTGCTTCAGAACTGCAATGTAGACCTATGCATTGCTAAGAAGTCTTCTGTGGCTTCTGTAAAATTATGCTAGACTGAACCATGTCCAATTTCATGGCACTTAAAGCCTATGTTCAAGGCATATTGTTTTCCTTTGTAAGTGTCTCAGTGAAATACAAACTTGCACAGACTCAAACTTGTACATGTGTTACTTGAAGGAGCTCTCTTCTGGACTTATCCTCTCCAAGATATCTGGGGGAAGTATTGATGACATCAGTGTCCTGGTAACACAACAGGTTTCATGTTTTGTTACTACCAGTAACATTTGCATCCTCTGTAATTTGAAGACAAATTTTAGAGATATCTAATTAATGTTTTTTTTCTAAGCATCATACAAATATTATAAAATTATTTCCATTTTGCTGTATGAACTCAGTAAGTTAGCAACTTCTCTAGGATTGTGGAGCAATACTTGTCAGCAATGGATTTTATGTAGCAATTCATTTTAGAGGCCAGCTATAGTTACAGGAAATCCAATGCCAAGCTGGGCTGGTAGTTCTCTCCATGCCACAGGGCACTTGGCACAGTGCTGGGCAAGTAATATTGAGTTGTTTTCCATCATCATCCAGGCGTTGTCTTCTCAGTTTTATTTTACTGTTTATTCTATTCCTGGTCTTGAACCTAGTGCCATAGTCAGTTTTCTGATTCACCTGGATTATGCAAGTCAACTTTCTTTGGTTATGTCTCCTAGTTTTTTGTGTCCTCTTGGTTTTGATAGTTTTTGCAGGTATATGAAATACTGTGAATAGTCCTTCAGCTATTATCTTAATGGTCTTTTATGATTTCAGAGTGCATGTGAGTCCAACATTTTGTCTTTAGAAAAAGTGTTTTTGTCCAAAGCCCATGCCTTGGAACCAGAATATCTAATTTTTAAAATCTCCAAAAGTAAGCTGTCAATGTTATATTGAACCTCATTCACAGGCATCTCAGAGTGTATGATGACCTCAGATATGTATCAGACATGCCTGGAAGAGGATACTTGGAGGGAATAGCAGCACAGAACACAACTCTCAACTCAGTGGTGGTAGAAATATTTTATTCTTGAGCCCAATATGAAAAACAATGCCGATTAAAGTTACCCCAAATTCCATGTTCCATAGTGATAGCATTTTCATGAAGTTTTATAGTAAAGAGTGAAGTAATAAATCATTGAATATCTCACTACATGCTTGCATGAATAAACACATAGTACTATAGAAACAACTTTCCTTGGCAGGCTTGTGAGTAGACAACATGTGATTAAAGAATGATTAGTGAGCATAAAGAAGAATCATCAGAATCTTACAAAATGAAATAAAGGAAAGTTAACTTACACACACACACACACACACACACACACACACACACAATTGTGGAACTATTTGCAAAGATCTGGCATATATGTAATTGGAATTTCAGAAATAAATCAGTTGTGAGAAAGTAAGTCTAGAAAACTCCCAAGGCTCAGTAAACAAAGGATGTATGAGGACCTGAATGTGGAAAGGCAAGCCCTGTACAAATGTGGTAAAGAGGTTTCATTATACAAATGACAATTTGAGTCAGGTACCATTGAGCTTCCTTATAACCTCCATCTCAGCTCTGCCCCTCCCCTTCTTTGCAATGTACTATTTTCTTAACAAACTCTTTGTTTCTGTACTAAATATCTGTCCCTGGCCCAGTTCCTTTGTTCCAGAATACAAGAACTTGGAATCTTAGTGACTACTGCTGGGGGAAAGTCTAATATCATTGCTTCTGATTGGCTGCTTTCAATGCTGAGATCTGTTTAATGCCCCTTCTGAGGCATTCTCTTGATTGGTTAATAAAAGTCGCTATAGCCAGTTATCTGGGCAGAAAGAGTACAGGAAGGACAGACTTCCTGAGTTTAGAACAGGAACCCTGCATTTTACAAAGAGGATTAGTTAATTCCAACCAAAACCAGGAAGAAGGAGGACAGACACCATGGGTTAGAAAAAAGAATCTCATTCCACTTGGCAAGGAACATCGGCATAGCATGGAGATTAGCAGTCTAAGGGAATGTATGTATATATGGGGTCCTATTTAGATAATAGATTTAGAGCTTTTTTAGGTGGGTCAATATTGCTCAATTCAGGCCAAGGCTTGTTAAAAATCCATCTGGTGTATTCATTTACAATGGCAGGTAAAGGATTAACAGCTGCCAATCAATTAATGATAATCTAAACAGTAAGTAAACAGTTTAATTAATTATTTCCAAAAATGGCACCCAACATAATTTAATTAACTATTTATACAAATGGCACCCAACATAAGACAATTAGAATCCATGCTTACAACCTGAGAAGGCCTGGGTAAAAGGCAGTTTCCTAGCCATAGTGGGGAACGGAACCCAAATCCATTTCAAAGGTGTAGCTCCCTTAACAAAAGCTACTGCTTTGCAGGAAAGGTGGAGAGCTAAGGTTATCCTTATATACTAAAAAACTGGCAGCCTTCTAGACAGAAAGGAGAAATTCATAATGCCTCAATAGTTTTGGATTCTAATTGAGTTTGCTTCTCTTAGCATGCAAATGATTTTTACCCTGACAATTGTGGCTCTATGTATGCTTTTTGAGAAAGATTGTACTAGTGTAAGCTTGGAAAGGGAGAGAGCCTACAGATGGAATGTTAAGTTGCTGACAATGATAATGGAAGAAGGAAGGAGGCCCTTCCTGATAGATAATACAAAATTGATGGCAGTTGGAGCTCAGAGCTCCCTGACTACTAGGTGCTTGTCGGGACTATCAGGAAAATGTCCACCAAAGAAATGCAATTAAAACTAGATTCCAAGGATTAATGAACAAAACTTTAATTGCAGCATGGGATAGCATGGTTAGACCAAGGATTTTGGAATGTTCTTTCTTTGCTTGATTTTTTTAAATATGTCTTTGATTTTCCTATATTGGGAGGTAAAAAGGATATTTTTCTGGTTTGGAATAACTAAAAACTAAGATTTTTAAGGATTTTGGGCAGATTTTGAATTGTCACTACAATTCAAAGTTGCTTTTGGGTTTCAGAGTTACTAATATCTGGGATTTAAGTGAAATATTTGAGGAGGATGGTCCTGGCCCATGCCCTTAATCTCATCACACTAGAGGAAGAAACAGTCAGATGTCTGAATTCTAGACCAGTCTGGTTTAAACAATGAAGGCAGGGTGGGAACATTGCTGATAAGATAAGGCTGCTTGCTAAAGACAGTCTAGAATTATAAAATGACACATTTTTTTGCTTGATGTTAAGATTAATAATGTCCTTACTGATCTAGTGGGTAAATACACATAATCTTAAATTTACATAAAGAGAAAGCGGTCCCAAGTCAGTTTTCTTAGGTGTGGGGCCCCCACTGGAGAATTGGTTTCAAATGCCATTTTGCCCCTAAAAGAAATATGATAGTCTCTGGGTGTGGCAGTGCACGCCTTTAATCCCAGCACCAGGGAGGCAGAGGCAGGCTGATCTCTGTGAGTTTAAGGCTAGCCTGGTCTACAAAGTGAGTCCAGGACAAGGATACACAGAGACAGAGAAATCCGGTCTCAGAGAGAGAGAGAAAGAGAGAGAGAGAGAGAGAGAGAGAGAGAGAGAGAGAGAGATTCTGTTAACCAATGTAATGACCCAGAATTACGCTGGGGAAGAACATGCAAACTGCATGCCTTCCACAGTGAATAGTTCAGAAAAGCTAACATAAATTAGCACATCATGCTATTCTACACCAATCTCCTTAAGAATGGAATTTCCATGGGAGAATTGGAACTCCAACTAATACAAAATGGTTTATTTAATGTTATTTTTAATAAAGGTAATTAAATTTTTTAAATTCATACCTTGATCTCAAAACTTTGGAGACAAGGAAAAAACAGGTTCCTTGTGTGTTCAAGGCCAATGTAATCTACAGAGCTCTACAGAGCAAACCAAGACAGCCCAAGCTACAAAGAGTAACCCTGTCTCAATAAGGATAGATATATCCACATAGAAATTAAACCTCTAAAGAAAGGAGAAAAGGAAAGAAAAAAATATATAAATGCATATCTTTGATCCAAAAATGTGGGGACAAATACAGAGACAGATAGTTTCCTTTTGAGTTTGAAACCAACCTAATCTACAAAAAGCCAGAACAACACAGAATAAACCTGTTTTAATCAATTAATAAGTTTATGTCAACTGTAGAGGAGAATACTTAAACTCCATACAGTCTTATGCTGTATTTTCAATTTAAAATAGATTATATATAGCATATATATGTAATACTATTACAAGCCATCTTTTTATATGGCATGAATGAAGACATACAAATATCTTTCTTCTGCATAACTATATGTTACTTGTGAGAAATTATATATTTTCAGAAAAAAAGAGACCATATATCAAAGAAGATAAGATAAATAGCCCAGACGATTCAGCCTCAGTGCCTCAATAGCTTTCCTCAAAAATCTGCATCCAGAACACCTTCAATTTGGCTCACTAAGATGGTCCAGCCTCACAGACTGTTCCATACAGGACTTCAACAAAGCCCTGAACTGTCCCACTGAAAGTCCAGTTTCAGACTACAAATTTCTCAGGACATTCAAATTGTTGAGCACATAGAGGCTGGATAACAAATATTATTATTAAATTGATTAACTTTTTTTTCATTTTATTTGAGCCCACAAACAGATTTTCTGCAGGAAACAGAAACAGTTTTAAGAGAGTGACGTCCTATTCCCAAAAAATGGGGTGGATGATTCTTTGGTCATTTGATGGGTTATAGATGTTGTTTAGGGGAAATGGTTACAAATTGTTATATGGTCTTTTAAAGCAAGGCATAGGAAGTTAGGCTCAGTGATTTCTTTCTCTTTATCCTTTCTCTCTTATGTAGGGGGAGAAGACTTGAAAAGAAAAAATAATAGAGAATTGATAAGATAAAAGGATAGATTATTGAATCTACCCCTATAGATCCTTGTTATTAATACAAAACTTAGGTTATAGACATATGAAAATGATAGGAAAAAAAGGCAGATTATTGAATCTATTGTACCTATGTAATTCTTAAAATTACAATGTGAAGTTCTAGTCCTTTTGACAGCAACTATCACAAACTGTTTAGGATAATTAAGAAATGCAAGTTGATAGTCATTCAAACTTGTGATTTTATTAGGATAATTAAGTTAGTTAATCTCAGATGTTTTCTAGGTTAATTAGATGTTAGGATGTTAGAGACAAGCAATATTTGCTTACTTAATGGAAAAGGATAGATAGTCTTCAAAAACCTCAAGAGATCTGTAAATATGGCATTTAAAATATCTTTATTATTAAAAAAAATTATTTGACATGAGATTGCCAGCTCCTGATCATTCCCAGTGGGCTTGGAAGGAGACAATGAGCATCAAAAAAAAATCTCCATCAGGAGAAAATTCTTACGGGGCAGAAATGCCTCTGCTCTCTCAACACACTATATACAATCCAAAGATGAACAAAAGCTTCAATGTAGGTAAATCAATGGCCTGATTCTGCAAAGAGAGAACGGGGAAATCTTATTTCTTGCTCCACAACTAAGTCTGTGAGGTATTCCTGGCCAGAAGACTGAAGATGATACTCCAATGTTATAGAAACTAGAGACTGTCTAGGCAGCCATTTGTCATTTCATAGTTTTGGACGTTGCTTGCTCTATACTTCCTATCTATTCAGATTTATATTATCCTTCTCATGTTTCTGATGTGATTGAAGACTACATAGTAATAGCCTCACAATAAGTTTTAAGCCATTTAGGAATTAAGAGGATGTTTAAGGTTAAGATGATTTAGTTAATAATGTAAGTTTGGATGGAAGCTGAATTATGTATAGATCTTTAAACTCATCAAGAGAGATATGTAATAGAATATATTTCCTAGTTGACTAGTCAAATACATATGGACTGGACATTGAGAATGTATGTCACACCTTTTAGTTTTCATAATTGTTTTTAATGTCACTGTATTGTATTTATCTTTGCATTGTTATAAGAAAAGGAGCCTTTTGTTAGACTTAAAGGGGAAGATATTGAGGGAAGGTCTAATATTATTGCTTCTGATAGGCTGCTTTTAATGCTAAGATCTGGTTACGTCCCCTTCTGAGGCATTCTCTTGATTGGTTAACAAAAGTCACTGATAGCCAATTAGCTGGGCAGGAAGAGTATAGGAAGGACAGACTTCCTGAGATTAGAACAGGAACCCTGCATTTTACACAGAGGATTATTTCATTCCAGCCAGGACCAGGAAGAAGGAGGACAGACACCATGGGTATTCTACATGGCCAGGAACATTGGCATAGCAGGGAGAATAGCAGTCCAAGGGGACATATGTATATATGGGTTCCTATTTAGGTAATAGATTTAGAGCTAGTTTAGGTGGGCCAATATTGTTCAGTTCAGGCCAAGGCTCGTTGAAATCCATCCAGTGCCTGTATGTATTCATTTATAATGGCAGGTAAAGGATTAACAGCCACCAATCACTTAATGATAATCTAAATACTAAGTAAACAGTTTAATTAATTATTTCCATAGATGGCACCCAACATAATTTAATTAATTATTTATATAAATGGCACCCAACATATGGCAATTAGAACCCATATTTACAACCTGAGAAGGCCTGGGTAAAAGACAGTTTCCTAGACAAAGAGTGGTAAACCAAACCCAAATGCATTTCAAAAATGTGGCTCCCTTAACAAAAGCTACTGCTTTGCAGCAAAGGTGGAAAGCTAAGGCTATCCATATATACTAAAAAACTGGCAGCCTTCTAGACAGAAAGGAGGAATTCATAATGCCTCAATATGTATGGATTCTAATTGAGTTTGAGATTAGAAATAGGAACACTGTGCTTTATGCAGAGGATCCTTCTTTCTATGGGGAGACCCAGAAGCAGATGAATGTACTTGAGAATGCTGGAAGGTAATCACAGGCACATGCAGTTTGGGATTAGGTGATCCAGGTTAACTTAGAGTAGCTAATTGAGAGGTTGCTAAGGGTTAAGCTTTAAAACATTAAAAGGCCTTGGTGTATTTAATAATTGGAGAAAGTACTGGGGTGGCTTATAGGCCCTCAGTTCAAGCATTCCAGGGACATCAGACTCCCAGACTCCCGGACTCCCTCGAACCCAGGCAAATCTCACGTCAAGCTGCTGTTAATTCTACAGGCCTAATATAACAACTTATATTAATTAACTGAGTTTAGGTTACATGAGGTGTAGGCCACTCTTGGTCCTGGGCCTCTTTCCCCAGGACAAATCAGGCAACCAGTTAAGGTGGGTCAAACCTCCAGCTGTTCCACCAGCCTAATCTTACAGGTCATACTTACTAATAACTACAATGAATAATTAAATTGGAGTTTCAGACTACCAATTAGACACCATTAGTTCTGTGTATGTGGATGTTTTTGTGTGTAGTTTGACTAGTTTCTCAGTGCATCTGTTCTAGTAATTCCTTTAGGATAAGATTAATTATGTTTTATTACTTTCTTATTAGTTCTGTTTAGATATCCTTAGTTTTTAGGATCTGTAGTTGAAAACATTTTTTCTCTACCTCTTTGGACTCACAAAGTTATCAAGTACAGTTGAATCTCAAAGGAAAGACTCTAAGTATGTTAGTAGTTTGTCTATGGACATATGTCCAGTCTGATATCAGCTTCCTCACCTCAGTTCTGTATTTCCGAAGCTGGCTCCTAGTTTCTGGATTACCAAGGCTTATCCACAACATTACTTGTAATTTAGTCAGTTCATTCAACTAGGAACAGACTACAATCTTAGAAAGAAAAATGAGGTAATTTCTAGAACTTTCTCTTTTGAACAATGGTCATATGCCTTTGCTTCTTTGGGTATGCTGCAGTTT
Organism: Lophiomys imhausi; assembly: GCA_907164525.1. NCBI lineage: Eukaryota > Metazoa > Chordata > Mammalia > Rodentia > Muridae > Lophiomys > Lophiomys imhausi. The sequence continues at coordinate 720,324 of CAJQZJ010032546.1, forward strand.
ATATGCACTGAATTGAAGCTATTTATGAATTATATGATCAGAAATATCTCAAATATTCCCTAGTTCAAGTGAACATTATATGAAAATGATAAGGAATATTCATGTATAGTGTATGTTTGTATCAGGAGATGTGAAGTCAAACAGTGGAAGAATGCAACTAACTCCTTGAAAAAGTTCCTTAGTTAGCATTCTAGTTATTTAATTTGGGATGCTTACACACACCCCTATAATTAATTACTTAAGTATATATTTGATTTTAAATATATTTTAATTTAATAAATTAATTTATATTTGGCCTTTTACAAAAAGAGCATAGTAGATAAAATTTCCTCTATATTATCATTTGTAACTACAGCAGAATCAGTTTAGTATGAATAGTTTACAGTATTCTGGTAGATGTTTCAGGTCAGTCAGAATTGCAGCATAGATGGGGAAGGAATTCAAAGGTCCCATCCCTATCTAAGTTGTTACACACAAATGACAGTTTCTGGAGCCCAGTGTTTCAGTTTTCTTCAAGGTTGTTAGGGTTTATAGGACTATGAAGAAAAACAAACAAACAAACAAACAAACAAATAAACAAACAAAAAGACAACAGCAACAAAGAACAAAAAAACACAACCCGAAAACAACTCAGGAAGATAAAAGTTTATTTTATTTTCTTGAATGTGGGCCATCATCCAGGGAAGAGGGCAGGAACCTGGGAGGCAGGAAGCAAAACATAGGCTTTGGACCAGTGCTGTTAACTGTCTTATTCTTCATGGCTATCTCAGTCTGTTTTCTAATAGTACATAGGAATACTAGTCCAGGAGTGGTACCACCCACCACAATGAGCTGAGCCCTCCAATATCATTCATCAATTAGCTATTGAAATGATGCAGTGCAGACTTTCCCATGAACCAATCTAATGGTAGCATTTCTTACTTGAAGTTTTCACTTTCAAAATGATTCTGCTTGTGTCAAGTTTAAATAAAACTAACCTTCATAGATATGGCTCCTATTAAGTTGTCCAGTGTCTAGCCCTATACCATTGTGCTATAGTAGTGGATGGACCCATACCCATGTGCTCAGTATTGGATGGCCCTACACCCATTCGCTCTAGCAGTGGATGACTCTACACCCAGGTGCTTTAGTAGAGGATGGGCCTATACATGTGTGGTCTAGGAGTGTATGGCTTAATACCTTTGTGCTGTCATAGTTGATGGATCTAGACCTATGTGCACACATGCAGCACTAAGTACAATCAGTGAGCTATTTAAAATATATATAAAAACCAAAAGGATATGAATTTGGAAAGGGGATGTGGGAGAGTCCCTGGAAGGGAGACAAATATGATATAAACACATTTTATGTACATATGAAATTACCAAGGAATGTTAGAGCAAGTTTTCCAAATTGAGTACATTGGATTTGCAAGGCTATAATCTCCTCTGTGATTGAGTCTATAACAGACTTTATGCAAGAAAGACAACTATTTGGCAGAGCAAATACAAGAATTTATCTCATTGGACAGCAAAAGTGACCAAATTCATAGCCCCTGAAGCCTAACTCAAAGTATTCATTCATCCAAATTGACAATAGATGATTATTATATCAAACTTTCATATGTGTATTCATAAACATGCTGCTATACAAAAATATAAATTCATATTTTTGATTTTAGTAGCACATCTGTGTGCAGGGATATAGTTATGCAACTTCAATTAAACTAAGTAGCATATAATTTAGTAATTCAAAAATCTGCATCTAACCTCTTTCAGTAAGCATCAAACACTTAGAAAGCATTGCCATAAGTAATCTTGAGCCAACAAGTAGTAGCACTTAGGGGCACAGTGTAGGCAGAGGACATACCATAACAAATCCTACATATTGATAAATGCTTTTTACCTTTTCAAACCAATTAGAACATATCATTTTATATTACCCATTAAATTATCCCATGATAGTTTGTCAGCCTCTTACCATTCCCATTTTATGGAGCAATCAGAAGAAAAAAATATTCTTACACTTTCACAGGGCTCTTGGATTAATAAAATAAATTCATACATGATTTTAATTTTTGGAATTTATTAGACATGGAAAGTTTTTACATAGAACTTACGTGGATCTACAGTAGATTAAATGAAAGCAAATGTGTTTGTTCATGCACAAGAAGAAACAGGAGAGGTCCCCAATCTTCACCTTCTTTTTTGCCTCCCAGTTCATCTTGGTATACATCCCTAAGAAATAAATGTACTAGTAGCCCTCATGAAGCTATACTTGTTTCAAATTTTCTCTTTTCATTGTTTTATTATCAATTAGCATACAAAGTAATAGGTTTCTTTATGACATCTTTAATACATATAGTCATATTTGAAAATATATTATCTCACCTACAGACTCGGATATTTTAGTACTTTTGAGAGGTTATGAAACTTTTAAACATGCAGAGAGCCTTGCTGGAAAATTAAATTACTTGGGGGGGGGAGGTGAGGGATTTTGAAACTATAGTCTTGCCCCATTTGTAGTTCACTATCTGCTTCCTTTGTATGAAGTTAAGATAAAGTCTCAGCTTCTCTTTCTTTTATCACGTTGGAGGAAGATCTTCTACATTGGTTTTGAAAGGCTGATTTCAATGCTGAGATCTGGTTACTGCCCTTTATGAGGCATTCTGTGATTGGTTAATAAAAGTTGCTGATGGCCAATTAGGTGGCAGAAAGAGTATAGGAAGGTGGGACTTCCTGAGATGGAATCAGGAACCTTGCATTCTACACAGAGGAATCCCTCTTTTTACCAGGAGACACAGAAGTAGACAGATGTGTGTGAGAGCTCTGCAAAGGTACAGCAGGAAACATGGATGTTTGGGATTAGTTGAGAGTCTGCCTAGCTAAGGGCTAAGTGTTGAAACATTAAAAGGTCTTGGTGTATTTAATTATTGGGGAAAGGGCTGTTAAGGCCTATAAGCTGCCATTCAAAGCAATCTAGTGCCATCTTCCTCCCGCCAAGCCCCAGTGGCTGTTCCTCCAGGCTTCCAGCAATTCTGCTTGTCTAATATAACAGTTTATAATTACTAATAAATATCCATCCAGAAGCTGCCCTGCCAAGCCTCCCTGCCAAGTAGCCTCACCATACCTATAGGCTTCTAAGGCAAGTCAGGCCTACCAATTTCCCACCAGGCTGCCAGTTGCTCCACTGGCCTAATATAACAACTTTTATCACTATTAATGAAGATATTAGTCAACAGAGTTTAGGATGCAGGAGATAAAGGCCACCTTTGGTCCAGGATTTGCTCCCCAGGACAAGTCAGTCCACCAGTTAAGATGATCCAAGCCTGCTGGCTTCCCACTAGCCTGTTTGCTGCTCTGCTGGCCTAATCTTATAGTTTACGCTTATCAATAAATACAATTGGTAGCTATGTTTCAGTTTCATTGTTATGCCTTCCCATTTTTGCGGGCATCTAGCTCTCTAGAACAATAATCCAAATGAGACTCTTCCTTAAATTGATGTGATCATGTTATTTTACTAAAGAAACAAAGTAACTAGTATCTATACCCTGTTTGTGTAGATCCTCTCCACCCAGTTTTCTATCCCATCCCCTAAATTCCAATTACTCATTTCCTTTCAGTGGTTCTCTTTTTACTTCCATATTGTAAATATTCTGTTTCCTTCTCTTTTTCCTCACCAACTATTCCCCTTCTTATCTTGTCCCTTCTGGTTTCTTGACATACACTCATAACTAACATTTTGGTATATAATTCCTACTAATTTTTCTATGCATCTATGTTTTAGCATACCTCCAACACACACACAAACATACACAGACACACACACACACACAGACACACACAAACCTCTGGCATTTTCTCCATTTATCAAATAGACTATTTTCATAGTATAGTAATTATATGAACAAACTTTGTGTTAGAATATATCATTTATGTAATTAAATCTTGTGATAATTATTGGTGTGTTAATACAAGGCTATAGAGGAAATTATGCTTTAACTTAATGTTCTTTGTTCCTACTCATAAATTTGAGAAGTGAGAACACTGAACTTCTTGATTAGGCCTCTTAAGAAACTTGAAAAAGAGAATATTTCAGGTCCTGCAGGTCTCAATGTAGTAGGAAAGATGGTAGGTTTGGTGAGTGCAGGCTTGCTCTGTGTCCATCTAGGTCTTTAACATCCAGTCCCACTTTGTTTAGGGCAAGCACAGGTCTGTTGTGGAGCAACTTTCTCCAGTTTCTAACATTTCACCTTTGAAGGAGGTTTTTTTTGTTTTTGTTTTTTAGTGAACCAGTGAGTTTATTGGGGTCACTTACAGGATCCTGGGTGGCTCAAAAGCAGTTGTACATAACCAAAAGCCCGCCCTAGCATGTGTGACAACTCAAGAAAACCAGAAACCTCTGTCTGTACAACTTGCAGTAACTCCATGGGTTGAAGGATCTCTGTCCTTAGCAGCCCTTGCTGCTTGTATAGCCTTGGGAAGAACCAGCTTTGTAAATCTTGTTTCAGGGATTTCCTGAGACTAGTGAGTTGTTTATTTCCTAAGTGGTAAGGAGCATTGCTTATTTCATTTTGGAGGAAATTGCTGCACTGCATTCTAATATGAATGACCTGTGGTTTTTTTTTCCTTTATTTTTTATTTTTGAAGGAGGTTCTTAAGGCTTTGGAGTTTATAACTTGAAAGAGAGAGGAGAAAGGAGACTGTGGAAGTAAACAACATGAGGCACAAGAAGGGTGTAAACCTAACAAGATACTCAGAGCCCTTCATCAATGTTATAGAAGGAGTAAACAACTGCAAGGGGAAGAGAGTCTCCAGTCTGTCATGCAGCACTGTGTGTAGGTCATACAGAGAGTTCTCAAGGTGCATCTTTGGTGTGCTATTACCACCCTTAATGCACTGGAGTTTTGGTGATGTAACCCTTAGAACACTGGAAGGAGTTCATGAGTGAAGTAGTCTTAATATTAATAGTTGAAGTTTTATTCTGCTAAATTGAGCCATTTATTATCTTGATCTCATTCATGGTCATCTACCATCACTGCATATTTATATCACAGCTTTTCATAAAGAAAACAGCTTAAATAATGGAATTCACAATGAAGGACATTCATTAAAAATAAAAAGTCTTTATTAAATAAATTGATATTTAAGGGATATTTTATATGGTATACAATACAAATGGAATTTTTTTATCATAAAGAAGAATGAAGTCATATTGTTTACTGAAAGTGGATGCAACTGCAGAGAATCAAATTAAGTGAAGTAACCCAATGTAGAAAAACAAATCATGTTTTTCTTTCCACTTTTATAACAATTTATTTTAATTATGTCTTTCTTTATGTGTCTGTATGAATACAGGTGCTTTCAGAGGCCAGTGGAGGGCATAACTGGTAGTAGTGAGTCATTCAGCATCAGTGAACTGAACTTGAGTCCTTTGTAACAGACCCAAGGAACCTTAACTGAAAAGATATCTCTCTAGTTCCTTCTCTCATTTGTGATTATTAGATTTTGTATAGTTATACTAATTCATGTACAATATATATAATGAAAGTGTGTAAAAATTTTTAATTAAATTGTTTAACCAATATTTATGTTATCATTAATTGGTTTGGTGGCAGTTAAGTCTTAACCAGCCATTATAAATGAATACACACAGAGACCGCATGGATTTTTAGCAAGCCTTAGCCTGAATTGAGCAATCCTAGCCTATCTAAGCTAGCTCTTAATTCTATTACCCAAATATGACCCCATATATACATATGTCCCCTTGGACTGCCATTCTCCACGCTATGCTGATGTTCCTGGCCATGTGGAATGAGGTTTCTTTTCCTAACCCATGGTGTGCATCATCTTTCCTGTTGCTCCTGGCTGGAATGCATGAATCCTCTGTCTAAAGCACAGGCATCCTGTTCTAATCTCAGGAAGTTCCACCTTTCTCTGTCCTTGCCCAATCTCAGGCCTCAGTATTTTATTTAACCAATCAGAGTCAATGTAAGTAACAGACAGCAAGAAGGACCAATTAATTAACATTTAGAATGCTTAACACTACCCCATCAAAAGAGGAAGTGAAGTTATCTAGGGCAACAAAAGAGTACAAAGAGAAGGGGGAACGAAACAGGAGGAGAGGAAGCAGAATGAAAAATATATATCAACATTCAGTATATATGGCTTGAACATTTAAATATAAAAGTAAAATATTAAAATTATGTGTAAATGTATATGTGTCTTGCTATGCAAATGAGTGCAGGTACCCACAAAGATCAGAGGTATTAGATTCCACTGGAGCTGGAGCTATGGATGACTGAGTCTCCAAACGTGGATGATGGGAACAGAACTCAGATTCTCTCCAAGAGCAGTATATACTTTTAAACACAAAGCCATCTATCAGATCCCAAAATTTAAAATAAATAATAATAATTAAACAGGAATATTTTCTATTTATATATTATTTTAAAATAGAAAATACAAAGGTGGATTTTAGCATTTAATTTGTTGAGTACCTGAAAAACAATACAGTTGGAACACTGGATAGGCTTTAAGTTTCAAAATGATACCAGATGGCAGAGTGGGTGGAGGTATTCCCTGGTAACCCGTTAGCTTGATGTTCTCTTCCATCATCCCATTTATCAATTTTAAGGGGTTGTTTTGGTTGTGGATGATATAGTGTCTAAAGCAACAAAAGTAGGAGCATTTTTCTTACCTAATCTTAAATTTTTGATGTCATGAAAAGAATTGGAAAGTGTGTTTAGAGACAGGAGGTATTGTGTTTTGAGTGTGAAATGTTCCCGTAAGCTCACATGGTTAACTGCTGGTCTCCAGGTAATGGTGCTGGTTGGGAAGGTATGGCAACCTTTAGGGGATGGAGTTTGGTTAAAGAAAGTGGGTCATTGATGACTTGTCTTGAGACATCATAATGGTGCCCCACTCCTGCTCACTCTTTGGTTCTTAAGTGCAGATCTATGTTAGCAGCTAACCTCCTGCTCCTGCTATCATGACTCCTCTGCTTATTATTATATTTTGCCCCTAATAATAGAATAATCTCCCTAGATCTGTCAGACAGAATAAACACCTTCTCCTTATGCAATTTTTTGACAAGATGTTTTAATCACAGCAACAAAATTTTAAGTAATCAAAAGTCTAAATACCAGTTGAAAAGAGTAAAGAAAAATCTTGAAATTTATTTTGGTATGTGTGAGGGAATGTGCATATGTGTGTGTGCACATAAAGTATGTCTCTCTGTTTTTATGTATGAAGTGCAGAGTTAAATGACTAGTGTGTTCTTTAGTGACTCTCCATCTTGTTTTTTAATACAATTTTGTCTCTCATTAAACCTGTTCATTTATTTATTTATTTATTTATTTATTTATTTATTTATTTATTTATT
>CAJQZJ010032546.1:747565-784322 GCA_907164525.1 Lophiomys imhausi
TCAGTGAAGCCTGCAAGATCAGCTTCTGCCTACAAACCCCTTAGGTCATCTAAACAGCTGAGAACAGAAGGACTGAACATAAAAGGATTGTTCTAGTTCTTCTTGATAGGTAGCTATTTGATTCAGAAAATGTTTTCTTTCCTCTTCTCTTTGAAAGAAGACCATTGGAAGCAGCTATAATGCATTTAACTGTAATGCATTTGATTTATATTGTCTCAGGTTTTCTGTACTTCGGGTTCACAGGAACTTGCTTGACTATCCCTTCTGCTTTTGTTAGGGTTTCTGTTGCTGTGAAGAGACACTATGACCACAGCAGCTTTTATAAAGGAAATCATTTAATTGGGGTTGGCTTACAGTTCAGATTTTCCATTGTCATCATGGCAGAAAACATGACTAGTTGAAGATAGACATGGTGCTGAAGAGGTAGCTTAGAGTTCTACATGTGGATCAGCAGACAGCAGGACAAAAGTGTGACACTAGGCCTGACTTGACCATCTGAAACTTCAAATCCCACCACCAGAAACACTTCTTCCAACAGGGCCATACCTCCTAATAGTAGCATTTCCTTTTGGCCTATGAGGGTCATTTTTATCCAAACCACCCTATCTTCCAACTTTTGGAAGATAGGGTGGTTTGGATAAAATAAAATAAAAATGGAGAATTAAATAAAAATGGAGAGATTCATAATATCTCAATATGTTTGGATTCCAATTGAGTTTGTTTCTCTTAAGATACCTTGTCCTAATGGGGTGGTGTTAAGCATTCTAAATGTTGATTGGTCCTCCTTGCTCTATGTTACTCAGTTTGTCTCTGATTGGTTAAATAAATGCTTAGGCCTGGAGATTGGGCAAAGACAGAGATAGGTGGGACTAAGGTGCATGGGCTTTTGGAGAGACAGGGAGCATCGTGGGAAGAAGGTTGCCAGAGAAGAAGCCAGGAACAAACAAGAAGGACATGCCATAGGGTAGATTAAAGAAGATCCTTCCATGTGACCTGGAACATTGGCTTAGTATGGAGTATAAAAAGAGATGTATGTATATATGGGGTCATATTTGAGTAATAGAATTATGAGCTAGCTTAGATAGGCTAGGATTGTACAACTCAGGCCTAGGCTTATTAAAAAATCCACCCAGTGTCTGTGTGTATTCATTTAAAGTGTCAGGTTAAGGATTAATGCCAAAAAACCAATTAAATATAATATAAATACTAATAAATATTTTAATTAGCCATTTTATTTTTTTCTACCTATGGTGCCCAGTGTATGGCATTTATAATCCATGCTTATAGCCTGAGAGGGGCTGGGTGAGAAGTAGTTTCCTAGCCAAAGAACAGTGAGCCAAACCCAAATATGTTTCAAAGGACTAGCTCCCTTTAAAAAAGCTACTGCCTTATAGCAAAGGTGAAAAGCTTAGCTCTCTTTATATGCTAAATAATGGACAGTCTTTTAAGTAGAGCTTGAAAATGAAATTAACCACCTAAATAAAAATGGAGAAATTCAAAATATCTCAATATGTTTGGATTCCAATTGAGTTTCTTTCTCTTAACATACAGATAATTTTACACTGACAATTGTGGTTCTATGTATACTTTTTGAGAAAGATTTGACTAAGATAGGCTTAAGGATATCTGTAAGGGAGAGAGCTTACAGATGGAATGCTAAATTGCTGACAATAACAATAGGGGAAGGAAGGAGCCCCGTTCTGATCCAAAAGAAACTGATGACAGCAGAAGTTCACAGGTGCCTGAGAACTAGGTGCTTATCAAGAGTATCTGGAAAGGCCCACCAAGGATATACAGCCAAAGGTAGATTTCAGGAATAATAAACAGAACTTTAATTACAACATGGAATTACAATTAGACTAAGGCTTTTGGAATGCTATTTCTTTGCTTGATATTTGATTAGATGTCTTTGATTTTCCTATATTGGGAGGGGAAAAGGATATTTTTGTCATTTAGCAATGATAAAATATAAGAGATTTTTAAAGATATGAAGAGAAAGGGATCACAAGCCAGTCTCCTTAGATGTGTGACACCCACTGGAAAACTGGTTTCAAGAGAGATATTAGACCCTAAGGGAGATATGTTAATTGTTGGGTGTGATGATATATGCCTTTAATCCCACCATTTGGAAAACAAAGACAGGTGGATCTCTGACCTTTGCAAAAGTCAGCCTGGTCTACAAAATAAATCCAAGACAACGATATACAGAAAAATCATGTCTCAAAAGAAAAATAGAGAGATATGTTAATTTTGAGAAATTATGTATTTTCAGAGCAAAGGGACCAAACACCAAAGAAGACAAAACAAGCCCAGATAGTCCAGCTCACAGACTGTTACAGCCAGGATTTCAATGAAGCCCTGAACTTTCCCAACCCAAAGTTCAACAGACTACAACTGCTCAGGACATTCAAATTGCTAAGCACATAGAGAAGACTGGACAACAAATATTACTATTAAATTGCTTAACCATTTTTTTTTCTATTTTATTTGTGCCCCAAACAGGTTTTCTACCTCCCAAGTCAACAGGAAGCAATTTTAAGAGAGTGATGCCCCATTCCCAAAAGGTGGGGTGGGTGAGTTTTTTGGTCATTTGATATGTTATAGATGTTATTTAGGGGATTGGTTACAAATTGTTAAATGGTCTTATTAAGCAAGGTATAGGAGGATACACTTAAGGACTTTTCTATTTCTTTTTCTTTTCTCTATCCTTCTTTCTTGAAAAGAAAAGAAGGGTAATACATGTATATAATATAGAAATGATGAGATATAAGTATAGATTATTGAATATGCTCTGAAAGTTAAAACTATTTTTATTCTTAAAATAAGGTTATCTTTTGGTACATTGGCATAAAATTTTGTACATTGATAAAAATAAGGTAATTTTGATAGAACTTTACAGTTTACCTGTTCAAAGATGATAGATAGATTTATAAATCAATTGATGTCTTCAAAACCCTCAGAGATGTACAGAAAATGGCATTTAAAGATATTATTATTTTAAGAATTGTTTAATTTTAAGACAGTCATCTCCTGACAGCTCTCATTTGACTTGGAAGAAAACAATGAGGATCAAAAAAAAAAATCTCCCAACAGGAGATAATACCTACTGGACAAAAATATCCCTGCTCTCTCACCAGACTATATACAGCCCAGAGATAGATCAGAGCTTAAATATGGGTAAGTTGATGTCCTGATTCTGCAGAGACAGAATGGGACAATTCTTATTTCCTGCTACTCAATTATGTCTGTGAGATGCTTTGCCAGTAGGCTGAAGATGATGCTCCAATGGTATCGAGAGTTATTTGGGACTGTCTAGGCAACAAACTGTCATATTTCTTTTTGGAAGCTGCTCTTCTGTGCTTCCTATTCACTCAAATAACTTTATCCTTCTTATGTCTTTGATGGGGTTGAGGACATATATGATAGAAAATATTTAGGTTCAGAACTTTAGACACACCAAGATAGATGATTTTTTTCTTACTCAAGGTTGCCTGATACAAATAGACTAAACATTATGTATGTACATTTTATATGTGGTTGTGTTGATTGTTTCATATTTGTTCTTATTGTTTTTACTATATGAGTTAAAAAAATCTAGCCTTTTTATTAGACAAAAGGAGGGAAATGATGGGGTGGTGTTAACCATTCTAAATGTTGATTGGTCCTGCTTGCTGTATGTTACTTACTTTGTCTCTGATTGGTTAAATAAATTCTGTGGCCTGGAGAATGGGCAAAGAGAGAGATAGGTTGGATTAAGATGCACAGGCTTTTGGAGAGACAGGGAGCATCGTGGGAAGAAGAAGGTTGCCAGAGAAGAAGCCAGGAGGAAACAAGGAGGACATGCCATGGGGTAGATTAAAGAAGATCCTTCCATGTGGCCTGGAACATCGGCTTAGTGTGGAGAATAATAGTCAAAAGGGGTATATATATATATATATATATATATATATATATATATATATGGTCATATTTGGGTAATAGAATTATGAGCTAGCTTAGATAGGCTAGGAATGTACAACTCAGGCCTAGCCTTGTTAAAATCTACCCAGTGTTTGTGTGTATTCATTTATAATGGTGGGGTAAGCATTAACACTGCCAAATCAATTAATATCATAAAAATACTAATAAATAATTTAATTAGCTATTTTTCTACATTGTCCTGATGATATCCTGAGCGGAGAAAAAGTGTGGTAACCACTCTATATTACTAACAGTATCTGTCCCAGAGTATAGAAAGTAAATGTTGATAATATTAAGGGTTTTTTCATCTTACTGTAATCACTAGAAATTGTGGGAGTTAATAGTGTTAATCTGACAGCATCTAGTATCATCTAGTAGACAAACCCCTGGACACATTAGTGGAGTTCTAGGTTGTACTAATTTAGGTGAGAAGACCTGCTGTTACTCTGGGAAGCACTGTCTCATGGATTGTGGTTTTGGATGGAGTTGAAGGCAGAGCTCAGTTGGGAAAATGCTTACTTTGCAAGTACAAAGACTTGATTTAATTTCCAGAACTGAAAAAACAAAATCATGTGGTAATGTATACTTGTAATTCTAATGCTGAAGAGGTAAAGGCCAATGGATCCTGTACTCACTTGTTAGCCAACCTAACATACTTAGCAAATTGTAGACCACATCTTATATCACTATAGAAAGCAAAAATAAAACAAAGTGGATAGTTCCCTAAAAATGTCATCTAAGGTCGTCTTTTGGCTTCCACACGCATGTGCACACATGGACATATACACAAACATGGAACATACAAAAATACACACACACATACACACACACACACACACACACACACACACACACACACACACACACACACACACCATAAAGCAAAAAGTATTTATCTCTGGTCTCTGTCAAGTTCTTGACTACTAATTAAATGTAATTATCAGCTTTATGTTCCCACTGTCACCTTCTCCAGCACAGTAGATGGTATCTTCAAACTGTGAACCCACATATACCTTCCCCCCTTTAGTTGACTTGCTCAGGTATTTTGTCATATCAAAGAGGAGTGGAACCAGTACAGAAGTTTAGTAGTATGACCTCATGGATCATTGTTTTATAAAGAGTAGAAGACAAGATGTGGCCTGTTGAATCTGTATCTAATAAAAGTATAAAGATATTTATGTATCATGGTAACTCAAAAAGTATGATCTCAGGAGAGAATAATTTTAATATTCAAATGATTGAGACAACCTTAGCTATCCTTGTCACTGTCCAATGTACTCATGAATACAGTGGCCTTGGTGACCGGGGAGGAAGTTGGTCATAGGCTTACTAATATGCCCCTCCTCTCACTAACACCCACCAGGCTCCAGTCTTGGTTAGTGTTGAGTCTATCAATTGAGAGATTATGAATCACATTCCTATAATGGTAGCTTGATTACATTGCTTCAGTTTCATCATGTTTGGGGGATCATTTTCTTCTTATTAAAAGAGGCACTGTAGATATACATATACACTGTAGATATACATTGTAGATATATAATTGTTCTCCCTAAACTCAATGCTTCTGCCCCAACTACCACATGTAGAATTGACTAGATGAAAGACAAGGTAATTTAAAAGGTTTAAAAATAATATACAAACTCATGTATAAATAATTCTTGGAAAAATTATATCTTAGAAATCCATGTTTCTTCAGCATTCCTATGTAAGTTGTCTTGCTTCTCTAGTAGAATTATATCAAGGTTTGAGTAATTATATTCCTAGTAGATATTTATAGATGTCACAGAAGAATGGCATGACAACATGAAAAGTTAGTGCATATTTTTACTTTGTAATAAGAATATTTTTTCCTTTTCAGCTAGTGTATTTCTATTAGAGGAGAAAGTAAAGTCATACATCAATGAGTACACTGCTTCTGTCAGTTGGACAATGTGTTAGTACCTATGCATATTTTATTTTCTCATTATTTTTCTAATTTCATATTCTTTCCATTTTCTTTACTTTTTTCCTTTATTTTCCTCTTCTTTTTCTCACTTATCCTTCATTTTTTTCTTTAAAGTTAAATATATGCCAATTGTACTTAGTTAATACACTAGATAAAGAAATGAGTTAGCTTCCCCTGCTTCCTAGTGAAGTCAGGCAAGGGGTATTTACACAAAAAGCTAACACTAGCAACAAGACAGGTACATTGATGTCATTAATTAATACACATTTTAGAAGTACAGATATGAAACCAATTAAAATTTTTAAACAAAGAATAGATATCAGAAAATTCTGCATAACAAAAGATACATGCAATGGGATTTGCGAAATGATGTGCCTCAGTAGTTCTTCCATAGGGAGATGCTTTCCCTGGAAATGCTCAGGCCAGGTAGACTGGAATACACAGCAATGGGGAGCAACATATACATACATGCAAACAAACATACATACATACATACATACATACATACATACATACATACATACATACATACTTAGGTACATATATATACTAGCCCTCTCTGAAGTAGGGTTGGTAAAGATAAGTTACCAATCTGTAGGTTGCTGTTTTGTTCTAGTGACAGTGTCCTTATCCTTACAGAAGCTTTTCAGTTTCATGAGGTCCCATTTAGTGACTGTTCATCCTAGAGTCTGAGCTATTAGTGTTCTGTTCAGGAAGTTGTCACCTGTGCCAATGAGTTCAAGGCTTTCCCCTACTTTTTCTTCTATTAGATTTAGTGTGTCAGGCTTTATGTTAAGTTCTTTGATCCACTTGGAGGCAAGTTTTGTAGAAGGTGATAAGTATGGGTCTAATTTCATTCTTTTACATGTTAAAATCCAGTTAGAACAGCACCATTTGTTGAAGATGCTGTCCTTTTTACATTTTACAGTTTTGGCTCCTTTGTCAAAAATTAAGTTACCATAGGTGTGTGGGTTCATTTCTGTGTCTTCAATTCGAATCCATTGATCCACTGGTCTATTTCTATACCATTACCATGTTGTTTTTTATTACTATTGCTCTGTAGTACAGCTTGAAATCTGGGATGTTGATACCTCCAGATGTTTTTTTGTACAGGATTGATTTAGCTATTCTTGTTTTTTTGTTATTCCATATGAAGTTGAGAGTATTTTTTTCCAGATCAATAAAGAATTTTGTTGATATTTTGATAGGAATTGAATAGAATCTATATATAGCTTTTGGTAGGATGGCCATTTTTATTATGTTGATCCTACCTATCCATGAGCATGGGAGATCTTTCCATCTTCTGATGGCCTCTTCAATTTCTTTCTTCGAGGACTTGAAGTTCTTGTCATACGTCTTTCACTTACTTGGTTATAGTTACCGTCAGGTATCTTATATTGTTTGTGGCTATTGTGAAGGGTGTTGTTTCCCTAGTTTCTTTCTCAGCCCATTTATCTTTTGTTTAAAGAAGGGTTTCTGATTTTTTTGGAATTAATTTTGTATCCGGCAACATTGCTGAGGGTGTTTATCAGTTGTAGTAGTTCTCTGGTGGAATTTTTGGGGTCGCTTGTGTATACTAACATATCGTCTGCAAATATGGATAATTTGTTGTTAATTTCAGCCCTAAGTTTGATGATTTCCTGCCTTCAGCTCCTCTTGGGACTTTTTGCTTCTTTTTTAGAGTTCTTTCAGTTCTGCTGTTAATTTGTAAATATGAGCTGTCACAATTTTATTTTTGAAGGCACTTAGTACTATGAACTTTCCTCATAGCGCAGTTTTCATTGTGTTGCATAGGTTTGTGTATGTTGTGACTTCATTTTCATTGGATTTTAAGAAGTCTTTGATTTCCTTCTTTATTTCTTCCCTGTCCCAGTAGTCACTCAGTAGAGAGTTGTTCAATTTCCATGAATATGTAAGCTATCTGTTATTTCTGTTGTTATTGAAGTCCAGCTTTATCCCATGATGGTCTGATAAGATAAAAGGGGTTATTTCAATATCCTTGTATCTGTTGAGGCATGCTTTGTGTCTGACTATATGGTCAATTTTGGAGAAGGTTGTGTGAGGTGCTGAAAAGAAGGTGTATTCTTTTGTGTTTGTGTGAAATATTCTGTAGATACCTGTTAGGTCCATTTGGTTCATGGCCTCTGTTACACTCATTATTTCTCTGTCTGGTTTCTGTCTTGATGTTCTGTTCATTGTTGTGAGTCGGGTGTTGAAGTCTCCCATTACTAATGTGTTGGGATCAATGTGTGCTTTCAGCTTTAGAAGAGTTTCTTTTACAAATTTAGGTGCCTTTGTATTTGGGCCTAGATATTCAATATTAAGATGTTATCTTGAAGAATCTTTTCTTTAACGAGTACATAGTGCCCTTCCCTATCATTTTTGATTAACTTCAGTTGAAAATCTATTTTATTTGATATTAAGATGGCTACTCCAGTTTGCTTCCTTGGAAAACCTTTTCCCAGCCCTTTACTCTGAGGTAGCATCTATCTTTGATGGTGGGATGCATTTCTTATATGCAGCAAAATGATGGGTCTTGTTTATGGATGCATTCTGTAAGCCTGTGTCTTTTTATTGTGGAGTTGAGTTCATTGATGTTGAGTGATATTAATGACTAAAGGTTGTTATTTCCTGTTATTTTGATGTAGGTGGTGGTTGTGTGTTTCTTTTGGCTTAGTCACAATGGAATTTTTTGCTCCCTCTGTTTTCTTGGGTTTAGTAATCTTCTCTGGGTTGGAATTTTCCTTCTAGGATCTTCTGTAGGGCTGGATTTGTGGGTAGATACTGCTTACATTTGGTTTTGTCATGGAATATCTTGTCAGGTGTAATTCTGATGGGTCTGACATTATGTTACTTGACCTTTTTCTCTTACAGCTTTTAATATTCTTTCTTTGTTCTGTACATTTGGAGTTTCAATTATTATGTTGCTAGAGGAGTTTCTTTTCTGATCTAATCTTTTTGGTGTTCTGTATGCCTCTTAGAATTTTACTGGCATCTCTTTCATTAAGTATGGGAAGTTTTCTTCTATGATTTTGTTGAAGATGTTTCCTGGACCTTGGAATTGGGAGTCTTCTCTTTCCTCTATGCCTATAATTTGTAGGTTCCATCTTTTCGTTGAATCCCTCATTTCTTGGATGTTATGGTTGGGAACTTTTTTAGATTTCTCATTTTCTTTGATTGTTGTACTGATTTCTTCACTGGAATCTTCCATGGCTGAGATTCTATCTTCCATCTCTGTATCCTACTTTTCATACTTATGTCTGTAGTTCCTGTTCTCTTCCCTTGATTTTCCACCTCCAGGATTTTCTCTGCTTGTGTTTTCTTTATTGGTTCTACTTCCAATTTCAAGTCTTGAACAATTTTATTTATTTGATACGTTTCCTGTTCGAATTTGCTTGTCTTTGCCTGCAAATCTTTCAAATCTTTCATTGTCTTGTCTCTCTCCCATTCATGGTGAGCCGTTTTGACTTGGAGGTCTCTAATGGTATTCTCCATTGCTTTCATTTGTAAAATTGAGGATTCTTTATATTCTTTCAGGAATTTAATTTCTTCTTACAAGGACTCCATCATTGTCCTAAGTATAGATTTGTCATCATTTTCATGTGTTTCAGCTGTGGTGGGATGTTCAGGGTTTGCTGTGTTAACCTCGAATTTTGTTGGAATCATATTTCCATGATTTTTGTCAGATTTGTTCTTTAACTGACCTTTAGCCATCTAGTTGTCCCAAGGTGATTGATCCTGATGTCTTCAGGACTGAGTTAGTGGCATTGCCAGTCCTTGTTAGGGTGTTCCAGGGACTGCTTGAACATTGGGTGGTCAGGTACCAGGAGATGCCTCTATCAGGCAGTTGGGGGTGCTTCCCAAGGTTCTGCAAGATCAGACCTGTGGGAGACTGTACTGGTGTAGGAAGAGCAGCCCTCTGCCCTGTCTGGGCACAATGATCTTCCAAGTGCTTATATATCCAGTAGAGGGATCTTTATGTCCAATACCTTTCTGGATAAAGTCAGATATGCTTGTACCTCCCTGCCAGCCACTTTGCTGGAGATAAATCTTGGTGAACCCACAGTTCTCCTGTATGGAATGCCGACATGGAAGCTGGGTGTTCCGGAGACTGGTGAGCACCCCTGTCTGAGGTTTGGAGTTATTCTTTTAGTATTTCCATTTCTTGTGCCTGCTTCTGCAGGAGGATCAGAGCTGGCCTCTGTTCTGCACTCCGTTATGCGGTCTGGCCTCTGCTTTGGGCCCCCCAGCCTGTGCCCTGTGCCCCACACCGCTGGCCTCTCCTCTGGATCCCAGACCTCTACCCCATTCACTGGCCTCTACTCTGCCCCCTCCAGCTTGTGCCCCATGCTACTGGCTTCTACTTTTGGCCACGAGCCTGTGCCCCATGCCACTGCCCTCTGATTTGGACCCTGAGCATATGTCCTAGAGATCCCACCCTAGGATCCCCCTCTCGGCCCTGGGTTCACTAGGTAAAACCATGAGGGTTCGTGCTTCTGGAGTTCTTTCTCAGCTTGTTTATATTTCTGTAGTGTTGTAGTTATTTTCCCTGTGCTCAAAATGTGTCCTTGCCACCTGCTGCCATCTTGGATTCTCCAAATGCAGCACTCTTAAGCACTAAAACATATCTCTAGGACCTTAATTTTTTTTTTTGAGATTATAGAATTTGTCTTATGAAGGAGATCCTTTAAGTGTAAATTTCATCCACATATGTTTAGATATTTGTTAAGTACTTATTCATAGTCTCCTCAGTTCCTTGTATATGGTAGTTGTTGAGAACAACCAAAGGAAAACCACACTTCCAACATTCAAGAATCACAGAGTCTCCAGAGAAAAGTGATTCTGTAAGTATCTCTGCATAGTGAACTTATTTAGTATCCTAGTCAGATGTGAAAATTGGAAAGGTAAGCCTAATATTTTAACAATAAATGCAGGTAGGCAAATTATAAAATAAATTTTAAGATCATATTGTGCATCTAAAAACAGAAAGAAAGTTTAAAGACAAAATTCTGGAAAATCAGGATCTTTATTGAGGGTTAGGAATATGACAGTGGGACATTTGCTTATATAAATAAAGGGAAAATTAATTGCTTATTTGGACTCATCTTTGGAAACTGACTTCAAAGAACAAGTTCAAAATGAAGACTCTCATAATTTCTCAGAATTTCACCTATTATTTCTTTCAAATTACTTCAAAATTTCAAACTCCTTATATGGCTGTTGAGATGGCTCAGAGGAAAAGGAAATTTTCAGTCACTGTGTCTGATGACCTGAGTTTGATCCCTGGAACATTCTTGATGGTAGAAGAGAATATACCCCAAGAATTGTCACCTGGTCTTTAAACGCACAGGAGCATTTGTGTTCCACAATAACAATAACAGAATTGAAAACTATCTAATGAACCATAATGAGTCTATAATTTGTTTTCAGTCTATAATTTTAATTCATTCAATCTCATCTCAAAAATGAAGCTGTAACAAAGACATTGAGGCAAATATTGAAATAATTCATTATGAATATGCACATGGCCTTTCAAAAGCACATGCCCCTGCACTATGCTTGTCTACTTCCCAACATGATGATCATTCACTAACTCATTAAATCTATAAGCAAGGACCCCCGGTTAAATGCTTTCTTTTATAAATGTTACCTTAGTTATGCTCTTTATAGCAATAGAACAGTAACTAAGACATCAGATTACCCACTGATTTATCAGAGCACACGCTGATGGCAAACTGATTAAGTTAAACTGCAACAACATATGCAAGCCCTTTATGTTTAGAAAAACAAGACCATCAAATTGTACTGAATTTGTATGAATATAAAAGAAGTTTTAAGCAACTTTATATAACTGTAACACTATAAGCTTGTGGATACACAGATAAACATACACTTTATGAATATGCTAATAGTCAGTAAGACTGTTGGCTTTTCGGTGTAATAATGATTATAATCAATTACAAAATTGATGACATGCAAAGACTAAAGATAAGTAAATGAAATTATAATCTTCTAAGGTTTTTATTTGATTCAGAAAATTGTTAAATATGTTTGAAAGAAGATTAGAATGAAGTCCATGTCTTCATATGTAGAACTGTCAAATTCAATCAAACCTTCTGTTGTGGGAATCTTTACATCAGCATGAGTCCATCTAATGTGATGTAAAATTTCATGTGAACAGAATTCTAGATGAACTCTAATATAAATTTAACTTGATTGTGTAGAGATACAATTTTAAATAATTGAAATACATGATAAACTCCATTAAATAAAACTATTTTTATTACTATAAACTATTAATTACAAACTATCAGTTACAACAGTAAATATATGTTGTTTGCAAGATATAGTAGGACACAGTAAATGGTTATTGAATGAAGGGGTGAAGGCAGGAGTTCTAAGGTGTCAGATGTCTCTTCCTGACTTCAGAAACTTTGTGATTGGTCTATTTTAGTTCTTATTTGTTGATGCATGGTGAATATGTATTTTTCTGCCCTATGATGTGATATCTCAACATGTTCACCTCCTCTAATAACTTGTAGAAAGGTCACTAGCTGTGACATCACCTTCAAGCACTTTTTTTCTGAGAAAATATTGAAAAATTTGTTTTAACTTTTATGAAATATTCAATACATTATTGTTAACTTTTGATCATTTCACTATGAAAATGAACATTCTATTTGGGAAGGATTAGAAGGCAGAGACTTGTTGGAGAAAGTATATCACTGCAAGTGGGTTTTGATGTTTCAAAAGCCCATGTCAGGTTCTCTCTATTTTGCTCTTGCTCTCCAGCCCCCATCAACACATGCTGTCTGTGAATCAGTATGTAAAGCTCTCAGTAACTGCCCCTACACTATGCTTGTCTGCTTCCCACCATGATGATCATTCACTAACTCATTAAATCTATAAGCAAGGATGCCCGGTTAAATGCTTTCTTTTATTAATGTTACCTCAGTTATGCTCTTTATAGCAATAGAACAGTAACTAAGACACCAGATTACCCACTGATTTATCAGAGCACACGCTGATGGCATGCTGACTTTACCAAATAACTCTGAACTGCTCTGTCTCTGTGAATTCCTCTTATTCTGCTCCTTACTGATCTGTGAAGTTACACTTTAGTCCCTGGGAATCTGACATATATATATCGCCACTGTTCCTCTTTTCTTAATTTCTTTTCAGCAAAGAAAAATATCCATTGTAATAGAGTTAAAATCTATTTTAGATGTTTTAGGAGAGTATATCATTATAGTCGCCCTAGAAGTATTAATTACTCCACTTCCTAGATAAGGAAATTGAGGCTTCAAAGGGTCAAGTGACACACACTAGGCCATACAGGTTTTTAAAGACAGGACCAATTGAGGAAATGGTTACTCTATTTTTGCATCATTATTCTCTTTGACTCTCTGTGGCTTTGACATGGTTTCTAGGAAACCTAATAAAAAGGAAGAACATCTTTCTATAGCCCTTCTCAAAACATAACTCTTATAGTTTAACATTGCTTTCTATTTTCTCCTTGCTACCTACAATTACTCTCCTTAGTAACTGCATTATTTAAATTTATTAAATATTTAAGAGTGCAGCATAAGGGATGTCACACAAAATAAAGTTTTATTAGCCACAAGATTCAGGTTTACACATAAATTATTGGCAAAGACAGATATACAATGCAGAGAAAAATTGTACCCTGAGGGCTTCTAGTCATCTTCCTGCACTCACTTGCTGCAACTTGTTCCTCTCAGGGTTGGGTTTTATCAAGGTGAATTATGTCTTGATAGCCTCAAACAACAAAAAAAAATTCTTCATTTCTGTTTCTTCCTAGGTGACAATATCAGGGCTAGTTTGAGAGTGACATCACTGTGTCAGCACCAAAGGATCTGTCTTCCCTAGAAGAAACAAAGATCAGGAATCCCTTGGATGCTTCCAGTTTCATGTCCACAAACTGCCCCCATTTCTAGGGTAAGTGGCCTTAACTTATATGCCAGTTAGTACAATTGGCAAGTTGCAGAGCTAGAATACTACACTCCCTCTTCCTAAGGGTAAAAGGAGTTTGCTCATTGCCTTCAAGGCATACATTTTTCTGTTCTGTATCAGTCATACCAGGTTTGGGATAAGGTACCCTTGTCAGAAAGAGTAGGGTTATTGTTGCTCCCTTTGCAACTTTTAGCAAAAATTCTGGATATCTCTTTTACTTGCATTTCATGTTCTCCAAATGTTATTTTTGTGTATTGATTCTGACAATGTATATATACCTTCACTGTTGTAAAATACACTTTTATGTATTTTATTAGAATCTCATATATATGTGATATATGTATATGACACATATTGATTATATTCACCCCCAACTTCTTTCCCAATTCCTCCTAGATACAGTCTGCAACTCCCTACCTTCTCCCAATTCCTTGTTTTTATGACCTACCAAGTCTAATTTGTGCTGTCCATTTACTCATAAATATTCGTCCATCCAGTGGAGGAGCATGGTGAACTTACCAGTAGCCATATCTTAAAGAAAACTGACTCTTTCTTCTAGTAGCAGCCATCAGCTCTTAGTGTGATTTCCTGGGTGCATTGGTCCTGTCATGCAAAAGGATACTGTTCTGCTCCAATCTTCCACCATCGCTGCCTCTTACAATCTCTCTACTCCATCTCCTGCCATGATCCTTGAGGCTTAGGAGAGGGGATATAGATGGTCTGTTAGTGATTGAGCACTCCACATATACTTAGTCTCTGTACTTTGTTTAGATGTGAATTGAATTACTGCATGAACTGCTATCCCTGCACAAAGAAAATCTGGCAAGGACTGAGTGCTGCACTGATCTGTGAGTACAGAGATAGGAGTTTACAGTGCAGTTTTATTATGCTATGTCCATTTAGGAAAATAATATGTTCATGCCTAGGGCCCCACAGGTGCCCCAATAACATCCATTCATTTATATTTTAACAATATGTGTGAGTGAAAATGGTGTGTAAGCACATATGACCTTGCTCTTAATATGTAGAGGCCAAAAGTCAACAAAGGGAGTCTTCTTCAAACCCTCTGCAACTCACTTTTTGTCTCAGTTGTTTGAAGCTACAGATAACTATTTTCCTGTTAGTCTTTCCTGGAAGTTATTCTCAAGGATTCTCCTGTCTTTGACTTTGGGACTTAGCTGTTTGCTGTGCTCAGGTTTACACAAGAGTTCAGATTACAAGTCTTAATTTTAACAAATGTTTATTGGGGGATTTGTTAGGCTGCAGTATATTATTTTAGCCAAGATTAAAGACTTAATGTAAAGAAATGAAGTGTTCAATTTCTTCATCCGTGCTGAGCTGATAATAATAAAATGAAGGCACAAATCTGTGAGATTTGTTTCATGCAGTGAGAGCATGCAAAGGGGATTTATAATGTGTTGTTTTCTTGAATGCTTTATAAATGAACATAGGACTGAATGAGGTGAGAAGGTAAACCTTAATTCCCATATGGAAAATAAAATGAACAGTGATGAAAGAGCTAGGAGAGAGAGACTTCCAAGTTTAATGACCTGGCATGGAGCCTACTACCCACACGGAGAATGTGGAAGCCCCTGGCCTGGTCTGGTGGGCCTAACCTAAAGATTTGAATTCTTCAAAATGGTACCTCCTTCTGGGCCAGAGTGAGTGAATAGTGTGATTATACTAAAAATGTAGACTTGGCAGGAATGGACCACAAGACAAACAATACTGGCTCTAGAATTTTGTGAAATGAGCAAGTTGCCTATCCCTAGGAGTCTGATGAAAAAAAAACTCATCCACATAGGTTTGAATTTAGCTTAGTGAGGCTTCTAGAAGTGTTTGATCTTGGAAACTATAAGGTATGAACCAGACATGACCACTGTTAGCAGGGAGCTATCCAGTCAGTAGAGTTGCAACCAGCAGCAAGGGCAAGAGCATCTTTGTCCCTTATCCTGATTTTGTTGCTGTTGTTCCTGTTTGGTAACCTGTGATCTTTCTCTTACAGGAGGCTACTATGGCTTGACATACCTTCAAACTTATTGAAGTGATTGAGGTAAACATATGACAAAATTTTGTTGTGCATTGTGCCCCTCTTTCTCTGGAAACAGGATTCTTTTTTGAATGAAGATTACTATGAAAGGGTCTCAGCAGGCCCAGGGTGACACTTTTATTTGGGGAGCTACAGGATCCAAAAATCATTCCCTTCATATCAGTTGAATGCTTGGAAGCAATTATCTGTGATAAAAACTAAAAAAAAAAAAAATTCTTTTGGAAATACTGCATTAAAAATAAGAAAAAGTGATTTTGTACAAGACATTAAGACAATGTCTTGTATATTTTATAACTAATGATTGGAAGCACAAATGCAACAAGGAGCTAAAAAGGATGGTGGGTTTTTGAATGAGGGTTCATGAGCAGTGGGAAAGTATGCAGTGCTGTAACAGTAAGGAGACAGAAGGAACTGAACATGTCCTTGTTTCCTCTGGTTTAGTACCTGACAAAACAGAGGAACTGAAACACATCACATGTACCTCTTTTCTTTAGTTGATGATGCTTAGAAACTAATTAGAGCATTAAATGATATTTATTTCTTCTTTTGGATTGCTCCAAATTTATCCTATGTTCTAATAAGACCTGAATCTTCACACTGTTGAGACAGACTACTAGTTATGAGCCTTTGCCACCTGTGCAGAGAATCACTTTCAGTTCTTAGCATCCACATGGTGTTTGACAGCTGCCAATAATACTAGTTCCCAAGGTATGCTGTTCTGTCTTCTGTGGATACATGTTGTACACATGATAAACAGACAACAATGCCTGCCAAACATTCAAACACATGAAATTCAAGGATGTGTTTCTCTGTGCAGCCCTGGCTGTCCTGAAACTTGCTCTGCAGACCAGACTGATCTCAACTCAACAGAGAACTGCCTGCCTCTGACTTCCAAGTGCTGGAAGTAAAGACATGTACCATCACTGCAATGATAAAAAACTATTTTTAATAAAGACTTTAAATTTTTCTATCATAATTGCTTGTTATGACCTACTCTATGATTTAAACATTCTACAGTATTGTTGTTCTAATTCTTGACACTTTAATCTTTTCCTTAAATTAACACTAAGCCCATATTTGGAAATGATTTTTTGTAAATTATCCTTATTATCACTGCCATCATCTTATCTGAACATTTGTAGATCTGCATGCCAATATCTTCTTTTTCAGTTTTTGAGTTTCAGGTTTAAGAAAAAGTACAATTCAAAACATAGAACATGCACCTCCCTCTATCCTTCTCCCCTATTCTCCTATTATTAACATCTACATGAAATTGTGGGCACTTAGGAAAGCAGAGAGGGAAGATATAGTAACCCTGATATGAGTTTTTCAATGGCTTTTTGTCCCCAGGAATTAGCATCGTGTTTTTATTTCTTCGTGGTCTTTAATCACCAGCACAAATTTTTAAATTTCTCCAAAATGTTGCTCATTTCTCCTATGAGGTGGGAATCTATATAGCTGTTATAATACAAAGGCCACAGGCAGCTGGGCTCTGACTTTCAATTACAAAAACACACACCCAGTCCCTGCTGTGGAAGGATCTCAAAGACATTTTTAGATCAATAAAGTGGTCAAAGGACAATCATCAAGGAGAACACAATAAACTAAGACAAAACACCAAACACCTTTCAATTCTACAGTTTTCACTGATCTGGGGCCCTTCTCTACTAGAGAAGTCGGTAATTTTTGTCAGAACACCACTTTTACTTCATGTTGAACTGTCTTCCTGCCTCTTAGTTCTTTTAACTGATAGAGGGAAAGAATCCATCTTCTAGCTGGTATAATATATTCCTTGAGTATATTGATTATAACTGAGGTTCAGGCTAACTTTGTGTTGTATAATTCATGGAATTCAACGCATGTAAAAATATGATTCTATCATTACAACTTCATGCATTTTTGTGTTGTCCTAAAAATGTTCTTTGTTCCATCTGTCTATACCTCTTTCCTTTCCCAATGACTTAATGAGCAGAGATCTCTTCATTGTCTCCATAGGTATGCTTTTGATAGTGTTTATAGATTTTAGATAGACAGACAGACTGACAGACAAACAGACAATTACTTAGTTACATAGTTAAACACTATGGACCTTATTTTACTTAACAGTAAATATTTAAGGTTCTTCCACATTTTTTGTTGCTTAACAGTTCACTATTTTCACCTTCTTGATTCTTGAAATAGAGTGAATTGTAGTTTCATTGCCTAAAAAGCAATTCTTTGGCAATTATACAGTTGCTTTCTGAGTCTTTTTTGTCATGTTCACTATTGAAAGAAGTCTATATTCCTTGTCATTCGTTCTCTATTTTCTCCTTTTATAATTGAATCAGACTGTGTACAACACAGCTTTTCTAAGCCATTTGTGTCTATTTATTACTACAGAAATTTGTTTAACTACTTTCTCTCTTAGAAAAGCTATTTAGATTATCAGATGGGGAGAGTCTCTCGGGGGCTTTCCGAGTAGTATTTAACCCACCCACCCAAAGGGATGCAACCCTCTGCTGTCTTCCCATCTTCTGTGGCTCATGGCAGTCCAAGTCCACCTGCAGGGCTTCTTATTTACTTTGTTAAATTTCATTGACACTAGACATGAGAGAAAATGCCCAAAGTTTGTTTAATTTGTTTCATTGGGTAACAGGATAGCATTTGCCCTCTTGAAACCAGAAGCCATGAAAAACAGATATTGTTGAAAGAAACAAACAAAAACCCAAACTCTCTGTCTCTCTGTCTCTCTGTCTCTCTCTCTCTATCTATCTCTCTCTCTCAATCTCTGTCTCTCTCTCTCTCGTGTGTGTGTGTGTGTGTGTGTGTGTGTGTGTGTGTGTGTGTGTGTTTCTGTGTGTTCACTTACCATGGAGCCTGTGTTGAAATCAGAAGACAATTTCCAAGAGTCAAGTCTCTTGTTCCATGTACATTTCTGAGAGGAACTAAGGTGGTCGGTCATGTTTGGACAAAAAGCAATTTTACAGTTTGAACCATTTGACTGGCCCCAGATATAATACAAGATTTAGAAAATTAGAGTTATAAGGAACAGTGCAACACATCACCATTTAAAGTCCACCTTAAACATATGTATCACCATGCTTTCAATTCTTCACTAGAAAAAAATCTGTACCTTTCTGAGCACATAGTACTTGTTAAATTATCAGCACAAAGAAAGACTCTTCCTTCAATCTTTTCTAAGCTCTTTTCCCTGACTTCAATATTAGTTCAGATTAATATATAGTTGTTTGGATATTGCAGCAGGATATTGTCATGCAAGAGATCTGGTATAATGTTTAAGGTAGGAAGTTAAGGGCAGAACCATGGAGAGAGAGGAAGAAAGAGAGGGCATGAGGAAAGAGGGACAGGGAGAGAGACTTGGAAAGAGGAGGGCTGGAGCTTTTATCCTGCCAGGTGTGTGGCATCTGTTGGCAGCTGATGATGTAAGGGGTTGGGACCCTGAAAGATCCCTGATGTCAGGCTAGTGGAAATGCCTTTAGACTTATATATCTGCATTGTTATTTAATCAAAAAAGAAAAAATGAGGAACTAGGGAAGTTGTGGAGCAGGAGTAGGGTAATTGTGGGGGTTTTTATTTTTATTTTTTTAGGCTTCTTTCTGTTGACTTGGGACATAGATATTTTTTGAGGACCCTAACAAGAAAATTTGATTGCTGTCAAAGTTATAGGATGGCTGGCTGGTTCACTGCTGTCTAGGATCTGTGGCTAGGAAAGTGCAGGCCTTGCTGAGACAGTTTGTGAGCTGAGCTGGAACACCTATGCGTTACTGCTTTGAAGCTGTTCTAGATGCAGAAAATGCCTGGATTTGACAGGATACTGGAATAGATACATATATATGAGGGTGCAGAAGATAAAGTTAAGTGGGTTAGGGAGAAAATATTTTCAAGAACCTGGTCTTAGTAGCTGAGAAGGGGAGTACCAGACTTAGGGAACAGGTAAGGGGAAACAAGGAGGAATCCCACTCTTTGAAATAGCAATAGGTGGGAAACTTAGACTATTGTTTAACAGTACTCATCTAGAATTCATTTGAGGTGGATTCGAGTGAATTTCCTGAGGCTTATAAGGAATCTATTAAAGTTCACAACAGGACCCAAGTTTTAAACATGTTAGCATCACCATTCTTTGTAACATCAGTAGTGAAATATACATTATGTAAAAGGACAGTAAACATGCATCTTTGTGTCATAGCAAAGTAGAGGCTTCGGAAACAGTCTTGGGTTACTAGCATGAACAGTCTTTCAAGATGAGCTCAGTTAAGACAGGAATGGAAAAAAGCTCATTAAACCCTGACTTATTCATTTGTTTTTCAGTAAGACTACATATTATGAAAGTGAGGCTTTTTCCTCTATCCAGAAGATTGGATGTATATAGATTTAACACAATGAGAAACATTTTAGAGTCTATATTTAAAAGACAAATCATAGGAGACTTAAAATCATGAACTTGTGACTATAATAATAAATTGTATAGTGGAATGATTTACCAGAGTTAAACTAAAAACTTATTGGAATTCCAACAGTAGCATAGCAAGGGGAAGACACCTGAACCATCTCTCTTTGCACCTACCAACCTTACAAAACTTTCTTAGACCCTAAAATACTTTTTTTTGTTTTTTGAGACAGGGTTTATCTGTGTATCTCTGGCTTTTCTGGACTCACTTTTTAGAACAGGCTAGCTTGAACTCATACACTCTGCCTGCCTCTGCCTCCCAAGTGCTGGAATTAAAGACGTGCACCATCATACATGGTCTAAATATACTTTTTATGTACTCAAAAATTAAGCTCTTGTGTCCTCAGGCCTTATATAAACTTTATATCTTTTTATATTTAATTATTTATCATGAGACATAAGTGAGATTGTTGGGAACCATTACTATAGTGAAAACTCACATTATCTTTTAACATGAAGTCTGTGAGCAAGGCAAACCTGTGTGCCCTTTTAAATACGAGACCTAGCACCCAATAGTTTCAGTTAGCTAATGAATTACCTAATGAACTAACATGGTGGTGGATTACCTTGGGGTAAGGAGCTTTCTCTTTTTTGAGACTGGTAAGAAGGTAGACTGTGTCTGGGCCTAATGGTAGCAGCTCTAGATTGAGGCAGATCTAGGGCTTAAAGCCTGATTCTTACACATGAGGAGGACTGAGAAGGCATAAGAAGCCTGGGTTTATGCTGTTAAACTGATAAATCTTTCATTAGCCTGATCTTCAAACTCAACAGGGATCTGAGAATAATAAATATTACCTGAGTAAGCACAAAATGCAGATCAAGCAGCTTCCAAGTCTATAAAAAAATGACAGCCTTACTGGATACCTGGACAGCTACCCATTGTCCCATTTATTGGTGGGGCATCCATCTTTGGCCACCAGTACCAAGATCTGACAGACTTTTTGTGAGGCAGGAGTTATGAAGGACCAATACTTTGTCTTGGCAAAGCTCGGCAGTTGAATTTTCTGTCTCCATCTCATCCAACTTAGACAGCATATTATCAGCTTTTGAGGCAAAGGACAGTCTGTAGCAAAGTGGCCAACTTTACCATGCTTAAAGGAAGTTTCATGCGGAAATTACTCTGTGCTCATTATCTTATTTGGAGGAGTCTAGGGGATGCTGTCAGGAGCTGGCATGTCTATCATGAAGAGCTTTTTGTATTAAATATTTAAATATTACATTCTGCAGATCTCTGAAGTGTCTGAGGACTAGGATATCTATCTAAAGTATATCTGAATAGAAAAACTTTGCTTGTTTCTAGTTAGTTACTTTCAACTTTATTGTGAAAGCATGTATAGGAGGCTAGATAAAACTTAATCTTTTTCTAACTGCATAAATTCTTGGCATAATTAAAATTAAGGTGATTATTAGCTTGCATTTCTTAATTGCCACTAACAATTGGGACTTTAGGTTTTATCCCTCTTAACTTTAGAGTCTTAAAAATTACAATTTTGAATTAAAGCTCCTCAAGTGTCAAAATAAAACTTTTCAATCTATTAATATAGTTCATAAAGAGACTGGGAACTTTGTGAACTTTCTATTGCATATCACTATACAGCATAGCAATTGTTCTGTATAATTTAGTTTATAAAAAGTCTATAGCTTATTAAAGTTTGTAGCTATGTCAGGTCTAATGAACATTAGCAATATATATATATATATATATTTGTTGTTGATTATTTGCTTTGTTTTGTTTGTTTGTGTTTTCCAAGACAGGGTTTCTCTGTGTATCCCTAGCTGTCCTGGATACTGTAGACCAGGATGGCCTTGAACTCATAGAGATCCACCTTCTGCCTCCACCTCTATAGTGCTGGAATTAAAAGTGTATGTCACCATACCTGAGAAGGCTAAACATATTTTAAGGCAGTGATTTTTAACCTTTTTCAGAGTGAAGTCATACAGCATAACCATGATTTTATTTTATTTTTTATTTTTCATACATTTCTTTCTTTAAAAAATGTTTATTACTTCAAGTTACATCTTCATCATAGTCTTCTCCCTCCACTCCTCCCAGCTCAACCCTTCCACTCTCTCCCCCTTCTCCCAGAACCCACAATTTTTTGTTTTTTTTTTAATAATTAGGCCACAATTATCATACATACTTGGCAACTGATATTAATATTCTATTTTCTATCTATCTCCATGAGTTTAAAGTTCTATACCTAACTCATTTTCCATCCTAACTTGCATTACCAACTGAAAGACATCTTCTTAGAACTATAACATCCTTTTAATTCCTAAATAGCTTCAAATTTAACTGTGAGACTACAACTATCTAGTCTTCAACCACATAAGAGACCTGAGAAGGATAAATATATCTGATTATACAGGAATTGTAGAGCCAGCATGTTCCAAAACTAAGAAATGACAGACAACTGGCTGTCTGGACAGTCCCCAATTTCTCTCCATATACTGGAGTATTTATCTTTAGCCTCTTGGCTCAGTATCTCTGAAAGACATTAATTGTAAAGCAGGGATTATGAAAGACTTTCCTACCCTGTCTTGGCAGAGCTGGGCTGTCAACTTACCTGCCTCCAAGTTTTTCTGACAACTTTCTGTCTACAGTTGAAGCAAGGGATTTTTCTTGTCCAGTGACAGGCTTGCCCCTAATGCAACCATCTCCAAATGGAGATTCTTCAATGCTCATCCTCTACTTGGAGTAGAATAGGGGGTGCTGTTAGGAGCTGACAATGCTCAATATCAAAACACTTATTTATTTATTTATTTATTTATTTATTTATTTATTTATTTATTTATTTATTTATTTTAAATACATTTATTTATTTGTTTCTTCAGGTTACATCTCCATCATATTGTCCTCTTTACCCCCTTCCTAGCCTCGCCCTCCCACCCTCTACCCTCTAACCCTTCATCCCACTCCGCTGGAGTGGAGTGTCCTTACATAACAGTCCCTCGCCCCAGTTCAAAAGTCATATGAGGGCCAAGAGCCTCCTCATACACGGGGGGCCTACAAGGCAGTACCACAAGTGAAAAGTGTCTCATTGCCAGGGAAAGAAAACTAAAAAACAAACAAACAAAAAAGTCTATGTCCATGTTCCCTTTGGTGCATTGGTTGTAGTATAGATGTCCTGTACTATGTAGCTAAAATCCGACTATAAGTGAATAGATGCCATGTGCATCCTTCTGAGTCTGGGTTAGCTCACTGAGAATGAGCTTCTCTAGTTCCATCCATATGGCTGCAAATTGCATAATTTCATTGTTTCTGATAGCTGAGTAATATCCCATTGTGTATATGTACCACAGTTTTTTAATCCATTCTTAGGTTGAGGGACATCTGGGTTGTTTCCAGTTTCTAGCTATTACAAATAAGGCTGCTATGAACATAGATGAGGAAACTTCCTTATGATTTGGTGAGGACTCATTTGGGTGAATACCCAGAAGTGGTATGGCTGGGTCCTGAAGTTAAGAAAACTTTGAACGTCAAATTCTAAAAATTGCTTGAGGTTTTTGAAGACCACCTATCTATCTCCATATATTTGAATAAGCAAATGTTGCTTGTCTCTTAGCAACTTGATTTCTGGTTAACTTAGAAAACATTTGTGATAAAGTATGCTAGTACCTAACCAATTTTGTTTTTTCCAAGACAGGGTTTCTCTGTGTAGCTCTGGCTGTCCTGGACTGTGTAGACCAGGCTGGCCTTGAACTCAAAGAGATCTGCTAGCTTCTGCCTTGAGAATGCTGGGATTAAAAGTGTATGCCACCATACCCAGCAAGGATAGACATATTTTTTTATGTTTATGTATTACTTCAGGTTACATCTCCATCACAGTGACCTCTTTCCACCCCTCTCAGTCCCACCCTCTCACCCTCTGCCCCCTATCCCTTCCATCTTACTCCTGTGGCATGGAGTGTCCCTACATAACAGTCTCCCACCCCAGTTCAGCAGTCATATGAGGGCCAAGAGCCTCCTCATACACTGTGGGCCTACAAGGCAGCGCGACTAGGGCAAAATGTCTCATTGACAGGTAAGAAAGTCTATGTTCCTGTTCCCTTTGGTGCATTGGTTGTAATATAGTTATCCTGTACTATATGGCTAAAATATGATTATAAGTGAATAGATGCCATGTGCATCCTTCTGAGTATGGTTAGCTCACTCAGAATGAGCTTCTCTAGTTCCATCCATTTGGCTGTGAATTGCATAATATCATTGTTTCTGGTGGCTGAGTAATATTCCATTGTGTAGATAGATGTAGCACAGGTTGTTTTTTGTTTTGTTTTTATCCATTCCTCAGTTGAGGGACATCTGGGTTATTTCCAGTTTCTTTTTTTTGGGGGGGGGCAAGAGGTTTTTTATGTTTATTTTTTTTATTTGTATGTACATTGGTGTTTTAATGCCATGTATGTCTGTGTGAGGGTGTCAGATCCCCTGGAACAGGAATTATAGACAGCTGTGAGCTGCCATGTGGGTGCTTGGAATTGAACCCAGGTCCTCTGGGAGAGCAGACAGTGCTCTTGACTGCTAAGCTATCTCTCCAGACCTTGTTTCCAGTTTCTAGTTATTACAAATATGGCTGCTATGAACATAGATGAGGAAACGTCCTTGTAGTTTGAGAAGAATTATTTGGATATATACCCAGAAGTGGTTTGGTTGGGTCTTGAGGTAGAGCTATTCCAAGTTTTCTAAGGTATTGCCAGAATGATTTCTATAGTGGTTGTACAAGCTTTGTACTCCCACCAACAATGGAGGAGTGTTTTCCTTTCTCCACAACCTCGCTAGCATGTGCTGTCATTTGAGTGATATATATTTTTAGTTTGAGAGCAGAGTGTGAAAAAATCAGAGACAAAATATTTTTTAAAAGGAAGGAAATAGAGACTTAGAAGAGAGTTTTCAGAGCATAGATTTTGAAGCGTAGAACAAAGCAGAGCCATTTAAAGTATTTGGGGATCAACTGTTTGTGCCAGTGAGAAATTGAAATCAGGTGTGCCAAATTTCTGGCCAACTTTTGTGAGATTAATGTGAGTCTATGAAGGGAAAGAGGGAACGTACTTCCTGCAGTAAGGCTGCAGGACAGGGGAAGGCCAAGTGGGTCCATTTAGGCAGGCTGAAAGTCAAAGCCTTGTGGAGGAATTGAATTCTAAGTAGAATTTGGAATCAAATTCACAGACAATGATCCACACATACCTCAGAAGTGGTTAAATCAGCAGCCTGTGGATCAGCAGCTTGCTTTGGAGCAGCCGGTAGATAACCTTGCAAGCATTTGTTAGTGGGAGCAGGTGTCTGCTCTAACCTGTTGCAACTTAAAGACAAGACGATCAGCATCAGAGGAGTCCAGAGAGAAAGAGGACTCGGAAGAGAAAAACAAATAAACAGAGGAGAAAATTTCATGTTCATGTGATTGCTTGGGCAGTATAAATTTGAGAAATTTAGAACCTAGACACAGTTCCCATGGGGGAGGGAAAAAGTCTGAAGGTTTAAGCCCAAGGTTTCCAAAACGCAAAGGCAGGACTGGTGGTTCAAACTGTCTAACCATATTATAATAAGATTAGGCAGGGACCAGGGTAAAATGCCCTTGCAGACATGGCCAGGGACAATGATGATAAATGGCACTAGGACAAGAAAAGTCAGTACAAGCTGTCTAACCAGATCATCATGTTAGACCAGGACCAGGGCAAAGTGCACAAATTATGAGAAAAAATTGACCATGTAAAGGTGTGAAGGGATGGTGGAACTCACCAATCACCTGGTGGTGGATGCAGAAGCAATCAGGGATATGGGATGGAAACCATTGCAGGTAGGTGATTTAAATGGAACAGGTGGCTATGGTCCCAGTATGTGGGATAGACCACCTTACCAGGAGAGTCTATCTCCCTATGGACCATCAAATGTTCCAATATTGCAGAGGGTAAATCATGCCATGACACATAACAGATCTAGTATAAGGTTTATTAAGTTAGGAAGTTAAGGACAGAGCCATGGAGAAAGAGAGGAAGAAAGAGTGAGTGTGAGGAAAGAAGGACAGAAGGAGAGAGGAATGAGGAAGAGAAACAGGAAAAAAGACTGGGAAAGATGAAGGCTGGATCTTGTATCCTACCAGGTGTGTAGCACCTGTTGGTAGCTGATGATGTAAGCAATTAGGACTCTGAAGGACCCCTGAAATCAGACTAATGGAAATCCCCATAAACTTATAATAGTCTATAATTGTCCTCCCTTGTCAAAGTAATTAAGTATTTAAATTATTTACCAATATCTATATTAAAGGTAATTGATCAGCAGTGTTGATCCTTAACCAGGCATTATAAATGAGCATACACATGCCTGTTTAACAAGCCTTGACCTGAATTGGGTAATCTTCACTCATCTAAGATAGCTCTTAATTCTATTCTCCCTCCAAATAAAGCCCAATATAATATACATACTTCCCCTTAGCTGTTAGAGTAGAGAAGAAGAAGCCTCCAGAAGTAGAAGTAGAAGAAGCTTCCAGAGAGAAGAAGTAACTTCCAGGAGAAGAAGTAGAAGAGGAAGAAGCCATGAGCAGGAAGGAGACACATGATGGGGTAGATGAAAGAAGGCCATTCCACATGACCTGGAACATTGACCTAGCATAGAGAATAGCAGTCTAAAGGGACGTATGTATATATGGGGTCATATTTGGGGAATAGAATTAGGAGCTCTCTTAGATGGGCAAAGATTGCACAGTCCAGGCTAGGCTTGATAAGATTCATCAAGTGTCTGTGTGTGCTCATTTATAATGGCGGGTTAAGGTTCAATTAATGATAATATAAATACTTGTAAATAATTTAATTTAATCAATTACTTTTATACTCCCCTTAAAGGAAAACAGTAGCTTAAACCCTGTGTTAAGATGTCTCTTAGTGATGTCAGTGCATCACTTTCTTTGTTTGGATTACTAAGTAAATCTTGTTTATTGATCCCAAACTTATCCTAAACTCCTTGAATACCTTTCAGGTAACTGTAAAGGAACCTGTGCTCAGTAGTTGTGTTCCTTAACATGGAAATAAAGGAAAGAGATTCAAGTGCATTGTTCCTAGCACCAGCACTAAGAGGCAAGATAATTTCTCTTTGAGAATAGCCTGTTATGTTCAGAGATCCACCTCAAAAAATAAATAAGGAGCAAGAGAGATAGCTTGGCAGTTAAGAGTGCTTGTTCAAACATTAGGATCTGAGTTCAAATATCTAGCACAAACACAAAAATCTAGGCACAGCTGTACATACCTATAAGGGCAGCATTGTGGAGGGGAGAGAAAAGAAGAACACTGAAGTTTATAAGCAGCCAGCTCTTCTCAAGGTTCAGTGTGGGATTCTGTTTCAAAAGGATGAGGCAGACATTTATAGACTAAGATACCTGGTGTCCTCCATTGGCCTTTGAATCCAGGAATGAGCATATAGACTACTCTATATATACATATAAACCACATATACCATGCACAGAAATACACACACACACACACACACACACACACACACACACACTCCTTCTCTCCCAGGAAATAAATTTGAAAATAAGTAAACAAGCCAGCCAGCAAGGAAAGCAAGCAGCATACAGCAACATTACCATATATTATCTAATTTAGATACGATATCTGATAACACTGAGCATGTATACAGCATAGAAGGGGTTACTATGTGTGTGCCATGTTCTTTCTCAATTAGTCTCTAAATAAAAAGTAGCTTTGTCAACATCATTGTATTATGAAGTGGAAACTCAGAGTGCATCTTTATTTGGTACAAAGATAATTTGCTTACATTTTTCATTTTTTTAATTCTCAGATTCTCAGTTTTCTTCTTAAAAGAATTTACACTTAAAAGATGATTTTCCTAATTGACCCTTAAGTATGCACATTCATTCAGCCCTTATTTCCTTCTGTGTTCAAAAAGAAAAAAGAAAAACACCACTCAACCTTCTGAATCAACTAAAAAATGGGGAAAGTATGCTAAATTCTCACTGTTATATTTATTGTCTTTATTTACCAGACACTGTAGCTCATTTCAGAAAAAACAGGTTTCTACTACACAAAGGTGATATGAGTAACGTAAACTTTAGAAAATTCATATTGGAGGCTTGAAAAATAAGTAAGGGGTAACACTATCATAAAGAAAGCTAGTGGTTCAAAGCAAAATTGAACACCATGTTCATCTTCTTAGTCTTCCACCACCCAGTTAATAATAAAAAGGAATCCTATTCTCCTTCAAATACAGCTAAAGTGATTTCTAATTATAGATGTGTGCATAAATACAATTGCCCTTGGACAGAAATTTTGGTATTTATTTTGTCTTTTACAAAAAAAAATTGCTTATGTGTATGTGTATATCTCTGTGTGGGTATGTTCATGTGAGTGCAGTTGTGTCCCATGGTGACAAGAAAGTATTGGATTCCCCAGAGCTGTAGTTACAAATGTGAGCCTCCCAACATGAGTGGTGGGAATCAAGCTTCAGCCTCTGAAAGAACAGCTTTATGATTATAACCGCTGAGACAATTCTGGAAGACCATTTTGAAATGAAGGTCCATTTTGAGTGTGTCAATAGTCCTTTATATTTACTTTGAATCCATTATATTTTGATATGTAACAGGCAACCTAGATTTCAGACAAAAACTGCTGCTACAGTATTCATCATCTATCAGGAGACACAGGCAGGGGAAATTTTAACATGATCATAGTAGAAACTAATCCTTTGTTGTTATTGTTCTTTGAGGTAAACTCTAACTATAGAGATGGCCCAGGCTAGCATTGAACTTGGAGTCATGGTTCCTCGTAAGTGAAGGGGTTAAAGCCATGAGCCTGGGTACCATGTGGTTTCCAGATAGAATGTCTTTCTCTCCTGAATAAAATTGGTTGGAAGAAACAGATTAAAGATACCAACTTGTCCTTGTATTAGAAACAAGTATTTTCTCTTTGTTTCATGCTTTAATTTTTCTACTTAATATTCATGTTTGTATGAGTAATTTTCTTCATTTTTGAGATCTTTTTGTTACAACTTTTTGCAACTCATAATGTGCAATTGTGTATTTTGTTGAAGTCCTTATAATGTATGCTTTTACTTTTTCTTAAAATTTAGGATATCTGATTCATTATATTACATAATATAAAAATAAATATATTATTTTAACTAATATTAATAAATATTCTTTATTCATAAATAAATATACCACACATATATACATATACATGTATTTATTTCTCTGAAGAAAGAGTGACAGATTTTTGTGTGTTTTTTCACTACCAAAATAACTGCTTTGAGTTGGCTTGCTCTTTTAAAATTTATTACATTTATTGTTTTATTTATGAGTATATGGGGTGGCACAGGTATGCCATGCTGTACATGTAGAGTACAAAGAACAAGTAGTGGGAGGTGATTCTGCTCTTCTATCATGTGAGTTCTGGGGTTAAATTTGGCTGCAAGTATAGGCAAAAGTTCAGTCTCTGATGGTGAGAGGAATTTTCAGAAAAAAATATTCCCACATTGTATGACATTTGAGAAATGTTTTTTCTTTAAAAAATGTTAAATTGTAGCATCATTCTTCCTTTTTTAAATCAATATTGTTTACCTCTGTGAAGTCTCTTGCTTTTCATCTACCTGTGAGTATTGGAGGAAAGGCTTAAGGGAGCTCATGCAAATTCCCACAATCCTTCATAATGTGGCTCTAGTTCCCTAATTCCCCCTAATTTTCTAAAAAAAAAAAAAAAACAAAACAAAAATAACAACAAAAAACCCACTATCCAATTCCCACCCTCTGTAAATTGCAAGCTTCATTCTCAACTTAGTGAAATTTCCAAACTTTGCTCATGTTTGTTCTGGTATAGAAACACTATGTGAAGGGTTACAGAAAGAGTTCAGTACTTAGCCACTGACTTAGCATGTGCTGGTGAAATGAGTTTGATAAGAACTGAGAAAAAAAAACAAAGAAAGAAAGAAAGAAAGAAAGAAAGAAAGAAAGAAAGAAAGAAAGGAAGAAAGGAAGGAAGGAGAGAGAGCGGGGTCGATGGGAGGGAGGGAGAGAAACAAATGTGCATTGGTACAGAACGAGTGTTCTTTTGGTCACTAATTTGTCCCTTTACCCTGTGAGTGACAGTGAGTGCTACCAGTAGCAGAATGTCTAAGGAGAGTAGGCTCTCCTATGTTCTTCCATGTTTCATGGTTAGGGTTTCATGGTTAGGGTCTTTTCTTGTATTTTTGTTTGAAATAGGATATTATGTACTCAAGCACTATGCAAACAAAGAATGACTTTGGACATTGGGTATTCTCATCACCACCACAGGAGGTCTGGGATGGCTGTCATGGAGCACAACAACTGGGTATTGTTTTTCTCTATTCATTCTGCCTTTTGCATCTTCTCTTGTTGTCCTCATCTTTCCTATGTACATATATTAGTGAGACTCTTCAAAGGAACACTAAAGTTATAAGATATAGCAAATGTCCACTATATAGAATATTCCAGGTATGAGAGCAAAGGTTCAGTGAGATTAGCTTGACTTGAGACCAATAGTAATCCCCTAAAATATGCACGGGAATGGTTGCACAGAATGGCCGACTCTGACTTGCAAAGGCACAGTTTCATCATACCATGCACTAATTTGCATTTTAGGAGCAAACAATAATTAACTCATTACTTCTGAAATGAAGTAAAGACTTGGATAATGAAATAAAAAGCAATCCTATAGGCCTCTTCTGAAAATTTATTTTATGTAAGTCTCACACTCAGTCTTGGCTTTGGTCTTCCTGACTCAGCACACATTGAATGACTTTCCTATGTTGCTTAAAATACTATCTTCAGTTTCCTGTCTTCTCTTCTCCTCTGACAAATAAAAGCAATTGACAGAAAATGGCTAGATTCCATGGAGTCTGAAACATGTCTATTCTAAAAAAAAATTATAAATATTTTGAGTTTTCTTGGGTGACATGTTGGATTTGAAGGTACCACTCTGAGACAGTGAATGAAGAATTAGGATTAAAAAAAAAATGGCTCCATGCCAAGAAGAGGAAGATGGGAAGAATGCTAAAAATCAAGTAATAGGGCAACTGAAGATGAAGCAGAACAATTTGCAGCACAATGCAATGGAACAAGTACCTACTTTCTCAGTCATGGCTCCATTGCCAGTGTGTGGAAAGGGCCAGACATTGAAGACCAAGCTAAAGTCAAGCCACACAGCCTGAAAAAAGCAGAATGTCAGTCTTACATACAAGAGAAGCTCACATTTTTCTCCAAATCCAGTTGGGGTTTGTTATGATGACTATTCCTGTCTGATGTTTCAGCATTTAGGAGGAAGATTGTGTCACTACCCAAGTTCCAGGGGGCTATAGTCAGTCATAATTTTAATAGGAGTCTATTTCTTAAGACTGAGCTAGGGTTTATAACAATGAATCATCACATATATGGAACTCTAGAGTTGATATTCCACAGACACTGATTGGTAGAATCTTTGGGAGACAGTTGAGCAGAGGGGTAGGAGAGCCAACAACAATGTGATGAAAATCTGTGTGGCACAGAACAAAATACACGGGATGGGTAGAAGCTGACCACCCATCACACAAGGCCAACTGTACAATCTGATAGCTATGAACCTCCAGTGAGCAGGAAACTGAGATTCTGGTGTCCCGTATCGGCCACAATATTCACTGATGAGACTGAAAACTCCAGACCTTCAACACAGCTCTTCAGCTCTACTGTCTCCTCCTTCTGGAAGGGTATAGGATATTGTAGGTCTTCCCTTTTCCTTATGACTGTTGGCCACCAGTACATATGGTTGAGGGGAGCAGAAGACAAGCAACAGAGTTTGGCCAGTCATGAGCACTACAGATTAAGAACAACCAGAAACCA
The DNA here is from genome assembly GCA_907164525.1 of Lophiomys imhausi. Lineage (NCBI taxonomy): Eukaryota > Metazoa > Chordata > Mammalia > Rodentia > Muridae > Lophiomys > Lophiomys imhausi. The sequence goes on from CAJQZJ010032546.1 coordinate 779,779, forward strand.
GCTGCACAAAAGCAGATCAACTTTATTTAGGTGAGCAAAGGTTATACAGAACTTGGGGAATGGGTAGGGATTTCCAGGGTGAATGTAAATGTAAATCATTGGCTGGATCTAGGAGTGCCAGGGAGGTTTAATTTGCATTTGGCAGTAAGGTCCTATCATAAGAAGGAGGATATAGTACCTAATTATTCTATGGACACCAGGGGGGAGAATGTTAGCAGGTAACAGTGCCAAAGATTATACTCAAGATATAGTCAGGGGCATTCCAGGAATCCCAGGTGCTTGTTGAATTGGTTTTTATCAGGAGAAAGGAAGTTAATCCTGTAACTATGTATGTGACATTCTTCAGGTAGAGAGTGGGTTCACGGATCAGGCAGAGAGGAGGGAGCCCCTCTTGGAAAGGAGGGCCATTTAGCTGAGCTCAGGACTTTCCTGAACACGTCAAAATGCAACCTTAATAGCGGGATCCAACATTTCCCCCTTTTTTATTTTATAATGGAGGGATGTCACCATGGTCCTCAGCCTCCATGCTAGGAAAAATTTGATAGTGAATCAGAACCTATTTTACAAAATGAATGAAGCAGGGTGCAAGCATCAAAATTAAACACAGCATAATCAGAAGGCTAATAAAGGGTAGGTGCCAGGAACACAAGAGATTATTGAACCAGCTTACTTGATCAATGAGTTGAAATCTCAAAAACAAGTCTGTACAGACTATTTTGAGGGTACTAACATTGGGCCTCAGCAAGGCCTCATCTATCACTGGAGGGATTCAAGGCTTGTCAGATATAGATGGTATGACCAGTTTAAGCTTGTCTCAGAAGTCGCCATCCAGGTGGTGTTTCTGGATGATGGCAGCTTAGCAGCAGTGTCAGTTTTTTTTTTTTTTTTTCCTGGTAGAGATAAACCTGTGAAATAATCACAGGGTGCAGAACCCTGGAGGAGGGTGTCTATGTAGAAGGTTATTTTTTCTTTACAGTATAGGAAGAGAGGAAGAAACTCATAAATTAAGCCAGTAACAGTCTGACTGGTAATGAATCATGCAGGCCTGGAAGAGAGGGAGAGGAGTAGGGTAAGTATATGATTTAAAAAGGGGGGGGGGGGGTTGTCCTGAAGGACCAGAGGAGTGTTGTTTCTTCTGATTGGCATTATCTCAGAAGTATTTGTGGGAACTGCAGAAAGCAGGGTGTGGGTGTATCAAAACCATCCTTCATTATTTATACAACCCACCTAACGTAGTGGAGGAAAAGGAATTTTCTCTATATGCCTTGGTACCTTTGAAAATTGACTGTACAAGGCATGGAAGCATTAGAAACCAAGTACATGGAATTAATTCTGCTTTTATGAAGAAAATACATTAGTTTGGAGATTGTTAACTACCAGGATGTGTCATCACAAGTGATACATGTAGCTTCTCTGTGAAAAAAAAATGGTTTAATTAGATGGTATTAGTTAAACTAATAAACGATTAAACAGTAAAAACAAAAGGAGGCAAAACATATCTCCCAATTAATATTTGTATTGATATTTTATTGAAAAACACATTAGATGTATTGGTAAAATAAATAGGAAATGTTAAAATGTTAGTTTTATATTAACCAAAATATTGATCAGATGAACACAGTATTGTTTTTTTCTTTTCTTACAGTCACTTTTAAATGTCTAGTCATCTATGTAGTCCATTTGACCTGTAATGGATGAGTCCGAGATTATTCTATGAAGCTTAAAAGAGTTTTAAAAGGCATTAGGCACATCTATGTGTCATGGCAGAGGTTTACAATACAATTTTTGGTTTAGTTACTCCTGGTATTAGAGAAAAACATGCACTCAAACAAAATTTATCTTAGCTATTCCTGTATTAGAGAAAGGCAGAATTTATGTTAGTTATCCTTGTTATTTGAAAGAACAAATGTTTCATGAAAACTCTAAGTTTTGGGGTGGGTTGCACTGTTCCAAGCCAGACCATCTCAAATAATAAAAGCAATACTCTATCCATCATTCTTGCAGTTCAGTTCCTGTAGCTCTGTGTCAGGTAGGTCACAAAATCTGCTCAGTGTGCATTCGGGTGGGCCAACAGTATGGGTGCTTCTTCCTTCCCAGATGCCATTCATCCTTTCTAGGGGAGAGGCCCGCCCTGCTTCTGCCATCCAATTGCTCTGTCAGTCATCCTCAGTGCCCTTGCCTTAGGCCAGGTGGTACCTTGTAGGGAAAGCTCTAGGCAGGCCTGGAACCTTGCACTTGCATTTGCTTGGAAAGTCTTTCCTCCATTCTCTATGCATACTCTGACTTCTAGGGAAGCTGAACCTTTTATATGAGTACTGAATGTTAATTTTTCCTCAGTATTTTGAATAGTTATGCATCCCTGTGTTAACCAGTACCCACTGCAAAAAGAAATTACTCTGCATAGAGGTAAGAGAAGTACAAATCTACGAACATAAACATTATTATTTAAAATATATACATAGGGACTGGCTTGGAGGGATCCAAGATGGCACCGACCATAAAGCAGTGCATCTGAGTAGTAGGTGAATGAGATTAGTCACTGTGGAGTGAATGTGAGGTCGCCTAGCCAACTGTGAAACACAAACAGTGTCTGAATTCCTGTGGCAAACATTGAGACTTGTCACCAGGTAAAACAGCCCACACAGTTCCCAGGAACACCACGCTGAGATCAGCCAGCTCTGTCACTGGTCTGGAGAGGAGGTCCAGCTAGAGGAGATCTAGCCCTGGAGCAGATCCAGCCCACTGCTCCAGCCACAAATCAGCAGCCTCGCCTGTCTACCTGATATCCAGCCTGCACTCGGACCTGTACACCAAAGAGGTAAAAACAGCCACACCACAAGAGCAAAGGTAAGTGAGATTTTTTTTTTTCTGGAGTTTCCAACATGGCAGCACAGTGTGCACTGTAGCAGAGAGGCAGAGACCTAACCCAGTCACAGTAAAGCAATTAGGAGCCAAGACTGACTGCAAACAGAGCCCGCGACTGTGTGTTTTCCACAAATACTGGGGCGGGTGGGTCACTCACCCTAGCACCCAAGCATCTGAGGCAGTCAGCAACAGGCACACTGAGGCCAGCACCCAATCAATGTGGGTGGAGCTCCCTGCCTGCACAGTCAGCCTAGCTGTGGAGCCAGAACCACTGGGTCAGTGAGAGGAGAACACAGACAACCACAGCTCTACACCCTCCTGACTCCAATCCCCTCTATATTGGTCCAGTTGAGATACAAGCCGTTGAGGAGAGCAGCAGCCACTCTCCTCTCTGAGAGCCAGTCTATTACAGGAACCTGCCTGCCATCTGGAGGTAAAAACCAGGATCTCAGGATCAGCCAACCCCCTGGGCAGGGGGGTTTCCTGAGCACCAAGGTCAGCTGACAAAAGAAACAAAGAGACAACATCAGGGTCAATCAGATTACAAAGGTCAGTGCAAGAACATGGTAAAAAAAAAACAAAAAAAACAAAACAAAACAATAGGATGCCTCCAGATCCTAGCAATAATGCTAGAGACAACTCGGGACAGCCAAACATGATTGAAATAGAAGGCCTAAGGGAGGAAATCAAATACCTCAGAGAGCAACAACAAAGTATTGCAAAGGAGGTGATGGAAATGAATAAAGTGCTTAAAGGAATGGAAGACCTGAAAAGGGAAGTTGAGGCAATGAAGAAAATCCAATATAAGACATCCAGAGAACTGGAAAACCTTAAGAAAAGAATAGGAACTACAGACAATAGCATCACCAACAGAATACAAGAGATGGAAGAGATGGAAGAAAGAATTTCAGGCTCAGAGGATAAAATTGAAGAAATTGGTACATCTGTAAAGAAAAAGTCAAATCTAAAAAGTCCTGATACAAAACCTTCAGGAAATCAAGGACACAATGAAAAGACAAAATCTCAGAATAATAGGAATAGAAGAAAAGAGTCCCACTTCCATGGACCAGAAAATATCTTCAACAAAATCATTGAAGAGAATTTTCCAAATCTAAAAAGAAGAGATGCCTATAACTGTACAAGAAGCTTACAGAACTCCAAATAGAACAGAAAATCAAATCTTTGACAATATAAAAAATACTACCTTTCAATCATTTCTTAGTTTTGGAAGCTGCAGGCCCTGCACTTCCTATATAATCAGTTATATTTATCCCTCTCAGGTCTCTGAGGTGGTTGAAGAATAGATAGCTAGAGTCTCATAGTTAAATTTTGAGTTGTTTAGGAATCAAGAGGGTGTTCTGGATCTAAGAAGATATTTTTAAAATTGTGAGGCAAGTTAGTATGAAAGCTGAGTTAGATATAGAACTTTAAACTCATGGAGATGGTTAGATAGTAGAATGTTAAAGTCAGGTGCCAAATACATATGGACTGGACACTGGAAATGTATGTTAAGTCATATAACTCTCATAATTGTGGCCTATTTATTTCTATTGTTTTGTATCGTATTTATAGTTATAAGAAAAAGAACCATTTGTTGGACTGAAAGGGGGAGCTGTTGGGGGGGAAGAAATACCTTAAACTAAAAAAAAAAAAAAAAAAAAAAAAGAAGAGGATGGGGG
>CAJQZJ010032546.1:784422-821219 GCA_907164525.1 Lophiomys imhausi
AAAGAAGAGGATGGGGGTTGAGGGGGAGGAGGAGGGAAGGGTAGGACTGGAGGAGGAGTAGGGAGGGGATTGTGATTGAGATGTAACTTGAAGAAATAAAAATAAATTATTAAAAAAAAGAAAATCTTCCCGCCACATAATAATCACAACACTAAATGTACAGAACAAAGAAAGAATATTAAAAGCTGCTAGGGAAAAGGGTCAAGTAACATATAATGGCAAATCTATCAGAATCACACCTGACTTTTCTTCAGAGACTCTAAAAGCCAGAAGGGCCTGGACAGACATCTTGCAGACTGTAAAAAGCCACAAATGCCAGGCCAGACTACTTTTCCCTTCAAAATTGTCAATCAACATAGATGGAGAAAACAAGATATTCCATGACAAAGCTAAATTCAAACAATATCTATACACAAATCCAGCTCTACAGAAGATGTTGGAAGGAAAACTCCAGCCCAAAGAGGTTAACTACACACAAGAAAGCACAGAAAGCAAATAGCATGCCTGCAGCAAAGCCAAAACAAAAGAAACTCACTCACACACTATTTCCACCAACATCTAGATGGCAGGAAGTAACAATCACTGGTCATTAATATCTCTCAACATCAGTTGACTCAATTCCCCAATAAAAAGACACAGGCTAGCAGAATGGATGCAAAAACAGAATCCCAAATTCTGCTGCTTACAAGAAACACACCTCAGCAAAAAAGATAGACAGTAACTCCAAGTAAAGGGCTGGAAAAAGATATACCAAGCAAATGGACCCAAGAAAAAAGCTGGAGTAGCAATTCTGGTAGGCAACAAATTGGACTTTCAACCAACATTAATCAAAAGAGATGGGGAAGGACACTACATACTCATCAAAGGAAAAGTCCACCAAGATGAAATTTCAATACTGAACATCTATTCCCCAAATGTAAGACCACCCACATTTGTTAAAGAAACACTACTGAAGCTCAAATCCCACATTGAACCTCACACATTAATAGTGGGAGACTTCAACACACCACTCTCACCACTGGACATATCAACGATGCAGAAAACAAACAGAGAAATAAGGAACATCACAGATAGCATGAATCAAATGAACTTAATTGATATCTAGAGAACATTTTACCACCAAAAAAAAAGAATACAAGAATACACTTTCTTCTTGGCACCTCCTGGAACCTTCTCCAAAATCGACGATATAGTCGGTCACAAAAGCCTCAACAGATACAGGAAAATTGAAATTACCCCTTGTAAGTTATCAGACTATCATGGAATAAAACTAGACTTCAACAATAACAAAAACAACAGAGAGCCTGCAAAAACATGGAAACTGAACAACTCTCTCTTCTCAAAGACCTCTGGGTCAGGGAAGAAATAAAGAAAGAAATTACAGTCTTCTTAGAACTCAATGAAAATGAAGGCACAACATACCCAAACTTATGGGACACACTGAAATCAGTACTAAGAGGAAAGTTTATAGCACTAAGTGCCTTCAAAAAGAAACTGGAGAGTTCCTTTACTAGCCACCTGAAAGAGCTAGAACAAAAAGAAGCAAACACTACCAAGAGGAGCAGACGAGAGGAAATTATCAAACTCAGGGCTGAAAAAAACAACTTAGAAACAAAAAGAACAATACAAAGAATCGACAAAACCAAGAGTTGGTTCTTTGAGAAAATCAACAAAATAGACAAGCCCTTAGCTAAACTGACTAAAAGGCAGAGGTAAAATGCCCAAATCAACAATATCAGAAATGAAAAGGAGGAAATAACAATAGACATTGAGGAAAACCAAAGAATCATTAGGTCCTACTTCAAAAATTTGTACTCCACAAAATTGGAAAATCTAAAAGAAATGGATGATTTTCTTGATAGATTCCACATACTAAGGTTAAATCAAGAACAGGTAAACAAATTAAACAGTCCTATAACCCTTAAGGAAATAGAAGTCATTAGAAGTCTTCCAACCAATAAAAGCCCAGGCCCAGATGGTTTCAACACAGAATTCTACCAGACATTCAAAGAAGAGCTAACACCAATATTCTTCAAACTCTTCCACAGCATAGAAACAGAAGGAATACTGTCAAACACATTCTATGAGGCCACAGTCACCCTGATACCTAAACCTCACAAAGACCTAATGGAGAAAGAAAATTTCAGACCAATTTCCCTTATGAACATGGATGCAAAGACAGTTAATAAAATACTTGCAAACCGGATCCAATATCACATCAAAAGTGTCATAAACCATGATCAAGTAGGCTTCATCCCAGGGATGCAGGGGAGGTTCAACATTAGAAAATCCATCAATTTAATCCACCACATAAACAAGCTGAAAGAAAAGAACCACATGATCATCTCAGTGGACGATGAAAAGCTTTTGACAAAATACAGCACCCCTTCATGTTAAAAGTTTTATAGAGATCAGGCATACAAGGAACATATTTAAACATAATAAAGGCAATTTACAGCAAGCCAATAGCCAACATCAAACTAAATGGAGAGAAACTTAAAGCATTTCCTTTAAAATCAGGGACAAGGCAAGGCTGCCCACTCTGTCCATATCTCTTCAACGTAGTACTTGAAGTTTTAGCTAGAACAATAAGACAACTAAAAGAGATCAAGGGGATACAAATTGGAAAGGAAGAAGTCAAAGTATACCTATTTGGAGATGATATGATAGTATACATAGTGACCCCAAAAATTCCACCAGAGAACTTCTACAGCTGATAAACTCCTTCAGCAAGGTGGCTGGATAAAAAATCAGTTAAAAAAAAATCAGTAGCCCTTCTTTACACAAAAGATAAATGGGGTGAGGAAGAAATGAGGGAATCAACACCCCTCACAATAGCCAAAAATAATATAAAATACCTGGGGGTAACTCTAACCAAGCAAATGAAAGACCTGTATGATAAGAACTTCAAATCCCTGAAGAAAGAAATTGAAGAAGATATCAGAAGAAGGAAAGAACTCCCTTACTCATGGATAGGTAGGATCAACATAATAAAAATGGAAATCTTACCAAAAGCAATATACAGATTCAATGCGATTCCTATCCAAATACCAACTCAATTTTTTACAGATCTTGGAAAAACAATTCTCAACTTCATATGGAATAACAAAAGACCCAGGATAGCTAAATCAATCGTGTAATAACAGAACATCTGGAGGTATCACCATCCTAGATTTCAAGCTGTACTACAGGGCAATAGTAATAAAAACAGCATAGTGCTGGTATAGAAACAGACCGGTTGACCAATGGAATCGAATTGAAGACCCAGAAATAAACCCACACACCTACAGTCACTTAATTTCTGACAAAGAAGCCAAAAACATACAATGGAAAAAGGAATGCATCTTCAATAAATGGTGCTGGTCTAACTGGATGTCAACATGTAGATGAATGCAAATAGATCCATACTTATCATCCTGTATAAAACTTAAGTCTAAGTGGATCAAGGACCTCAACATAAATCGGGACACACTAACATTAGTAGAAGAGAAAGTGAGGAAAAGCCTTGAAATCATTGGCACTGATAGCAACTTCCTGAATAGAACACCAATAGCTCAGGCACTAAAACAAACAATCAGTAAATGGGACCTTATAAAATTGAAAAGCTTCTGTAAGGCAAAGGACACTGTCCTTAGAACAAAAAGGTAGCCTACAGACTAGGAAAGGATCTTCACCAACCCAACATCTGACAGAGGGCTAATATCCAAAATATATAAAGAACTGAAGAAATTAAACACCAACAAATCAAATAACCTCATCAATTTTTGGGGTACAGAGCTAAACTGAGAATTCGCAGAAGAGGAATCTCTAAAGTCTGAGAGGCATTTGAGAAAATGTTCAACATCTTTGGTCATCAGGGAAATGCAACTTAAAACAATTCTGAGATTCCATCTCACACCTGTCAGAATGGCTAAGATCAAAAACTCAAATGATAGCACATGCTGGCGAGGATGTGGAGAAAGGGGAACACTCCCCCACTGCTGGTGGGACTGCAAACTTGTGCAACCACTTTGGAAATCAATCTGGAGATATCTTAGAAAATTGGGAATAAATAACCTCAAGACCCAGCCATACACCTCTTGGGCATATATCCAAAAGATTCAAAATGAAACCACAAGGACATTGCCTCAACAATGTTCATAGCAGGTTTATTTTTAATAGCCAGAAGCTGGAAACAATCCAGTGAGTCATAGAATCTGCTACAGGTTAGTGGAACATCACACCCTAGATGGTGTGCCTTTATGAAGCTCCAGTACAAGTGGAAGCTCTTGGCCCTCACATGATGCAAGATCTGAGGGAGTATGATATGTGAGGGCCCACCTCATTTGAGGGGAAGGAGAGTACCAAGTAGAGAAACAAGGAGGGAGGGAGGGAGGGAGAGGGAGGGAAGGACAGAGAGATGGAGAGAAGGAGAGAGGAAGGAATGGGCCAGGAGGGGAGGAGGGAGGAAACTATGTTCTAGAAGTAAATAATACTTTTTTTAAGAAAAGAGTTAATAAGCTTAAAAAATATAATAAAAATACAATGTAAAATTTTCAAACTATAATTTACCAAAGCTATACTTGCCTTACTGGCATGAAAGGAAAATGGCCTTAATTTCAGATTAGAATGTTAAACTGCAGGTGGCCACATAGATTACACAAACTTGATAGCAGCTTAAAAGTTCTTTTTTTTTTTTTTTGTAGAGGTATAGGATATTTCCATGGTTTGGCATTAAAAAGCGGGTAACAGGTCTAAAATACTGTAAATAAATTAAAGGTTACTGCCGTTCAACCTGGTTTTATAAACCTCCAAGAGTTGAAAAAACTTGGAGCTAAGGTAAAGTACATGAAATGCATGGTGTTAGCCCACGCTTTTAACTCCAGCAGAGACAGGAGGATCACTATAGAGCTAGAGTTAGTTGTCTTATAAATTCTAGAAGGGAACAGGGTGGTGATGGTGCACACCCTTTATCCCATCATTTGAGAAGAATACACTCTTAATCCCAACACACTAGAGACAGAAATAGGCAGATCTCAGAGCTCAAGGTTAGCCTGATACAAAACAAGCTCTAAGTAGAGAAAAACTTCCATCCAGGGGTGGTGGAGCACATCTTTAATCCCATCAGTTGGGAACCACATGTCTTTGATCCCAATATTTAGAAAGCAGAGACAGGCACATAGGATTTGGAAGGACTTAAGTTTAAAAGCTACTTACAAAAGGCATGCTGAAATTCAAACAAATTGTCTTTTGAGATCTCAAAATATATACAATAAAGTTTTGTTTAGTTCCAAAATATCAAAATAATTTCTTCTTTAATCCAGATTGAAAGATAATACTTTATATATTGTCAAAAAAACTAATTTGCTCCAAGAAAAATATTACCTGACCCCTCCCCCCAAAAAAAGAAAGGTAATTGTCCCAGAGTTAGGATTAGGGCAGGACTCTGTTCTTATCTTTCCAGGAGATTTAAAGCATCCATTCAAAGGAATCCAGGGGCATCTGGACAATGGAAATCTCAGCAGAAAACAGTTGAGACAGCAAAGAAGACGAGTGGCCCAGATGATCCAGCCTTGCAGACTTTCTCAACAGCTATTTCCTCAAAAGTCTACAACCACAACAACTAAAAATCGCTGATTGTTCAGCTCCACAGAGTGCTCCAGCCAGAACTTCAGTAAAGCCCTGAAGATCAGCTTCTGTCTATGAACTTCTTAGGACATCTAACTAGCTGAGCACAAACGGACTGAACATCAAATGATTCTATTAACATTTTTAACCATTTTTCCATTCTTATTTGGGCCCCAAACAGGTTTACTACGTCCCAAATCAGCAGGAAGTCATTTTAAGAGAGCGATGTCCCATCCCCAGAAGGTGGGGACAGTGTCCCTTCCCCGCCCCCCCCCCCCGTTTGGTCATTTGATGGATAATAGAAAATCTTCTTATTTAGGGGAAGAGACTACAAGCTGTTAAATGGTCTTGTTAAATGGGTTTTGGAGGTTAAACCCAGGGACTTCTCTCTTTTTCTTTCCTGTATCCTTCTTTCTCTCCTATGTAGGAGTGAACAGACTTGAGAAAAAATGGGACATAGACATAGTATAGGAAAGATCAAGAAAAAAGGACAGATTATTGAATATGCCCTTATACCATAGTATATTGATCTAAAAGTAATATTATATTTGGCTAAATTGGTATTGATCATTGTATATTAATACAAAATTAAGATTGTATTGGAATACATCAGTATTGATCTTTGTATATTGATACAAAATTAAGATTATATTTGGCCACAATGGTATTGACCCTTGTATATTGATGCAAAATTAAGATTGTATTGGGCTACATAGGTATTAATCTTTGTATATTGATTCAAAATTAAGATTGTATTTGGCCACATTGGTATTGATATTTGTATATTGATACAAAATTAAGGGTAATGCCTTTTAAAGGTATTGTACCTAGTAATGCTTAAAAATGCAATGTGAAGTTTCAGACTTTTGCTACCAACTGTCATAAACTGTTTAGGATAATTAAGAAATGCAAACTAATAGTCATGAAAGCTTGTCATTTTGTTAGTTACTATGAGAGTCTATCACAGTTATTTTCTAAGTTAATCAGAAATAAAGTTGCTAAGAGACAAGCAACATTTGCTTATCTAAACATAAGAGATAGATAGGGTGTCTTCAAAAACCTCAAGAGATCTGCAGAATATGGCATTCAAAGATGTTTTCTTAACTTAAGATTTTTTGATATCGAGACATGTCAGCTCCTGACAGCATCCCCTATTCTACTCCAAGTAGAAGATGAGCATCGAAGAATCTCCAGTGGGAGATGGTTGAATTAGTGGCAAGCCTATCTCTTGGCAAGAAAAACCCCTTGCTTCAACTGTAGACAGAATGCTGTCCAAAAAGGACAAAACTTGGAAGCAGGTAAGTTGACAGCCTAGCTCTGCCAAGACAGGGTAGGCAAGTCCTTCATAATTCCTGCTCTACAGTCAATGTCTGTCAGAGAAATGGGGCCAAATGACTGAAGATCGATGCTGTAATGTATGGAGAGAAAATGGGAACTGTCCAGGCAGCCACTGGTATGCCATTTCTTAGTTTTGGAAGCTGCGGGCCCAGCACTTCCTATATAATCAGATATATTTATCCCTCTCAGGTCTCTGAGGTGGTTGAAGAATAGATAGCTAGAGTCTCATAGTTAAATTTTGAGTTGTTTAGGAATCAAGAGGGTGTTCTGGTTCTAAGAAGATGTTTTTAAAATTGTGATGCAAGTTAGTTGGAAAGCTGAGTTAGATATAGAACTTTAAACTTATGGAAGAGATGGTTAGATAGTAGAAGGTTAAAGTCAGGTGCCAAATACATATGGACTGGACATTGGGAATGTATGCTAAGTCATATAACTCTCATAATTGTGTCCTATTTATTTCTGTTGTTTTGTATTTTATTTATTGTTATAAGAGAAAGAACCATTTGTTGTACTGAAAAGGGGAGCTGTTGGGGGGAAAACGATATACCTTAAACTAAAAAACAAAAAAAAAAGGTAGAGGATGGGGGGTTGTGGGGGAAGAGGGTGGAAGGGTGGGACTGGATGGGGGAGTAGGGAGGGGATTGTGATTGAGATGTAACTTGAAGAAAAAATAAATAAATTATTAAAAAAGGAAAAAAACATATATAGGATGATAGTATGATCATTTATTGAAACAACCTTAGTATGCCTACCTCCCCAGGATAAATGATCTTCCCAGTCACGGACTTGTGACAAGGCTCACAGTTACAAAAACAGAATCACTCCTGTGGAACTGGAAGAGACCGCATCATTGTGTGACTCCTTCTCAAACTGGCAGACTATAATTTTTGAAGGCCCACAGTGAAAATAATTCAATGTTTCATAGTTTTATTTTATAATTTATTTTATCTTATTATAAAGTTTTTATACTTTACTTCTTTATTTCCCTTCATGCCTCTATATGCTTTGTTAATGCACATTATCACAACTGCTCAATATTTTCTCTCCTTTGTCATAACATTCTTCTATGCTTTTTATTCTTTTCCTGACTTTGGCTAAATTTGTTTACAGTTACGTTTTCACTTTCCACTATTTCACACATCTACTATCTTTACCATAAGGTAGTAGTAAAGATTTTCTTAATTTTAAGTGTGTGTATCAGAAAAGGTGCATATTAATGAAATACCAACAGAATTTATGGAGAAGGATTTACAAATGGATACAGGTTAACTAACAAGAGTTCTGGGAACCAAACATAGGTCTTCTGTTAGAGGACTATGTGCCCTTAACTGATGAGCCAGCTCTCCAATATCAGCTTAAACAAATCTAAACTCATAGGGTACTCATCATTTTTGCAGCATTATTTTCTATATACCTAAGTGATGGATACAGTAACTAATTTTATTATTTTTTAGTCTATTTATCATGTTTGCATTGGCGTTGTTGCTTTGTAATCAAACTATTTCCTCTTCTCTTGAAAATCAATTGGGGATTGAACCATTTCTAAGAAAATCCACAAATTAAATGACAGTGATTGATCAACCAACAAAGGCATATCCTACAACACAGAAATACAAGAAGAATGATTTTTTAAGAATAATTAATAAAGGAAGAGAAAGCAATGAAATGTATTGTAATAAGAAAAGGAACAATCAAATTACTTCTCACAATTAAAAAGACTACATATGCCATTATAAAATACTCAAATTTGATAAGTACTTTACAGGATACCCATGAACACACCAAAATTCAACACCACATTCAAGAATCCAGCATCCCCTTCTGTCACCTACAGGTATAACATCCACATGTACACACAAACGTGCTCAGACACATCAAATACATACATAATAAAAAGAACGTTTTGAAAAATACATTTCCATACATGAATAAAAAAGAAAAATTCCTTGTCACAAATGCATAAGAAACAAACAAACAATAATAACAACAAAAAACAATGCAAAAACCCAAACAAACAAAAAACTAGGAATAAATGAAAGCAAGGAGGTAAAGACTCCTATAATGAAAACTTTACTGAGTTGAAGTAATTGAATAAGGTTCTGGATGGTGGAATGATTTCCCTCTCTCATAGAGGTGAATTAATATTGCAAAATTAAAGATATAATACCAGAAGTACCGTACAGTTTAAATCCTGAGAAATAAAACAATGTTGGAAGTATTAATAATTGACTCTCAAGCCAGGTGTGGTGGCACATACCTTTAATCCCAGCACTTGGGAGCAGAGGCAGACAGATCTCTGTGAGTTCCAGGCCATCCTGGTCTATAGAACAAGTCCAAGTCCAGGACAGCCAGAGCTATACAGAGAAACCTGTCTTGAGAAAAAAGAGCCTCAAACATATGTTAGAAGTATAATAACAAAATAATATGGTACTGACACAAAAACAATATAGGGGAAATATACCAAGGTACAAGCCTAGGTGATTATTTTCTGTAAAATACCATAACAGCACAGGAAATAATGGCAAGATTTTAAAAATGGAATTATTTAAAGTTATTCATAGCCTATAGGGATTATACCATATTCTAATGCAAACAGAGGTGTTCCCCGTTTCTCCAGTCCTCAGACCATTTGTCATGGGTAATCAAGATGTAGAAAGAAAGTTCAAAATAGACCTGAATGGTAAAATATCTTTTATAATTTTAAAAGTTATAAAGCTACTTCTTCCAGCTATGCCCCATTTTCCAAAGGTGACAAAATCTCTCATAACAGCACTACCAGCTAGATACCAGGTGATTAAATACATGAGATTATCAGCACAGTTTTCATCTAATGTATTGTTATATTTTCCCTATATCTGTTTTTGTGTCAGTACCATACTATTTTGTTATTATACTTCTAACATATAATTGTGACTCTTTTTTCTCAAGACAGGTTTTGCTGTAAAGCTCTGGCTGTCCTGGACTTGTTCTATAGACCAGGATGGCCTGGAACTCATAGAGATCTGTCTGCCTCTGTCTCCCAAGTGCTGGGATTAAAGGCATGTGCCACCACCCTGGCTTGAGGGTCAATCATCTTAAAGATCAAGGAATCATTTGTAATCCCATATTTAGGTACTGAATGCAAGACTTAGAAACTTAAATAATTCAATTATGGGTGTTTTGCTGCTGTCTAAGAACCCAAATGTCTATTACTTAGATGATCATGACAATATCACATTAAAATTCAGGAGCTTCAAGAAATAGGTTTGATCAGAGAAGTCCATAAATAACTGAACCAAGAAATAATTTTGGAAAAACTATTTATGTAATAGCCCCTCCTTTTTAAAAATTGCAATTTTTTGTTTTGTTTTGTTTTTTTTTTTCAAGACAAGGTTTTTTTGTGTATACCTGGCTGTCCTGGACTCATTTTGTAGACCAGACTAGCCTTAAACTCACAGAGATCCACCTGCCTCTGACTCCCTAGTGCTGGGATTAAAGGAGTGCACCACCATGCCCAGCAATTTCAGATAGCTCTGAACTGCCATCCGGGTGCTGGGATTTAAACCTGGGTCCTTCGGAAGAACAACCAGTGCCTCTAACCTCTGAGCTATCTCTCCAGCCCTAAAAACATTTTTTAAAGTTTATTTATTCATTTTTCATTCGAATCATAGCCAACTCCCTTTGCTCCTTAGGTACCTCCATCCAGCCTCTTTCTCCCTATCTCCCCTCCACTTTTCCTCAGAAAAGAGGCGTGACTCCTACCTCCCACCATCTCACCATAGCACATCAAGTCTCATTAGGACTGATCACTTCCTCTTCCATTGAGGCCAGGTACCACAGCCTTGTTATGGATAAGTCATCAAAAAGCAGGCATCAGAGACCATGTCAGAGACAGCCCTCACTACACTTGCTGGGGGACCCATATGATGACCAAGCTGCCCATTGATTACATATGTGTAGGGGATGTAGGTCCAATTCATGCATGCTCTTCAATAGATGCTTTAACCTTTTTTTTTTAATATTTATTACTTCAGGTTGCATCTCCATCACAGTGTCCTATTTCCACCCTTCCCAGTCCCGCCCTCCCACCCTCTAACCCATATCCCTTCCATCCCACTCCTCTGGAGTGGAGTGTCCCTATATAACAGTTCCCCGCCGCAGTTCAGCAGTCATATGAGGGCCAAGAGCCTCCTCATACACTGGAGGCCTACAAGGCAGTGCGACTAGGGAAAAGTGTCTCATTGACAGGTAAGAAAGTCTATGTTCCTGTTCCCTTTGGTGCATTGGTTGTAATATAGTTATCCTGTACTATATGGCTAAAATCTGATTATAAGTGAATAGATGCCATGTGCATCCTTCTGAGTCTGGGTTAGCTCACTCAGGATGAGCTTCTCTAGTTCCTTCCATTTGGCTGCAAATTACATGATTTCATTGTTTCTTACGGCTGAGTAATATTCCATTGTTTAGATGTAGCACAGTTTTGTTTCCATTCCTTGGTTTAGGGACATCTGGGTTATTTCCAGTTTCTAGCTATTACAAATAAGGCTGCTGTGAACATAGATAAGGAAATGTCCTTGTGGTTTTGTGAGGAATCATTGGGATGTATACCCAGAAGTGGTATGGCTGGGTCTTGAGGTAGAACTATTCTAAGTTTTCTAAGATATAACCAGACTGATTTCTATAGTGGTTGTACAAGGTTGCACTCTCACCAGCAATGGAGGAGTGTTCCCCATTCTCCACAACCTCACCAGCATGTGCTGTAATTTGATCTTTTGATCTTAGCCATTCTGACAGGTATGAGATAGAATCTTAGAGTCATCTTGAGTTGCATTTTTTGATGATTAAGGATGTTGAGCATTTCTTCAAGTGTCTTTCAGTGATTAGAGATTCCTCTTTTGTGAATTCTTGGTTTAGCTCTTTTCTCCATTTTTGATTGGATAATTTAGTTTCTTTTATACTTTATTTTTTTATTTCTTCAAGTTACATCTCAGTCACAATCCCTTCCCTACCCCCCCTCCTGTCCCACCCTTCCACCCTCTTCCTCCCAACAGCTCCCCCTTTCAGTCCAACAAATGGTTCCTTCTCTTATAACAGTAAATACTATACAAAGCAACAGAAATAAATATGCCACAATTATGAGAGTTATATGGCTTAGCATATATTCCCAACGTCCAGTCCATATGTATTTGGCCCCTGATTTTAACATTCTACTAGCTTACCATCTCCATGAGTTTAAAGTACTATATCTGACTCAGCTTTCATACTAACTTGCATCATAATTTTAAAAAAACATCTTCTTAGATCCAGAACACCCTCTTGATTCCTAAACAACTCAAAATTTAACTATAAGACTCTAGCTATCTATTCTTCAACCACCTCAGAGACCTGAGAGGGATAAATATATCTGATTATGTAGGAGGTGCAGGGGCTGCATCTTCTAAAACTAAGAAATGACATATCAGTGGCTGCCTGGACAGTTCCCGTTTTCTCTCCATACATTACAGCATCAATCTCTGACAGACATTGATTGTAGAGCAGCAATTATGAAGGATTTACCTACTCTGTCTTGGCAGAGCTAGGCTGTCGACTTACCTGCTACCAAGTTTTGTCATTTTTGGACAGCATTCTGTCTACAGTTGAAGCAAGGGGTTTTTCATGCCAAGAGATAGGCTTGCCACTAATTCAACCATCTCACACTGGAGATTCTTTGATGCTCATCTTTTACTTGGAGTAGTATAGGGGGTGCTGTCAGGAGCTGACATGTCTCGATATCAAAAAAAATTTTAATTTAAGAAAACATCTTTGAATGGCATATTCTGCAGATCTCTTGGGGTTTTTGAAGATGCCCTATCTGTCTCTTGTATTTAGATAAGCAAATGTTGCTTGTCTCTTAACAACTTGATTTCTGAGGATCTTAGAGAATATCTGTGTTAGACTGTCATAGTAGCTAACAAAATGACATGCTTGCATGACTAGGAGTTTGTATTTCTTAACTGTCCTAAACGGTTTAAGAAGGTTGGTATCAAGAGGCCAGAGCTTCACATTTCATATTTAAGCATTACTAGGTACAATACCTTTAAGAAGTGTTACCTTTAATTTTGTATCAATATACAAAGATCAATACCAATGTGGCCAAATATACTCTTAATTTTGTATCAATATACAAAGATCAATACCAATATGGCCAAATAGCATCTTAATTTTGTATCAATATACAAAGATCAATATCTATGTAGCCCAATACAATTTTAATATTGTATCAATATACAAGGGTCAATACCATTGTGGCCAAATATAATCTTAATTTTGTATCAATATACAAAGATCAATACCGATGTACTCCAATACAATTTTAATTTTGCACAATATACAATGATCAATACCCCTTTAGCCAAATATAATACTAATTTTGTATCAATATACAAAGGTATAAGGGCATATTCAATAATCTGTCCCTTTTTCTTGGCCCTTCCCATACTATTACTATGTCCCATTTTTCTTAAGTCTGTGCACTCCTACATAGGAGAGAAAGAAGGATACAGAAAAGAAAAAGAAGGAAGTCCCTGGGTCTAACCTCTAAAATCCATTTAACAAGACCATTTAACAACTTGTATTCTCTTCACCTAAATAGCAAAGTTTTCTGTTATCCATCAAATAACCAAAAAGGGGGGGGGAGAAACACCAACCAAATGGATGGAACTAGGGAAGCTCATCCTGAGCGAGCTAACCCAGACTCAGAAGGATGTACATGGCATCTATTCACTTATAGTATAATTTTAGCTATATAGTACAGGATATCTGTACTACAACCAGCACACCAAAGGGAACATGGACATAGACTTTTTTTTCTTTTTTCCTTTCATTTTTTCTTGTTGTTTGTTTTTGTGGGTTTGTGTGTTTGTTGGTCTGTTTTTTTTAGTTTTCCCTTCCTAGCAAGGAGACACCTTTCACTGGTGGTACTGCCTCGTAGGCCCCCAAGTGTATGAAGAGGCTCTTGGGCCTCATATGACTCCTGAACTGTGATGAGGGACTGTTATGTAGGGACACTCCACCCCAGAGGAACAAGAGGGAAGGATTAGCTGGTAGAAGATGGGAGGGCGGGGCTGGGAAGGGGGGAAAGAGGACAATGTGATGGAGATATAACCTGAAGCAACAAATAAATAAATTTATTAATTAAAAAACAGGTAACAGGTTTAAAACACTGTAAATAAATTAAAGGTTACAGCCATTCAACCTGGTTTTATAAACTTCCAAGAGTTGAAAAAACTTAGAGCTAAGGTAAAATACATGGAATGCATAGTGTTAGCCCATGCCTTTATCTTCAGCAGAGATGGGAGGAGCACTATAGAGTTAGTTGTCTTATAAATTCTAGAGTTACACGGAACAGGGTGGTGATGGTACACACCCTTAATCCCATCATTCAAGAAGAGTACACCCTTAATCCCAACACACTAGAGACAGAAATAGGCAGATCTCAGAGCTCAAGGTTAGCCTGATACAAAACAAACTCTAAATAGAGAAAAACTTCGATCCAGGAGTGGTGGAACACATCTTTCATCCCTTAAAATGGAACCACAGGTCTTTGATCCCAATACTTAGAATGCAGAGACAGACACATAGGATTTGGAAGGGCTTAAGTTTAAAAGCTACTTACAAAAGCCTACTCAATACAAACAAATTGTCCTTTGAGATCTCAAAATATATACACTAAGGCTTGTTTAGCTCCAAAATAACAAAATAACTTCTTCTTTAATCCAGATTGAAATATAATACTTTATATATTGTCAAAAAAACCAAATTTGCTTCAGGAGAAATATTACCTGACCCCCCCCCCCCAAAAAAAAAGGCAATTGTCCCAGAGTTAGGATTAGGGAAGGGCTCTGTTCTTATCTTTCCAGGAGATTTAAAGCATCCATTCAAGGAATCCAGGGACAACTGGACAACAGAAACCTCAACAGAAAACAGATCAGACACCAAAGAAGATGAGTGGCCCAGATGATCCAGCCTTGCAGACTTCCTCAATAGCTATTTACATCAAAAGTCTATAACCACAACAACTCAAAATCGCTAAGATCGTTGAGCTCCACAGACTGCCTCAGCCATAACTTCAGTAAAGCCTGGAAGATCAGCTTCTGTCTACAAACTTTTATTTAGTTTTTGATGCTTCAGTCTTTGTGAGCCCCCATGGAGCCTAGGTTAGTTGTCTCTGTTGTTCTTTTTATGGAGTTCTTGTCCCCTCTCGGGTTTTCCTTTCCCTCATTCTTGCACAAGACACCCACACTCTGACTAATATTTCGCAGTGAGTCTCAGTCTCTGTTTGGATTCTCTGTTCCTTTGGGTCTCAGAGGACAGATATGCTCTGCTCCTGTCTGTGACCATAACAGAGTTTTGTTAATAGTGATGGAAGCTGGCTCTTTCTGTTGGGGTAGGTCTCAGGTTGGGCCCATCATTGGTTGGACATTTGATCAATTTCTGATATATCTTTATCCCTACACAGCTTGTGTACAGGGTAAATTTGGGGTTGAAGGTTTTATGGCTGAGTTGCTGATACCCTTCTATAAGTCCCATCTAGTTAGAAGGAGGCCTCTTCAGTCTCCTTATCCCCAGTACTAGGAGTCTCAGATACAATCACTCTCATATCCTCTCAGGGATATCCCTTGTCACTGATCTCCAATTTATCTCAGAAATACCCACCACAGTTTCCCAACTTTCTCCTAACCCTCTCACCTCCCACTGCTTCTCTCCCAACAGCTGATCCCCACATTCCTTTTCCTCCTCCCTCCCTCTCCCACCCAGTTCCCTCTCTTCATCCACTTCTGATGTCTGTTCTATTTCTTGTTTTGAGTGAGATTCAAGCATCTTCCCTTAGTCCCTCTTAATTACTTAGCTTCTCTGGGTCTGTGGATTGTAGGGGGCTATCCTGTAATATATGGCTTGTATACATTTATAAGTGAATACAAACCATGAGTATCTTTCTTGGTTTGGGTTTGATCTTTACTAGCTCCATAAAATTGAAATTTCTTAATTAAATTATAATTATATAATTATACTTTTACCCCAATGTCATTCCACTCATGTCCTCACTACTTATTTGCCTCTTTATATATAATTCTTATTCTCTTTCTCTCTTTCTGTCTCTCTGTCCCTCTCTCTCTCTCTCTCTCATACACACACCCACATCCACACATGCACACACAGGTATGTATGTATGTATATATATATATATATATATATATATATATATATATATATGAGTGACAGAGCTACACATATCTGTGAGAATAAAGATATGTATTTGATATTCAGGAATTATACTAGTTTAGTAAAGTTATAGTGGTAGGCTAATCTTACTAACCATTGGTAGTTGACTGTGTTTCCAGTTCACAGTCTCCTTTCTGTTGAGAGCTTAAATACAATAAGAAAGCTGCTGGTTACTTCTAAGATTTATGTGTCATGATTGCACTTTTGGGGATATCTTGCAATGCTGGTCATTGTTTTGGTTCATACACTTCATAGCTGGGTAAGCTTCCCTTTTGTGGCACTTTATATAACTCCATTAAGTACTATGAAAGCTAGAGAGAAGGAGAAGGGAGGAGGGCTTCCAGGTAGATGTTGCTCAATTTTACATAGTCCAATCCCTGAAATGTGTGGTATCTTCAGAAATAGAAATTTCCTACAACTTCAGGGAGCCAACCTAGGATAAAAACAATGACCTATATTATGTTAGGAGATTAACTGAGATATTTGTTGATAATCTGTGGCTCCTAGGAGCAGCAATACTACTTCTATTGGTATAACTTCATTTAAACTACTTCCTATATTTTAACCTGTATTATGTTTAAATTTTAGGTAAATAGAAAATAATTTGATTCCTTATGTCTCTTTCAGCCATCCATATTATTATTTATTGCTCCTAGCTCCCCTTCTTTCATTATGACCTCCCCTTGTCCTAATTAAAGTACAAACCTGTTTTTCTCCTCTCCTTCCATGTCTTACCCATCTTGTTATTCTTCTCTCTATTTTTCCCACCCTAGTCCCTTTTTACTTTCCTTGTTTATATACTCAAATATTAAGATCTGGAGCTAGGAACAAGAGATGAGAGAGAATATATGGCATTTATCTTTCTGGGTCTTTGTTACTTCACTCAAAATATATTCCATGTCCATCCATTTAACTGAAATTTTATGATTTTATTTTTCTTTAAAGAAAATAATAGTCTTCCATTGTACATATGTGTCTCATTTTCACTATCCAACCATCATTTGGAGAAGCAGTGAACATGGATAAACCAGTATTTGTGGAGTAAGATGTCAAGTCCTTCTGGGCAATGCCAAAGAGAGAAATAGCTGGGTTGTATGATAAAATTATTTTATTACAGTATTCTCTGCATTGATTTCCAAAGTGGTGGATCCAGTTTGTAATCCCACTAAAAATGAATGAGAGCTTCTTTTCTCCCACATTCCCTTCAGATTTGTTTTAAATGATTTTGTGGATCTTGGCATTATGTTTAGGGTAAGATGAAAACTCATTTTTTTAATTTACATTTCCCTAATTGCTAGGTAGAATGCATTTTTTTGTTTTAGAGATTTCTCAGTGTTTTCTTCTTTTGAATAGTTTCTGTTCAGATCCTATGCTTTCTTCTCAGATAAGTCATTTGGTTTTGATTTTTTCCCATAGTTTAGAGTCTTTGCTTAGAACCGATGTTTTATTAGCAAATATATTTATTAATAACTCTAAATTATTGTTTTAGCTGCCATAGCAGCTGGAGGCAGCCAGTCAGGACTCCTGTAGACTTGGTGGGTCTGGCTCGCCTTAGCTGGAGGCCTGTCCTGTCCTGATGATAAAGCCTGAGAACAAAGAAGTCACTTTTACCAATATTTAAATACACCAAGAACATTTAAAGTTTCAATGCTATGTCTTAGCTGGGAAGACTCTCAAGTAGCTAATATAAATTAACCCAATCACCTAATCCCAACCAACCATGGAACTTGCTTTACATTCAGAGCTCACACCGAGACTTCCTGCTGCTTCTGAGTCATGGTAGGAAAAGAGCTTCCTCTGTGTAATCCAAGGGTTCCTAAATTCCTCCCAGGAAGTTACAACTACCTATACTATTTCTACTCAGCTAATTGACCATCAGCAAGTTTTATTAACCAATCAGAGAGTGCCTCAGAAAGGGACATAACCAGATCTCTGAGCAATGAAATCAGCCTCTGAGAACCAGTGTACAAGACCTTTCTCCAACATCTCCCCCTTTTAATCTAATAGAAGCCTTCTTTTCTTATAACAATAAATACAATACAATACAAGAACAAGAAATACAATGAAACAATTAGGAAACAGGAAAACTATAAGGTATGGCATACATTCTCAATGTCCATTCCATATGTATTTCACTAAGAAATATATTTTATTATATATCTTATCTTGATGAGTTTAATGTTCTTTTTAGAAATGTTTATTTATTAATTTAAGTTACATCTCCACCACAGCTCCCTCCCTCCAGCCCTCTGGGTCCTACCCTCCCAATCTCTAGCCCTCTCATCCCATTCCTCTGGTGTGGGGTGCCTACACATATCATACCCCCTGTGTTTATCAGACCCATAAGGGATCAGAGCTTCCTCTTGCACTGGGGACCTCCATGGTCATTCCACTAGAGTGAAATGTCCCACTAACCGGTAACAAATATCATGATTCTTTTCCCTTGGGTCTGTAGATTGTAGGATAGCTATCCTGTAATTTATGGCTTAAATCCAATTATAAGTCAATACAAGACATGTACATCTTTCTGGGTCTGGGTTAACTCACCTAGAATGATCTTTACTAATTCCATTCACTTCATTGCAAATTGCATGATTTCCTTGTTTCTTATAGCTAGCAGAATAGTATTCCATTTGTAAATGTAGCACAGTTTTTTTTTTTGTTGTTGTTGTTTAGTTTTTTTTTTTAATCCATTCTTCAGTTGAAAGACATCTGGATTTTTTCTAGTGTCTAGCTATTACAAATAAAGCTGCTATGAACATAGTTGAGGAGATGTCATTGTGGTTTGGTAAGGAAACTTTTGGATGTATGCCTAGGAGTAGAATGACTGGATCTTGAGGCAGAGCTATTCCAAGTTTTGTAAGATATCACCAGACTCATTTCCATAGTGTTTGTACAAGTTTGCATTCCCACCAGCAATGGAGCAGTGTTCCTCTTTCTCTACAACCTTGCCAGAATGTGCTGTCATTTGAGTTTTTGATCATAGTCATTCTCACAGGTGTGAGATGGAATCTCAGAGATATCTTGAGTTGCATTTCTCTGATGCTTAAGGATGTTGAGCATTTCTTTTTTTTTTTTTTTTTTTTTTTTGGTTTTTTGAGACAGGGTTTCTCTGTGTATCATTGGCTGTCCTGGACTCACTTTGTAGACCAGGCTGGCCTCGAACTCACAAAGATCCGCCTGCCTCTGCCTCCCAAGTGCTGGGATTAAAGGCGTGCGCCACCACCGCCCGGCATGTTGAGCATTTCTTCACGTGTCTTTCAGTGATTAGAGATTCCTCATTTGTGAATTCTTGGTTTAGCTTTGTAGCCCATTTTTTGATCAGATTATTTGGTTTCTTGTTGTTTAATTTCTTGAGTTCTTTATATATTTTGGATGTTAGTCTTCTCTTAGATATGGAATTGATAAAGATCTTTTCCCAGTCTGTAGGCTGAAACTTCAACTTTGTTAACAATGATACTTATTAATAACTCTAAATTGTTATATTAGGCCAGTTGAATTGGCGGCCTGGAGGGGCACCTGCTGAGGGTTAGTGTTAGGCTACTAGGTCTAGATTGCCTTGGATGGTGGCCTATACACCATGGCCCTTTTCCCAGTAATTAAGTACTACTAAGACCTGTTTATGTTTCAGTGCATGGCCATTAGATGTGCAGACTCTCAGCTAGCTCACTTAAATTTATCCAAGACTACCTAATACCAAGCAAGTATTCAGCTAGTTTTTTGTGCCATTTATTATTAGTTTCTTTTTTATATAATTTATTTTTTATTTCTTCAAGTTACATCTCCATCAAAATCCCCTCTCTTCTCCCCCCTCCAGTCCCACTCTCCCAACCTCTTCCTCCTCATCCCCCCAACCTCTTCCCTCTTTTTTAAGTTTCAGGTATATCTTCCTCCCCCAACAATTCCCCCTTTATGTCCAACAAATGGTTCTTTCTCGTATATCAACAAATACAATACAAAACAAAAGAAATAAATAGGCCACACTTATGAGAGTTATATGGCTTAGCATACATTCCCAATGTCCAGTCCATATGTATTTGGCACCTGACTTTAATCTTCTACTATCTTACCATCTCCATGAGTTTAAAGTTCTATATCTAACTCAGCTTTCACACTAGCCTGCATCACAATTTTAAAAACATCTTCTTAGATCCAGAACACCCTCTTGATTCCTAAACAACTCAAAATTTAACTATGAGACTCTAGCTATCTATTCTTCAACCACCTCAGATACCTGAGAGGAATAAATATATCTGATTATATAAGAAGTGCTGGGCCCGCAGCTTCCAAAACTAAGAAATAACATACCAGTGGCTTCCTGGACAGTTCCCATTTTCTCTCCATATATTACTGCATCAATCTTCAGCCATTTGGCCCCATTTCTCTGACAGACATTGATTGTAGAGCAGGAGTTATGAAGGACTTGCCTACCCTGTCTTGACAGGGCTAGGCTGTCGACTTACCTGCTTCCAAGTTTTGTCCTTTTTGGACAGCATTCTGTCTACAGTTGAAGCAAGGGGTTTTTCTTGCCAAGAGATAGGCTTGTCACTAATTCAACCATCTCCCACTGGAGATTCTTCGATGCTCATCTTCTACTTGGAGTAGAATAGGGGATGCTGTCAGGAGCTGACATGTCTCGATATCAAAAAATCTTAAGTTAAGAAAACATCTTTGAATGCCATATTCTGCAGATCTCTTGAGGTTTTTGAAGATGCCCTATCCATCTCTTATGTTTAGATAAGCAAATGTTGCTTGTCTCTTAGCAACTTGATTTCTGATTAGCTTAGAAAATAAGTGTGATAGACTGTCATAGTAACTAACAAAATGACAAGCTTTCATGACTATTAGTTTGCATTTCTTAATTATCCTAAACAGTTTATGACAGTTGATAGAAAAGTCTGAAACTTCACATTGCATTTTTAATGATTACTAGGTACAATACCTTTAAATACATTACCCTTAATTTTGTATCAATATACAAATATCAATACCAATGTGGCCAAATATAATCTTAATTTTGTATCAATATACAAAGATCAATACCAATGTAGCCCCATACGATCTTAATTTTGAATTACTATACAAAGCTCAATACCAATTTAATCAAATATAATATTAATTTTGTGTGAATATACAAAGGTATAAGGGCATATTCAATAATCTGTCCTTTTTTCTTGATCTTTCCTATATTATATCTATGTCCCATTTTTTCTCAAGTCTGTTCACTCCTGCATAGGAGAGAAAGATGGATACAGAAAAGAAAAAGAGAGAAGTCCCTGGGTCTAACCTCCAAAACCCATTTAACAGCTTGTAGTCTTTTCCCCTAAATAACAAGATTTTCTATTATCCATCAAATGACCAAAGGGGCGGGGAAACACCCTCCCCACCTTCTGGAGATGGGACATCGCTCTCTTAAAATGACTTCCTGCTGATTTGGGACATAGTAAACCTGTTTGGGGCCCAAATAAGAATGGAAAAATGGTTTAAAATGTTAGGTCATAGAGCTAACCTGCAGACTTCCTCTGCTGCAGCGACCTGGCAGGGAAATTTTTCTATGTGAAAACCAGGATTCATTTTGCGGACCTAGGAAATCCCACCTTCCTGTACACTTTCTGCCCAACAAATTCACCATCAGTGACTTTTATTAATCAATCAGAGAGTGTCTCAGAAAGGATGGTAAAAAGATATCTAGTACTGAAACAAGCCTCCAGGGACCATTGCATTAGACCCTCCTCCAATAGTAGGCTGCCCTTTTGTTCTATTGACAGTGTCCTTTCCTTTACTGAAGCTTTTCAGTTTTGTAAGGTCACATTTAATGATTGTTGGTATTAGAGCCTGAGCTATTGGTGTTGTGTTCAAGAAGTTGTCAACTGGCTGGGCGTGGTGGCACATGCCTTTAATCCAAGCATTCGGGAGGCAGAGGCAGGAGGATCACTGTGAGTTCGAGGCCACCTGGTCTACAAAGTGAGTCCAGGACAGCCAGAGCTATTACACAGAGAAACCCTGTCTCAAAAAATCAAAAAAAAAAAAAGTCACCTATGCCAATGAATTCAAGGCTTTTCCCCACTTTCTCTTCTATTAGATTTAGTTTGTCCAGATTTATGTTAAGGTCTTTGATCCACTTGGACTTAAGTTTTATGTAGAGTGATAGATGTGGTTCTATTTGCATTCTTTTATATGTTGACCTGCAAATAGACCAGTGCCATTTGTTGAAGCTCCCATGGATAGGTAGGATCAACATAATAAAAATGGCCATCCTGATTCAATGCAGTTCCCATCAAAATACCAACACAATTCTTTACAGAATTTGGAAGAAAAATTTTCCAACTTCATATGGAAAAACAGAAATCCAGAATACCTAAATATATCCTTTAAAAAAAAATCTGCAGGTATCACCATCCCTGATTTCAAGATATTCTGTAGAGCAATGGTAATACAAATGTCATGGTACTAGAATAGAAACAGACCAGCTGATCAATGGAACCAAATTTGACAAACAAGCCAAAACTGTACAATGGAAAAAGGAGAGTTTTAAGTTATTTATCTAACTCAATTTCCATCCTAACTCGCATTACCAACCTAAAATCATCTTAGACCTAAAATATCCTTTCAATCCCTAGACAACTTAAAACTTGCTGTGAGACTATAACTATGTAGTCTTCAACCATATCAGAAACCTGAGGATAATTATATCTGAATAAACAGGAAGTGCAGAGCAAGCAGATTCCAAAACTATGAAACGACAGACAACTGGCTGCCTAGACAGTCCCTAGTTGTTCCCTATATCATTGGAACATCATCTTCAGCCTTCTAGGCAAGCATATCTCACAGACTGGGTTGTGCAACAGGAAATAAGGATTTTCCCATTCTGTCTTTGCAGAATAAGCCCATCTATTCACGTGGATTTATGTTTTGTTCCATTATTGGACCATAAATAATCTGGTGAGAGAACAAACTTCTGATGGAGATTTTTTTTGGTGTTCATTGTCTCCTTCCAAATCAAGTCCAAACAGGTGCTGACTGTCTTATGTTAAAGAATTTTTAAAATAATAAAAACATCTTTAAATGCCATATTCTCTGGAGGTTTTTGAAGACCATCTATCTTTCTCCATATATTTGAGTAAGCAAATGTTACTTGTCTCTAGCAATTTAATATGTGATTAATTTAGAAAATATCTGAGATTAGCTAAATTAATACCTAATAAAATCACAAATTTGAATGACTATCACTTTGTGTTTCTTAATTACCCTAATTGTGATAGTTTGTGGTAGTTGCTATCAAAAGGACTAGAACTTCATGTTGCATTTTTAAGAATTATATAAGTAGAATACCTAACCAAAATATAACTTTAATTTTCTATCAACACACAATGATCTATACCAATGTAACCAAATATTATCTTAATTTTATATCAATAACAAAGATTTGTAGGAGTAGATACAATAATCTACCTTTTTTCCTATAATTCTTATATCATGCCTCTAAACTCCCCCTTTCTTTTCAAGTCTTTTCCCCCTAGATAAATGTGAAGGAAGGATAGAGAAAGAAAAAGAAAGAAATCCCTAAGTCTAACCTCCTATACCTTGCTTGACAAGATCATTTAACAACTTGTAACCAATCACTGTAAATGACATCTAAAACCCATCAAATGACCAAAAAAAAATCACCAACATCACCTTTTGGGAATGGGGAAACACTTTCTTGAAATTACTTCCTGCTGAATTGGGACATAGAAAACCTGTTTGGGGGCCCAAAGAAACTAGAAAAAATATTAAGCAAGTTAATAGTAGCATTTTTTGCCCAGTATTTATGTGTTCAGCAATTTGAATGCCCTGAGCAGTTTGTTGTTCAAAGCTGAACTTTGGGTGGGAAAGCTCAGGGCTTTACAGAAATCCAGGTTAGAACAGTCTGTGAAGCTCGATCCACTGGGGGCCTACAAGGCAGCACCACTAGGGCAAAGTGTCTCATGGGCAAGAAAATAAGTCTATGTTCCTGTTCCCTTTGGTGCATTGGTTGTAGTATAGTTATCCTGCACTATATGTCAAAATTTCAATTATAAGTGCATAGATGTTATGTGCATCCTTCTGAGCCTGGGTTAGCTCACTCAGTGTGAGCTTCTCTAGTTCCATCCATTTGGCAGAAAATTGCATGATTTCCTTTTTTTCTGATGGCTGAGTAGTATTCCATTGTGTAGATGTACCACAGGTTTTTATCCATTCCTTGGTTGAGGAACATCTGGGTTGTTTCCAGTTTCTGTCCAGTACAAATAAGGCTTCTATGAACATTGATGAGGAAACTTCCTTGTGGTTTGGTGAGGAATCATTTGGCTATATACCCAAAAGTGGTATGGCTGGGTCTTGAAGTAGAGTTATTTCACGTTTCTAAGATATCGCCAGACTGATTTCCATAGTGGTTGTACAAGCTTGCACTCCCACCAGCAATGGAGGTGTGTTTCCCTTTCTCCACAATCTTGCCATCATGTCCTGTCATTTAAGTGTTTGATCTTATCCATTCTCACAAGTGTGAGATGAAATTTCAGAGTCGTCTTGAATTGAATCTCTCTAATGATAAACGATGTTGATCATTTATTCAAGTGTCTCTCAGTCATTAGGGATTCCTCCTGTGTGAATTTTCTGTTTAGCTCTGTTTCCCATTTTTTGATTGTATTATTTGTTTTCTTTGCATTTAATTTCTTTAGTTCTTTGCAAATTTTGGACATTAGCCCTCTACCAGATGTGGGGATGGTGAACATCTTTTCCCAATCTGTAGGTTGTTGTTTTGTTTGAATGACAATGTCTTTTGCCTTACAGAAGCTTTTCAGTTTCATGAGGTCCCATTTATTGATTGTTGGTCTTAGATCCTGAGCTGTTAGTGTTCTGTTCATGAAGTTGTCACAAGTTCCAATGAGTTTGAGGGTTTTCCCCACTTTCTCTTCTAATAGATTTAGTGTGTCAGGCCTTATGTTAAGGTCTTTGATCCACTTGGACTTAAGTTTTGTGTAAGGTGATAGTATGGGTCTAATTTCATTCTTTTACATGTTGACATCCAATTAGATCAGCACCATTTGTTAAAGATGCTGTCCTTTTTCCATTGTACAGTTTTGGTGTCTTTGTCAAAAATTAAGTGACCATAGGTGTGTCAGTTCATTTCTGGATCTTCAATTCGATTCCATTGATCCACTGGTCTGTTTCTGTACCAGTACCATGCTGTATTTATTACTATTGCTCTGTAATACAGCCTGAAATCTGGGATGGTGATGCCTCCAGATGTTTTATTGTGCAGGATTGATTGAGCTATTCTGCTTTTGTTGTTGTTGTTGTTGTTGTCATTTTCAATATAAAGTTGAGAATTGCTTTTTCCAGGTTTATAAAGAATTGTGGTAGTATTTTGATAAGAATTGCACTGAATCTGTATATTTCTTTTGGTAGGATGCTCATTTTTATTATGTTGATCTTACTTATCCATGAGCTTGGGGGATCTTACCATCTTCTGATGTCCTCTTCAATTTATTGCCTCAAGGAATTGAACTTCTTGTCATACAGGTCTCTCACTTGCTTGGTTAGTGTTACCCCCAGGTATTTTATATTGTTTGTGGCTATTGTGAAGTGTGTTATTTCCTTAATTTCTTTCGAATGTAATTTTTTTTGAGAAAACATTGATTGAAACAGTCTGTTTGAATCATCTCGCTTACTTGTCTTGTTATTTTCATTCAGTCTTTGGCTCTGAAAATAAATTTCTGCTCTAAGTTTGAGCAGGTGAAAGGCATATACCACATTTTAAGTCCACTTATAGCATAAACTCCATCCATGATGGATAAAAGGTTGGAATATCATAAACACCAGACAGTTAATAAAATACTCTTACCATGTGAAGGCATTCATGTCACAGGTAAAAGGAGGTTCTCCCTGGTCAGTTCTAAACTTTATAACCTTTGTTCCTAACCACGTTTTTTCATTCCCTGCACACACATATCTATAACCATGCCATCTTAAAACTATTGCACGTTTTCACTCTAAAGCCAAAATATCCTTATAATATATTGGTTGATTGGATTCCTCAGATTTTTTATAACTGTCTCTCAGCTGCAGTGGTACCTTTTTCACCAATATTTAGGAAATGCAAAGTTAGCAAAGCATTGTGTAATCTATCCCTGGGACTCTTCAATTTCCCCTTTTGTTTAATAAGCATCTCTTTTAAGTTACAATTAGCTCTTTCTACAGTTTCTTGTCTTGTACATTTTGTGGTATACCAGTAATATGTTTTATATTATAAGATGCAAATAATTGCTTCATTTTATTGGATACATAGGCAGGAACATTATCAGTCTTAATTTGTTCAGGTATTCCCCTAAATGCCATTATTTCCAATAAGTGTGTAATAACACAATCAGCTTTTTCAGAACTTAAAGCAGTTGCCCATTGAAACCCTGAGTATGTATCAATGGTATCATGTTTGTACCTTTGTTTTCCAAATTCTGTAGAATTAAACACAACCATTTGCCAAATTTCATTCTTTGTAATACCCCTAAGGTAATTTCCAGCAAGGAATGGAACTTGGTTATACAGGGAACATGTAGGACATATTTTAAAATTATTTCTCTGGCTTATTACCAGGTAATAGAGAATTTTTTTCTTTAAACCTGAGCTGTTAACATGATGTTTCTCATGAACTTTTGAAGTTTCCAATACATTTCCTATTAATAAATGGTCAATCTCTTCATTTCCTTGTACCAATGGACCTGACAAATTTGTATGAGACTGAATATGAGAAATATATAATGGATTATTTCTACTTCTGATGACCTGTTGCAATTGTATAAATAAAGAAGTTAATTCTGAGTTATAAGGAATAAATTCAGCAGCTTCTGTTTGCAACAGCAATACAACTCTTTCTGCATATAGATAAACAGTGACTATGTTAAGAGACTCAGGAAAATCTGATAACACCATAAGGACTGCATACAATTCTGCTTTTTGAACTCAAGTATATGGGATTTTGATTACCTTGCTGATTTTGTCTGTATTATAACCTGCCATTCCCATCTTATTTACATCAGTATAGAATGTTGGTGCATCAGGAATGGGCATTCCCTTTACAGTATGAGCAAGAATCCAATTAGTTCTTTTTTATATAAATTGTATATGTTTGCTTTTTGGAAACTTGTTATTAATTTCTCCAATAGTTACTGAAAGCTCTTTGTCAATCTTCACTGATTACTCACAAAGACATAATCTCACCATTAGTAAGAGGTACTATTATTTCAGCCAGGCCCATTCTTGACAATTGACATAGTCTTATTCTACATTTTACAACTAATTCAGATATCTTTTCTATGTATGTCTTTAATTTTTTACTTTTTATGTGGTAATAAAATCCATTTCATAATACTATCTTCCCATTACATAATGAGTTCCATAGGAGAATGAGTTGGTGGTAAAATGACCAAAACACAATCAAATTTAGGATCAACTCAATCTACATATGCATCTTGAAATCTTTGCTCTACCAGAAGTAACTCCGTTTCTGCTTCAGCAGTTAGACAACTTGGAGTGTTTAGATTTGAATCCCCTTGTAATGTTTGAAACAGATTATTTAACTCATAAGTAGGTAGCCCTCAACCAGTTAATATCTGCCATTAATTTTTGAAAATCATTAAAAGTTTTCAGTTGTTCTCTATGAATCTGTACCTTTTGTGATTTTATTCTTTGTTGACTTATTTTATAACCAAAATAGCTAATAGAAGCTCTTCTTTGTATTTTTTTAGGAATAATTTTCAACACCCATAGTGGCAGAACTCTGTATTTCCTTAAATAAGTTCTCTATAGTACCTATATCAGAATCAGCCAGCAAAATATCATCCATATAATTATAAGAAATAAATTGATGACATTTCTTACAAATTATTTCTGATGGTTTTTATACAAAATATTGACACAGATTTGGATTATTCAAAATTCCCTGTGGAAGCATATTACAATGATACCTCTTGATTTGGCTACTGTTATTAAGAGTAGGTACAGAGAAAGCAAACCTTTCATTATCATTCTTATGCAATGGAATTGAGAAAAAGCAATCTTTTAAATCAGTTACTATTATAGGCTATGACTTTGGTAGCAAAAAAGATAAAGGTACACAAAGCTCCAAAGGACCCATAGGTTGGATTACTCTATTCACAGCTCTTAAATCTGCTACCATTCTCCATTTCCGTGATATACTTTTTTTTTTACCTCAAGCACAAGAGAATTCTATGGGCTGGTAGACTTTTCTGTAGAATGAACCTCCATCTATTCTTTTACCAATTGCTCAAGTACTCCAATTTTTCCTTTGTTAAGGGTCACTGCTCTTCTTACACTGGTTTATTTGATAGACATTTCAAGGGTAGAGCTGTTGGAATTTCAGCAGTGGCACCTACTATAAATTTGGAAACTTAATGCCTGGGGTGTCCTGCATTTGGGGTTTAGACACAACTTGTGATTTTGCTGAGTACCTTTGTACCTCCCCCAGGAGCATCCATCATTTCATCATTTGTTAATTCTGGAATTGCAGGAATATTAATCTGAGTACCCCAGTGTAAAAGATCCCTTCCTCATAAATTTATGGGTGCATCAGCCACATAAGGTCTCAACTTCCCTTTTTCCCCTTCTGGTCCAACACAATTAATCCACCAGTGTTTATCTTTTCCACAGTAACTACAAAATCCTGGAAGCCTGGACATTCCATTGTTACTAGAAACCTCTTATTCCCTTTTTATGATCATGTACTGCAAAGTTAAGACACGTGTCATTTTGAGCTCTGAAATCAGTTTGAGCTCTGGAAATTTCAGCCACATAATCTCTTTGGAAATGATCATGTTCATCATATTTAAAGCATCAATTATGACCCTTAGCAATGGCTCATGTTATGATATTAGCCTGATGTTTCTGAAAAACAATATTAGTTGTTACTCTTATTTGCTCATCTATTGGGGCTCCTTGAGCATTCAATGGTCTAATTGCTCTTGACATTCACCATTTTCATTTTCAGAAATCAAGGCTCTTATCAGTTCCTGTCTGACATCAGGGTTGATACAGCTCTCTCCACACATGAAATCAATCTCCTTAAAAAGTCTGAGAAGGTTTCCCCAGGACCTTGTATTATCTTAGTAAATAAAATGAATCTTTTCCCAGCCTCAGAAACCATGTCCCAAGCTCTCAGAGATGTAAAACAACATTGTATCATCACAATACCTTCAAATTGAATCTGTTCCCATATGCCAGCATAGCATCCCTCATCAAGAAGTTGGTCTTTTAATACATTTATTCCCCTTGTTATAGTCTGTTGTTCTAATTTCATGATTTCATGCCTCCACCATGACAACCATTGTAATTGCTGACAATCTTCTAGTACAGCTGACATTAATTCCCTTCCAATCTTGGGGAATGACTTTATTTTGTATAGCCAAATTACTTAACATTTGCTTAACAAATGATGAATGCATTCCATAATAAATAAACTCCTTAAATTGCTTTAAATCAAATATGTCTGTTGGACACCGTGTTAACTCCTGATTGGCTTAACCATTGTTATAACCAGGCCTAAATTGAAATATAACTGGAAAGCCAATGGTGACTGTGTAGTACCAAATAGCTCCTCTAGGGTTGCACTTGGTCCCACATTAAAATTCTTACCTGCATGGGCTCCTGCTGATGCAATCAGCCTCTGAGAATCAATATACAAGACCTTTTTTCCAATATTTGATTGTTTCTTTATATATTATGAATTTAATTTAGTAGAAGTCCTTTCCACAATATTAATTCTTCCAATCCGTAGCACAGGAAATGGGGAAGAGTCTTTACATTTTCTAATGTCTTTGTCAATTTGTTTCTCCCAGAGAGTTAAAGTTTTTGTTACAGAGTTTTTTCACCTCCTTGGCTAGGCTTATACCCAAATATTTTATGATTGAAGCTATTGTAAATGGAAATGTGTCCATTTTTTTCATACAGAAAAAAAGCTATTGACTTCTGCCTAATCATCTATAAATATGGATAGTTTTTTTTGTTCGTTTTCCTATATGTATTCTTTTAATTTTTTTTTTATTGCTCCAGATAGTAGTTTTAGTATCATATAGAAAAGGAGTAGTGTTAGAAGACAGCCTTGTTTTGTTCCTAGTTTTAATGGGATTGCCTAAAGGTTTTATTTTTTTTTCATTTAGGTTAACTTTGTTCGTGATTTTGTCATATATATTCATTAGTATATGTTCCTTCCAGTTTAATATGGATGTTTAACATGACATCATGCTGAATTTTGTCGAAGGCTTAAAATAAATATATTGAGATGATCATGTGATTTTTGTATTAATTCCATTTACATGATGTTTTACATTTACACACACACACACACACACACACACACACACACACACACACAAGGCCATTCCTCCATCTCTGAAGTAAATAAAATAAATAAATAAATAAAGTTAACTTAATTTGCCATCGTGATTGTTTTGATATATACCTGATATACTTAATTATATTTTGGATACATGGTGTATTTAGTTTACAAGTATTATCTCAAGCTTTGATGAGTCTATGTTCATAAGGGACCTTGTCTTATAGCTGTGTTTTTCTGTTGTGTCTTTATCCAGGGAGACATACTACCTTAATTGTTCATAGTATTGGTAAATTAGTGGTAGACTCAGGCATGTAGATTTGTTTAATTGTTTCTGTGACTGATGTGAACATAGAAGGGTGGATCAGGGTACAAGATGTATAGATCAGCCTAAGCATGGAATCTAGCTATGACATACTTTTGGTTGGGTTAGGCTGGCCAAGCAGAATGTGAGTCATGGGCTAGGCCTAGCATTTGGGATGGTATGGGCAGGGCTAATCAGACTAAGCCAGGACATTGGACATGGGATTATGGCTAGATCTGAGGATTGAGTTGTGTATTCCCAGGTTAGAATCACCCTAACTCATCAGGCAGGGTCCTGGCACAAAATGTGCTACTCCTCCTAAAGTTGATGATTATTAAATTTTCTCATAGCATTGATTCTGTGACTTTACTACTTTCTAACTTTTATTATAGTCACTACATTTAAAAAATGGTTGTTATGACATATACTTGGATGCCTGGACAGATCCCAATTTCTCTCCATACATTAGAGCATCAATCTTCAGCCTTTTGGCCTGTTTCTGTGATAGACATTAATTGTAAAGCAGGAATTATGAAGGACTTGCCTACCCTGTCTTGGAAGAGCTAGGCTGTTGACTTACTTGCTTCCAAGTTTTGTCCTTTTTTGGACAGCATGCTGTCTATAATTGAAGCAAGGGTTTTTCTTGGCAGGTGACAGGCTTGCCACTAATGCAACCATCTCCAATTAGAGATTATTCAATGCTCATCATCTACTTGGAGTAGAGTAGGGGGTGCTATAAGAAGCTGACATGTCTCAATATCAAAAATATCTTAAGTTAAGAAAATATCTTTGAATGCCATATTCTACAGATCTCTTGAGGTTTTAAAGACCTCCTATCTATCTCCCTATATTTGGATAAACAAATGTTGCTTGTCTCTTTTCTTAGTTTTGGAAGCTGCTGGCCTTGTATTTCCTGTATAATCAGAAATATTTATCCTTCTCATATCTCTGATGTGGTTGAAGACTAGATAGTTATAGTTTCATAGTAAAATTTTAAGTTATTCATGAATTAAGAGGGTGTTCTGGGTGTAAAATGATTTTTTAAATAGTGATGCAAGTTAGGATGGAAGCTGAATTGGATATAGAACTTTAAACTCATTGAAATGGTTGCATAGTAGAATATTAAAGTCAGTTGCCAAATATGTATGGACTAGACATTGGGAATGTATGTTCAGCCTTATAATTCTTGCAATTGTGGCCTAATTATTTTTGTTGTTTTGTACTGTATTGTTTTTATAAGAGAAAAGGCCATTTGTTGGGCTGAAAGGGAGAGCTGTTGGGGGAAAAGATGTACCTTAAATTAAAAAAAAAAAAGAAGTGGATGGAGGTTGTGAGGGGGAAGAGGGTGGGAGAGTGGGACTGGAGGGGGAAGTAGTGAGGGGATTATGATTGAAATTTAACTTGAAGAAATCAAAAATTAAATAAACAAATTTAAAATGTGGTTGTTTCCAGTTTTCTTTTTGTTTTAAACTTTTTATTGTTTCTTTGTGAATTTCACATCATATACTCCAATCTCACTCATCTCCCCTCCCCTCATACCCACCCTCCACCATTGTAAGCCCCTCCAAATGAGAAAAAAATATCAGTGTAGAAGCTGCAGTGTGTCACAATGTATCCCACTGTGTATCCATTTTTCCAGACTTCTTTGCTTGCATATGTTCATTGCAATGATTTGATCTGGTTCAAGACCTCTGGCTTCTGCTACTCTATCCATACTGAAACATCAATGGGATTCCTCTCCAATATTCTTTTGTTGCCCTGTGTCATGGAGATCCTGTAATGTTGGATCTGTGGGACTTGCCCCTTCATGCACTCCAGCAGTGATGGGGTAGTTGTTGAGGTGGGCCAATTCAAAGCTGCGGATATGGGACTGAGAGATATCTGAGATGGTCAGCTCACTGGTTCTCCCAGCTCTTATGCCCGTGGGGCTGGCTCATGGGCAATACCAACCCTGCTCCCCAAAACAGTGCCAACTGCTTCCCAGTTGAGGTGCAGGGTCCTCTTCTCCCAAGTGTTGCAGTAGGTGAGAGGTAAGGGAAGCTCTCCTTCTATGATGACCTCAGGGCCAGATTTCTTGCCTGCTGTAGATGACAAATTCTGAGACAGGGTGCAATCTCTCCATGCCCATGTCACTACGTGAGGTGGCACCTCTCCCACTCTCACAACCTCTGATGGGTCACCTGTTTCCCACCATCAGTGTCAGCTCTACTGTGCTGGTCACACAAGGTGCACTGTCCACTCTCCCAAGTGCTGCAGCTGGTGAGAGACAGGGATAACTCTCCTGCTCTCATGACCCCACTGCCATGTCTCCCACTTGCTACAGATGGTGAGGAGAGAGAAAGGAGGGTATCTCTCCCTTATCCATCCCACCACAAACAAGACAAGTGGCAAGGCAATCTCTCCCATACGCACCTGCATTCATATCCTTGGAGCTGGATCACCAGCAACTCTGTAATATGTGGGGCTGGTCTATAGGGTACTATAGCTGACTAGGGGCAATGTCAGATCTGCTGCTCTCATACGTACAGTGTCAGCTCTCCCATGATGCCTGGGCAAAAGGTAGGGCCAGTTACGCACAGATTTCACACATTGATATGTCCCCAGGTGGAAGACCAGACAAGGAATGTCTACCTGGCCATTGGTGGTAACAGACCCCCACCTGGTTTAGGTCCATGGACCCAGATGTGGCCCCTGGTGGCAGTACAGGCTAGGACCCCACCATGGTCCCAGATAGTATCACTGACAACTTACATCAGGCTGTTCTTCATACTCTTGAGGCTCCAGTTCTGCTTCTCTTCATTGTGTTTACATTCTTCTGTTTCTTATTCTCTTCCATTTCTCTACCACTTACTCCTTTTAGTAGCTTCAAGGGTCTCTAACTGTCTAGGGTGGTCTTAGGAGTGGTCTCAGGAGTGCTATACCTTACTCCTGCATTATGGAATTGGGAAGGTGTCATCTTGGGCATAGTGTTTTCCCCACGCCTCCAAGGCTTACACAGTGTCAGACTGGCAGTTATCTCAAGCTTGCTTCCTGTTCATGGTTAACCACTAGTCTGGTGGTCACCCCAGGCTCACTCCTTACCTGGGGCTGCCCTAGTGGTCCCTTGACAGGGTCTTAGGCTCATTCCTTGTCTTAGGCTCACTCCTTGTCTTAGGTTCACTCCTGCCCAGTACCTATGGTCCAAGGCAGGATTCTTCTCATTTCTGGCTGTCTCCCTACCCTAGGAGCATGCCTGGGACCCCTGGTACTGGACTGGTAGTAATCTCAGGCTTGCTTTTTTCAGGGAATTTTAGCCAACTAATGATTCAGATTTTCATAGGTCAGAACATTGAGTATAGACATAGCCTCTTTCCTCTCTGCCACTGATACACATGTAACATGATAGCCACATCTGCAATGCCTCTTGGGGCAGATATTTTCTCTTTTCTACAGTATTATTACAAATATAAGATTTCAACTTAGGAAAGAAGAGGATGAAGTCATATGAAACAAATCAAAACATTCCCAGATGCCACAAAAAGATTTTGTGTTTATAGGGATGTGATCTGTAATATGGAACAAAATAATATAAAGGTAAAGCATAAAATCCAAATATGTGGTTCTCCTTCTAGAAACACTCCACTGAATAAGTTAACTCTATGTGAGCCCTTTCAGTTTTCATTGTAATAGTTTTCTTTAAAATCATTTGACTGGAATGTTAATATTTCATATAACTTGGGTTAAGTATAATACTTTATTGAATTATTCCTCTTTTTAAAATACAGCTATTATAAAATTTAAAAATAAGAAAATTAGGTCTGTTCTTGGAGCCTGGAATTCTGATATCCCTGAAATTCCTATTATACTTCAATCTCTTACTGAAAGGCAATTCAAGTGCAGACTGAAACCTAACAATGAAGAAAAAATAAAGATGTGCATTTTATTTATTTTTGGAACAATATAAATATTTGTCTCTTTTAAAAAATATTTTCTTACATGTGTATATTGTGTTTTGAGCCCACCATTTCCAACTTCCCTATGGGAAAACTCATCCAACACTTGTTCTGAGACTGACTTAATCCACTCAATATGTTTATCTCTACTTGCATACATTTGTCCACAAACAACATAATTTTCTTCTTCTTTATGATCAAAAAGATTCCACTACGTATGTTAACCATGTTTTCCTCATTTCATCATCTGTTGTTGGTCACCCAAGCTAATGGCATATCTCCACTATTAGTAACAGTGCTACAATAAAGACTAGTGTTCAAGTATACTATGATGTGTTGCCTTAGGGTTCTTTGGGCAAATACCCAGAAGTGGTAAACATATTACAGAAGTGTTTTAGAAAATTTTGGGAACATAACTTTTTCATTGATGTTACTACATTATGGCATCTCTTAATTTGTATTTTCTTGTAGATTCACAAAAATCTTTTAATACAGACATAGCTGTTGATGTGAATTGAAATATTGGCATATGGCCAATACATGCTATATATGTTGAAAAGAATTTAACTTTATGTAGACTTCTATCTATAAGTTGAAACATTAAAAATTAGCTATTTTAGTAGGCATGGACAGTAAACAGTTCACGATTTCTTTCTCTTAAACCTTTGCACATCTATCAAAAATCAAAGGAGAATATCAAGGACACATGACAAATTTTGCAATGAAGCCAGAAATGACTATATAATTTTATTTTTTAAAATCCAGACATGCACTTCTTCCTTTGCATCAAGTACACAAAACAGAACTACCTCATAGAATTTGTGACACAAAGATTTCGTAACTAGCTTAGTTTTTGCCAGGTGGGAAAATACTTAAATGATATAATTTTCTCCTTATTATCATGATGATACCAAATTAAATAACCCCAAACAAAATGAAAAATTACACATCAAATGTTCAGGTTTCTATGGTACTATTATCAAAGTAGGTTTAGATAAGTTAATCAACACTTTGACTTGGTAAGCTGAGGAATTCAAACCAGGCATTCAAAAACACATTGACTGTTGGTTTAACTTGTTTATATATATATATATATATATATATATATATATATATATAAGTACTTTATTTTTTTTCTTCAAGTTACATCTCAGTCACAAACCCTTCCCTATTTCCCCTTCCTGTCCCACCTTTCCACCCTCTTCCCCCCCAACAGCTTCCCTTTTCAATCCAACAAATGGTTCTTTCTCTTATAACAGTAAATTCTATACAAAACAGCAGAATTAAATATGCCACATTTATGAGAGTTAAATGGCCCAGTATACCTTCCCAATGTCCAGTTCATACATATTTGGCCCCTGACTTTAACCTTCTACCTTCTAACCATCTCCATGAATTTAAAGTTCTATAACTGACTTAGCTTTCATACTAACTTGCATCACTATTATAACCATCTTCTTAGATCTAGAATGCCCTCTTGATTCCTAAACAACTCAAAATTTAGCTATGAGACTCAAGCTGTCTATTCTTCAACCACCTCAGAGAGCTGAGAAGGATAAATATATCTGATTATATAGGAAGTGCAGGGCCTTTAATCCCATCATTCAAGAAGAGTACACCCTTAACCCCAACACACTAGAGACAGAAACAGGCAGATCTCAGAGCTCAAGGTCAGCCTGATACAAAACAAACTCTAAATAGAGAAAAACTTTGATCCAGGAGTGGTGGAACACATCTTTAATCCCTTCAGATGGGAACCACAGGTCTCTGATCCCAATAATTAGAATGCAGAGACACACACATAGGATTTGGAAGGACCTATGTTTAAAAGCTACTTACAAAAGGCCCACTCAATAGAAACAAATTGTCCTTCGAGATCTCAAAATATATACACTAAAGCTGGTTTAGCTCCAAAATAACAAAATAATTTCTTCTTTAAACCAGATTGAAAGATAACACTTTATATATTGTCAAAAAACCAAATTTGCTTCAGGAGAAATATTACCTC
>CAJQZJ010032546.1:832123-843861 GCA_907164525.1 Lophiomys imhausi
CCCCCCCCCAAAAAAAAAAGAGGGTGATTGTCCCTGAGTGAGGATTAGGGCAAGGCTCTGTTCTTATCTTTCCAGGAGAATCAAAGCATCCATTCAAGGAATCCAGGGACAACTGGACAACGGAAACCTCAGCAGAAAACAGAATCAGACACCAAAAGAAGACGAGTGACCCAGATGATTCAGCCTGACAGACTCCCTCAATAGCTGTCTCCATCAAAAGCCTACAACCACAACAACTCAATATTGCTAAGACCGTTCAGCTCTACACAATGCCCCAGCCAGAACCTCAGTAAAGCCTGGAAGTTCAGCTTCTGCCTACAAACTCCTTAGGACATCTAAACAGCTGAGAACAGCAGGACTGAACATAAAAGGTTTAATTTGTTTTAGCAGACACTCCATAAGAAGTAATCTACTTTAGATATGAACTACCAGATCCAGATAGGCATTCGGAAAACAACCAATATTTATCCCACCTGCATGTTTTCAGGTTAGAATAGCTCAGGTTATGATCTGAATAATCAGAAATGAGTTTTTGAAGCCACCAAAAATTTAGACATGGGGCTTGAGAGATGGCTCAAGGGATAATGTGTACAAAGTAATTGTGCAAATGTGAAGCTTGGAGTTTGGATATCCAGCA
This sequence comes from Lophiomys imhausi, assembly GCA_907164525.1. Taxonomy (NCBI): domain Eukaryota; kingdom Metazoa; phylum Chordata; class Mammalia; order Rodentia; family Muridae; genus Lophiomys; species Lophiomys imhausi. The sequence goes on from CAJQZJ010032546.1 coordinate 832,761, forward strand.
ACAATATAAAAGCAGGAAAGGTAACAGTAGCTCATCCATAATTCCAGTGGTTAGTGGATGGAGACAGAGGATATTTCAGGCTAGTTGACTAGTTACATTAGTTGAATCAGAAAGGCTTTTGATTGAGAGAGAGAGAGAGAGAGAGAGAGAGAGAGAGAGAGAGAGAACAGCCACAGTAAATGAAGTTGGGAGTGATGAAAGAATACAGACACTGAATGCATGCCACAGGAATGCACACACACATACACACAAACACACAAACACAAACACACACACAAAGAGATGAGAGAGACAGAGAGAGAGAGAGAGAGAGAGAGAGAGAGAGAGAGAGAGAAAGAGAACAGTTCATTCTGGGGAATTTCTGCTAGTAAGGTTGAAGTCTGTAATGTCTGGAAAGCCCCTGAGCTTAGTGCTAATCAATGGATATCCTTTTTTCAGCTGGATCCCTTCTTTCACCTGATCTATGTAATTCCAGATCCTCTAATGAGTATCACTTAGCCCAACACTTCCCTGAAAAAAAAATCCACCCAGTGAACACCTGGGGATTTGTGGAGGTACTTATAACCGAACTTTTTAAAATTATCAAATAACTATTCACTTATAAAAATATAAACACTTAACTACTCATTCTACAAATTCCTACAACTCCTTTAACCTAACCACTAAACCTATTGATAACTATTAAAACTATTTTCCTAGCCTTTTTGAAGGATACAGTCTCTAGGGCAGGTCCTCAGTCATCAGGAATACAGTCTCTGTGGTAGACCTTTTAATGCACTTAGCAGTCTTTTTTTCTGGAATATCTCAGATGTAGATTCATCAGGGTAAATTGGCTATTGCAGTCTCACCTGAAATAAGGCTTGAGGCTTTCTTCTCTCTGGGATACCCCAGCCATCTGTAGGACAACTTATTTCCTTTGTATCAGCAACTCTGCCTCTCTGCCTCAGTCCTTAAAGCCAGCCACAGTTTCATGTAGGCCACTGTTCGGACAGGTCAAACCCCTCTAGGCAAAGGCTTAGCCACATGGTTTAGTCCTTGGCCTTTTGCTGTCTTGCTGAGGATTTCTCTGCTCACCAGCTTCTTTCTGTCTCAGGGATATCCTGCCATCAGTTCATCAGCACTTTCTCCTTCAGATGATAAGAACTCGCTAGCATAGTAGCTCTCTCACATGGGGGGCCCTCTTAGCTCCATGCACTTTTCCTTAAATAGGATCTCTCCTTGTCCTACCTGTTTCAGCTTAATTTGGGCTCCACCCACTTAGCAGCTGAAAACAATGCCAGGTAAAATACTTTGTTTCTTAGTCCATTCAGTCTTTCCTGTTTTCCTGACTTCAACCTTGTTTTTCACTCTATTAAGTCTTTCCTGTTTTTCACCTGGCTTCATCCTTATTTTTCAAAAAGCTAATAAGCTAATTGCTCACAGCCAAGTTGATCTTCATGCCCCAAGTCAAGAGACTGTATCAGAAACCCCTAGATATTTACTAATATAATTTGTATTAATCTAACTCTGTACAGGTACTACCCAATGCTAACGAGATCTCAAGATGACTTGACTTTCAGCCAATGACATTTACCCACACCACTAATCATACCTGGAGTTCTTCCCCTGCTCCCTTGCCCATGGGTTAATTAGGCACTACATTGTCTTTCCTCTCATAGGACCTCACCCAGTGAATCAAACACATTCACCTTCAAAACCTCTCCCCACTGCCCAAAGGATTATAATGCACCTGATTCACGAAATTAACCCTTCTTCTCTGTTCCTTCAACATGATCATCTGAGGCTGGACTGTTTATTTTGGGTTTGGGAATGAAGTTCTTGTCTTCAATGAAGATTTAGCTGCCCAAGCTTGCAAGGCATACAGGCTCCTGCCTCACTGCTGCCACAGATACCTAAACAGCCTTGAGTCTCAACCACCACTACAGGTCATCTCAATGGCCTCTTGCCAAGCTTACCAAGAGCTGCTGAGCCTCTACCACCTCTCCTGCATGACACACTCAATCACCGGGTTCACAGAGCTCCAGGGTCCTTGAAGCTGCTCATCTTGGAGGTGGCAGCTGAGCTAAATGAGTTGCAATGCTTTTACTCTATGAGAGAGTTGGGACTACACTTCTCTCTCCTGCATGCCTGTTATAAGAGCTGTAAGATTTGGTGGTAATATTCTCCTTCCTCTGTGTTCCCAGAAGCCCACTGAGCTCAGTACTTCTAGTGAATAAGCATGCTCAAGGCCCTAGTTCACTGGAAGTTGCATAATGGCAGTACATATACATCAACACACACTGAGAGAGAGAGAGAGAGAGAGAGAGAGAGAGAGAGGAGCCTTCTCAGTACTGTCACATCTCATCCTCATTCTAACTAATGCTTGCATAATTATTCTTCTCAGTGGGCCCAAATTTATCCATCACAATGCCTGAGGGCCCCTCTAAGTAGCAAGTTTCATTTCTTGGCTGTTGTCGAAAATTGGAAGTATTCTAATTGGTGGGGCTAGGGTGAAAATACCATCAAGTTTTCTTAATATTTTCCTGTTTGTGCTCTTATGTTTTAATTATGAAAAAGAATACTTATTCTGCAAGATATCTCATAATAATTCCATTTTGTGATTCCTAAATTCATAGTCATAGGCCCTTTCAGTCCTGGAAAGGCCCTATTTCTTTCATTGTGAAGAAAGCCAGAAAATCTTGTTGTAAATAAGCCACTCTGTCTCTCCTTTTTCTGCTGTTCTGTCAGCCCTCTCTCAAACCATAAAACAATTATCTTTTATACATAATGTAGTTATGCATAAATATGTAGTTATGTTATGTATATAATTATATATAAATATAAATGTATATTTATTTATATACACTTCATAAATTGTACTGTGTTAAGCAATATATCTGGACATCAGAAGTTCAAAATTAGTTATGCAGCTCCAAAAAAAAAGGTACAAACAGGATTAGCCCATATTGGGATATGATGGAATTCATCCTGATATTCTTTAAGAGTATATCAGCATTTACAGGTTCTTGACAAAACTACCATCACTCCTATTTCCACTGTTCCATTAGACCTTTTATACTTTGATATTATTTTATCCCTTGTATAAGGATGCCTTTGTTTTTATTAAATCTACCCACATAATACTGAATATTCTCCCTTATTCAAATTCTTTGAGCCATTTGGAACTACCCTTTTATGTAAGAATTGATATATTAACTAATTACACAGATGAGGCAGTAAATATCTTTCTATAGCACTTTCAATTTATTGGGGACCTATCCCTAGTTGTCAAAGAGTTCTGTCATTTTCACATACCAAAAAAAAAAAAAAATCAAGGTTTCTGCGTAAATAGCTTAGAATAAAGTACTTATGCAAGTATGAGCATTTAAATTCAAATTCCATACAACTAGATAAGAAACTTGCATGGTACTATATGTGTGTAACAGTAGATCTGAGGATCATAAAGAGGTAGAATCTCTGAGGTTCCTGAGTAGCCATTCTAACCAAAACTGTGGGTTTTAGACTCACTGAAGTGACTCTCTCTCTCTCTCTCTCTCTCTCTCTCTCTCTCTCTCCCTCCCTCACCCCCCAAAAATAAAGAGTAATAGAATGAGATACCAAAAGGTGGCTTCTGGCCTTCATATGTACATACTCTCATACCCTGTCAAGTGCACTCACACACACATATGAGCATATACAAGCAAGCAACACATCCACAACCAAATGAAAAAGTATCTTGATTAGTTTCCAATATCAATAAGACACAGCTAAGGATCATTCAAGAAATGGATCTCAATTGAGAAGCTTTCCAGATCAGATCAGCTATAGGTATGACGATGGCCTTGGATGGGTAAGAAAGCTAGATAATCATGGGTCACCAAGTGAAACAGCAAGCAGGATTCTCCTGTAGTTTCTGTTACAAGTTCTTGTTAGAGTGTCTACCCTGACTTTCCTCAATGAAGGTTTGTGGCCTAGTTGTGTAAGAAAAATTATATTATTTCTTCTGCATTTCATCATGCTGTCTGGCACAGCTAAACAAACAAACAAACAAATCTGAAAACAGTTTTTAAAAAAAACAAAAGAAATATAAAAACCTGGGCAGACTAGAAATCAAATAAACAAATAATAAATTTAATTAACTTTATCACTTTACCAGAAGTCTCAACCCACTCCGGTTTGAGTTTAAATATAAAAACTTTGATTTGGACAGATGACTTGGCAGTGAAGAGATCTTGTTGATGGATGTGGATTTGGTTCCCAGGACACACACGGTAGGTTACAGCCATCTGTAACTCTAGTTCCATGGGCTTGGACATTCTCTTTATACTTCTGTGGGTACCCATCAGGCATATAGTGTACATAATTCAAAATAGGCAAAGTACCCATACACATAAAATAAAATAAAAAATAAATCTAAGAAAATAGATCTCTAAATGTATCTAAGTCTATTAGCATAGCTCAAACTTTCTATATTACATCTAAATATATGTGTTAAAACTTGAGGTATAATCTTTCCAATTGTACTACTGTTTTTTTCCTCTATTATTCTGCACTAGGTATTTAAACCTAAGAGATATGTGAACCAACCAAAGCAACAAAAGATGGAACACAAACTTGATGTCTTTTACCTCCCTTCCTCCTGTCAACAATCAGAAAAATTATTAGCACATAACACATTAAATGTGGAACTAAGGAAGTAAATGTCTTCTGAGCATCTAGACTGAAGTGGATGCTTCAGTAATAACATTTCCTTTATGAAGTGTCAAGGAGGTAGGTTGGCTGGAGAGAAGTCATCAAAGAGACACTGGGTAAAGAGAAAAGTGTAGAAGCTTCAGCCTTGCAGGAGTAGCATGTGTAAACTTCCTGACTTTAGAAACAATGTCTCCGTACCCTTTAGTTGTTAAAGATCCTGACAGTGGCATAGGGGTGCATAGAGAGATATGATCCTTGAGAAGTGAAGCATAAGAGGAAAGAGATTAATATGCTAATTTCATTGATCTGGGTTGAATTCTGACAGTGAAGGAAAAAACAGATAATAAATTAACAATTAACTGACAAAGTGAGAGACATGGGTGAGAGTTTTTGCTGCTCAATATATTTCCATTTTATCAAGTATTATATTAGCAATGTTTATAAGATTTTTAAGGAGATAAATGTATATACAGAAACTGAAACTGGTAGATACTTCATCATTCATGGAAAAGGAGATGCAGACATGATAAAATAAATAAAAATGAAAGTTGAATATTCTTCCAAAGTGACCATATGCTTAACATAAAATAGAAATTAAAAAATGGAGGAAACCAGAAGACAAATGCTGAATGAGAAAACCTTTGCATCTTTATAAACCAACCACTGCTCCATCTACTCCACTTCCACAGGAAAGTTGAATAATTCTTATTCTACAAACTTGTGCAAAAGAGACTTTGGTTTAATGCCTGGTAAAGACTGAATTGAAATAATTTCACATCCCATGTAGTCAAATAACTAGCAGAGTGTCAAGTACTGAGACATATACTCTATAAAGTTACTTCTGCTAGAGCATCTAGAGGCTCCTGAAAAAACCCACACTGAATTAATGTGTTTTTAGACTCCAAAAGCAAAAGAAGAGGCTCAAAGCCTCATTGCATTTTTTTTTCATTTGTGGATAAATCACAGCCATGTATGGGAATCTTCTCACCTCAACTCTTTCACATTTTCACAAGGGGGAAATGACTATGTTGGAATGTGGGCTTCATCAATAGAATTAACTAGGGAGATGTCTTAGTATTTTAATGCTGTGAAGAGACACCCTCACCACAGCAACTCTTATAAAGGACAGCATTTAACTGGGGTTTTCTTACTGTATCAGAGGTTTAGTCTATTATCCTCATGGCAGGGAACATGGTGGCACACAGGTAGGTACAGCACCTGAGAATTATACAACCAGTTCCATAGGCAGAAAGAAGAGAGAGTACACACTGGACCTGGCTTGAGTTTTTGAAACCCCACAGCCTACCACCAGGGTGGATTTCTTCCATGAAGGCTACCTCTATCCTAACACCTCTGAATCCTTTCATTCAGTGTCATTCCCTAAGCATTCAAATATATGAGCCTATGGGGGTCATTCTTATTCCAACTGCCACAGGAAGCCAAGATAAAAATTCTTATTCCATGTTTTAATAATTATGAACTTTTGAATTTAAATTAGAAACACAAAGACTTTCCTTTATAATTATAATGCAGAAAAGTAAAACAGAGCCAAATATCTCTTCATCTTAAGAAATAAAATCCTCAGTACACACCTATAATGATATGCCCTCCCTTTTTCTCTGAATACTAACACTATTCTTTATATTTGTTAATTTTTTTAGTTAAGGCTTTATTCACTGAGTATGTTGATGGGGTTATACATAGAAAGTTCTTTCAAGTTTATCATGTATTTTGTCCATATTGACCTCACATATCCACATTCTGTCTCATCATTTCCTTAAACCCTCCTATGTCTCCTTCCTTTCCCTTTCTCCATTCTTTAATGATGTTTTTTTTTGTGTTTTTTCTTTTTGTTTTTTGGAGACAGGGTTTCTCTGAATATCTCTGGCTGTCCTGGACTCGCTTTGTAGACCAGGCTGGCCTCGAACTCACAAAGATCCGCCTGCCTCTGCCTCCCAAGTGCTGGGATTAAAGGCGTGCGCCACCACCGCCCGGCTTTTTCTCCATTCTTTAATGTTGACACTGGATAGTCCTATGTATCTGAGAATGACCTGGAACTTGCTATTAGATTTGAACTTGAGATCCTTTTTTCCTCCTTTTCAGCATTTGTCAACAGGCTTTATGCTAGTACAATCAGCATGTACCAGTGACTTTATATTTTAATTTCTATAAACACACACACATATAATGTGGAAGTATGAAAAATGTGTGGTGTGTTTTAGCACAAACTAGTTGGTATTAATTGTTAATGTGTAGATTTTACCTTTAAAATATTTTTAGATTCATTTATGCTAATACATTAAACCACGAATATGATTCATTTTACTTAACAAGAAAAATGTTGGCTTTTTAAGTACATATACATTATGAGCTGAAGAAGAAGAAGAAGAAAAAGAAGAAGAAGAAGAAGAAGAAGAAGAAGAAGAAGAAGAAGAAGAAGAAGAAGAAAGTAAAGTCTAAAGAAACAACCAATCACCCAAAGGACGATGCTTTAATGCTATTTAAATAAAGAATAAGTGTGTGAAGTAATGATGAGACAAATGGATTTCCAAGACAGGGTATAGATTTCTAAGTATTTTTCTTTCCTTTTTGAGAATTTAATATAATTACATTGTTTCTCTTTTCTCCTCTATGAACCCTCCCATAAACCCCTCCTTGTTCTATTTCAAATTTATTTCTTTGTTTTTTCATTAATTTTTATTTATACATATATATATCATTCCAAATATAATCTCCTCATTCATGTTTTATGTTTTCAAGGCTGGAGAGTTATATATAATTTTTCTATGTAGCCATAGTTTTCCTGGAGCTCACTATGTAGGCAAGGCTGGCTTGAACTCACAGAGGCCATCTGTCTCTGCCTTTGAGTGCTATGCTTAAAAGCAAATGCCACCATGCCTACCTCCAGATTTCTAAGGATGCTACTAAGAAATAGATAAGAAAAGAAAAGGTTTTGGAAAATATGATGTTATGGATTTTGTTTGTTCATTTTCACAGAAATTGTGACCAGTCTTATGATCAGAGCTATCTTTCTTTTTTAATATTTATTTATTAGTTGAGGTTACATCTCCATCTCAGTGTCCTCTTTCTGCCCCTCCAAGTCCCATCCTCCCACCCTCTACCCCCTATCCCTTCCATCCCACTCCTGTGGAGTGGAGTGCTCCCACATAACAGTTCACAGCTATCTTTCAGGCCTGATACATAGACAGTTTTGTGAGCATGGTGGTTTAATTATGAGTGAGCCCCATAGACTCACATGTTTAAATAATTAGTCCCCAGCTGGTGGGTCTGTTTAGAAATAATTATGAGGTATGACCTTGTTAGAATAGATATGTCCATTTGGGAACAGTGGCCTTTGAGGTTTCAAAAGACTTATGCCATTCCCAGGATGTTTTCTTCCTTACGCTTGCCATTTTGAGATAAGACCTCATCCATTTCTGCTTCAATGCTGTTTCTCTGCCATTAGTTACTCCCTCGGATATATGAGCTCAAATGAACATTTTTTGTATAAGTTGTCTTGGTCATAAAATCTTATTACAGCAACAGAAAAGGTACTATTCCAGTAATATAAGTCCTCTCTTTAGTCTGAAATTTACCAACTAAGCTATTCTGAATGGCCAACAAACAGCAGGTATGTGCCTCTATCAACCTACTCAGTGAGAGAATCACCATTATGACTACACCCAACCTTTATTTACTTGAACTTTGTGATTAAATTTAGGTTCTACTGCTTCTCTGTCAAACACTTTACAGACTGAGCTGGATCTCCATCCTTATGTGTTCCTCAAAAAATTCTTTGCTTTGAAATTAAAAGAAAATGTTCATGGACCTAGAAACATGGCAGTCTAACATTAGAAAAGTGTTATTTTGAAGTCAACAAGAAAATAGAAAATTGGGATTCTATTGCTTCCAGAAAGGAATTTAGTTCATTGGCATTTAGACTTTTATTCTATGGCTCTTAAGATCACATGATTTTTTTGTTTTTTTGTTTTTTTGCAGAGAAGTGGAGCACATTTTTATTTATGAAGAATGGGAAATATTTGTATGTAGGAGGCAAAAACATCAAGTTTAGAGTAGGCTGCATTCAACATACTCAAGGGACACTCAAGTAGAGATGCATAATTCAACAGAAACGTGTGTAGAAGTCATCAAAACTTTTAGATTTTGTCTGTATTTCTATATAAATCAGCTTTTGTTTATTTGCAGCATTGGCAGTAAATCTAAATCTATAGAGAAAGGAAATAGTCTAAGAATTTGCCTATATAAGTAGAGACATCCATAAACATGTGATTAGAGTGTCCGGAGGTGGCTTAGCAGAACTGCATAAGTATAAGGAACTGATTTCAAATACCAAATACCTATTTTAAAATATCTAGCATGCACCTCCATGCACCTGTGCCTATAATATCAGCCTTGTGGGGAGAAGAGACAAGAGGCTCACTGGAGACTGCTGTATGCCAGTCTATGTCCAGGTTCTGTGATAGAACCTAACTCAGGGGAATACAATGGAAAATGGCAGAGTAGGATTCCCAACTCTTCCTCTCATCTCCACATTTGCTCATCAGCATGCACATTCACACACAAGCACAGGTATGTACATCACATTCACAGATCTCTCTGCCTTTCTCTGTCTCTCTCTGTCTCTTTCTCTCTCTCTTGTACGTACACACACACACACACCAGAGTGGTTATCATGCAGTCTGCATAATATTTAGTTAAGAAGAAAATAAGATTAAATACGTTCACTGAACTGGAGTGATAAGAAATGTACAATGCATTATTTGTCAAGATTCCTGTTTTAGTTAGGATTTTATTACTGTGAAGAGACACCATAATCATGGCAATTCTTGCAAATAAAAACATTTAATTGAGGCTGGCTTACACTTTCAGAGGTTTAGTTCATTATTTTTATAACAGGGTACATGACAGCATGAAGACAGACATGATGCTGGAGAAGTAGCTGAGAGTTCTATATCTTGATAGAAAGGCAGAAGAAGGTGACCTGTGCCACACTGGGCATAGTTAGAGCATAGAAGACCTCAAAGCCCACCCAACAGTAACACACTTCCTCTAACAAAGCCACACCTCCTAACAGTGCCACTCCCTATGGACAGGCATTCAAATACGTGAATGTATGGGAGCATTCTTATTCAAACTATCACAGATTCCCAAATGCTAATTTTATGTAATTGTTTCACAAAACACACCCTCAAACTCTTCTGTGAGCTGCCACTGAAGACCATGTTGATATTTGTGATCCTGGGTGCCTAGGGGGCAAGTTGATGTCTGTGGTCTTTGCTGCCACCAGAGGCCATGGAGATGTCTGTGATTCCCCCCTGGGGTTGTGTTTATGCTTATGGTCAGTGCTGCCACAGGAGGCCATAATGAGGTACATGGTTGGTGATGCTTTCAGAGACCTTGTGGATGTCTGTGGTCCATGAAGCCACAAGAAACCATATAGAACATGGAATAACATGAAGAAGTCCTTGATTCATGATGCTGCTGGCTGTTATGGGTAGGGAAGCTTCTCTTACAGAGGTATCAATGACTCTAGACTCATAGTTGAGAATGAGAGATGTTTAAGGTTTTGGAAAATCCATTACCCTGGCAACCAAAGAGGAAAAAAGAAAAAAAGAAAGAAAGAAAGAAAAAGAAAACAGAAAAACTATCAGTCTAGACAGGAGGCCATTGAAGAAACTGCTTAATAATTGTGATAAACATGCTGAATTGAAACTCGTCACAGCTGATGGATAATGATAGGGGTGTTGGAAAATAATCAGTTATATTAAAAGAGGTATCCATTGGAGTTTAACCATGCTCGGATAAATATATAGGCAACACAAATTGTACTTGGTGTATTTTTTTTTTTAATTGAGGTGAAGGCCACAAGGGTAGGAGGGTACACTTGGGAGGTATGGGAACTAAGTGTGATCAGTGTGCATTGCATGAAATTCTGAAATAATCAATAAAAATATCATATTGGAAAAAATACGAAATTAAAAAAATAAGAAAAGTAAATAAACAAGTTTCTTTTTTCTCTTAAGTGCAATTTGAAGATAAGAAGAAATAAAATGGACTTTGGTGTTGGAAATTAAAATAATGATCAAGTAATGAATAACACATGTGCAGACAACAACAAAACGAAATGATGAGTTGAGACAGGGCGGAAAGAGGCATGAAATTCAATTCTGTGTTGCTGTTGTTTTTTAAACCAACTATTATTTTTATTGATAACATGAGAATTTCACATCATGCATCCTGATTACACTCATTTCCTAGTCCTCTCAGGTTCACCTCCACTCTTGTGACCTATCCGCCCCCTAAAAAAAAGAAAGAAAGAAGGGAAGAGGAGGAGGAGGAGGAAGAGGAAGAAGAGGAAGAAGAAGAAGAAGAAGAAGAAGAAGAAGAAGAAGAAGAAGAAGAAGAAGAA
>CAJQZJ010032546.1:843871-895558 GCA_907164525.1 Lophiomys imhausi
AAGAAGAAGAAGAAGAAGAAGAAGAAGAAGAAGAAGAAGAAGAAGAACAAGAAGAAGAACAAGAACAAGAAGAACAAGAAAAAGAAGAAGAACAAGAAGAAGGGGAAGAAGAACAAGAACAAGAAGAACAAGAAAAAGAAGAAGAAGAACAAGAAGAAGAACAAGAACAAGAAGAAGAACAAGAAGAAGCTGCCTATATGTGTTGCCCATATACTAATTAAGATCATGATCAAATTGCCAGGGGCCAGCTTTTTAAAAAACAGTGAGTCCTTCCCTGCTGGCATTCCCACCAAAAGCCATCAACTATTGAGAGCATCCTTATTACATTTTTTCTACTAAAATTTTATTACATGATTTAATTTTCTTGTTTATGTTAATATTCTAAACATATCAAAAATTCAGAATTAGAAATTACTGTTGATTTCACAATATAAATACAGCAAATAGGTTTTTCATCATTATCATAATTAATATCAACATGTCAGCCAAAAAAGTAACAGTTTCCAATGAGTGTGTGGTCATATTCTTAAATTAAAAACTACAAGTAATGAATATTATGCAACAGTAGTTTATCTAAAAAAGTTTACACTAAAGAAAGACAGTTTTTCTACTTCTCAGCACCTTGGGATTAAAAAGAAAACCAAGGATAATTTTGCAAACCTCATTTTATTAGAAAATTACTTGACTAAATGATTTTGCTTTATCTGCTTCATGAGTGACCTGGTATTATGTGCTTAGAACAATTATGCATGTACCTCAATGTACTAGTGGCCCAGTATCCTGGGTAACTGCAGGAATAAGAAAACTCATCTCTCACCTAGAAAACTAGTTGGTTCAATGTCCAATTTATGCTTAAGGTTAAACAATAAAGAAGCAGTCTCTATTTTACAAAAATAAAATCTCCTCTTGATCCTCCAGTTTCTTTAAATGTCATTGATGGATTACCTTTGGGAAAGCCATTGGTAAGGCTGACCATTATTTTATATTTAGACTATGAGGATTAAAGTGAAATCAAGTAGGTGCAGTAGGAAAATGATCACAATTAGGCAGCTGCGCTGGAATTTACAATTTTTAAGAGTTCCCTTTGATGGCTTTCTGTCTAGGCTGTTACTTTTTAGGGTAGAGGCAGGGATTGTCAGAGAAGCCTTTGTTTGATATTAGTCTGCATATTATGTGAGACTGGGAGTTAAATTTCCTGGTAGACAGACAAATGGAAGGGTGATAATAAAGGCAATGGATTTCCAAGATGGCAGGCTACCTTATCACCCTCTTGACATAAGCTTGGATGCTTAAAATTTTGATGGAGAATTGTTAGGTTTTTGTCCAAATTATTTTTTGTTCATTCTTTGACTTGGTGTCATGAAATGAGATGACATTTCTGAAATAGTAAAAAGTGATCCCTACTATTTATTTTTCCATATTTTCTTCAACCTTTCTTCCCTGGATAATTTTCCCTCTTAGCTTCCATTCTGTCTTCTCTCCATCTTTAGTGGAGTTTTAATGTTTTATAAGTTTTATTATTCTCTCTCTTTTGACTACCATGTCTCTCTTTACCCTTAGTGTCAGATATCATTTATAAAACAAATCATGACTGGTCATGGGAAGTATGGAGGAACATAGAAAAGAATGCACCTTTATTGTTTGATTCAAAGAAACAAGCCTTGAAGTTAAAATTCAGGCATGGGGCAACTGATCCCCAAGGCCATGCAAACAAAAGGAATTCATGGCCCAGTGACAGCTCTCATGATGATTAATTATATGTGAACTCTGAAGCATCATTTACATTACTCCAATACTATAATGCGTCATCAGCCATAAAATAATATATCTGGTAAACTATAAGCATAGAAATGGAAGATTGCAAAAATTTAATCAATGTAGTGAAAAAAGTCACTAAATTGATTAAAATATCAAAAATGATTCCATACAAAGAATTACCTATCATGAACTGGAAAACTGTTTAGTGAAGAAAAACAATTCTCCTTTTCCACCTCTGACTTGCAATGTATGCAAATATAGGGAATGGAACAAAGATTTACACTTCATTTTCTGATGGGGTTAGCAATCTCCTCATTCATTCATCTGCAGAAATATTCACGTTTCATTCCAACTCATTTTGTGGTCATCAGAAATCTGCAAAGCAAATAGATTTATATTGAAATGTATAAATTATGTGTGTATGTGCATATGTGTGCTTGTTCTCCACAGTATTAAATAATTCTTTACACAGTGTGTTCTTATAATTTATGATACATGTGTCTATAGATGAAGGAAAAGTGTTAATCATAACACTTTAGTGTCGTTTTGATAAGCTGAGAGAGCCTCTAACTGTTTAGATATGAGAGTAAATATGAAGAAGCATCCATTTCATTTTACAGATAATAAAATTGAGACACACTGTAGCTACTTCCTGCAGGCCACACATTATATATGAAAACCTGTAATATAATTTAGTACCTGAGTCTTATATGTATTCTGCAGCTTTATCCAGTGGGTTAGAGGTAATTACAAATTCTGCTATAAATCTCTTTGGAGTGCTTATGATAAGATGATACAAAAATCCATACTTTGATTAGAGATGTATGCTTTGCTCAAACAGATTTTCATGTAGAGTACAGGTTTCTTTTTCTTTTTTCATTTTGACTTCTTTTATTTTCTTTTGTTATTATTTCTGTGTGTGTGTGTGTGTGTGTGTGTGGTGGGATTCAGCCAGTGAGCATGTCCCAGGGCACACAGTGGGAAGGCAGTGGATACTGTGGGAGTTGATTCTCTTCTAACACTGGATACTAGAGGTGGAACTCAAGTTGTCAGACCTACTGACAAGCATCTTTACTTGTCTTTAAGCTATCTTGAAGGTTCAAGATATCTTAAATTCTTCTGATGTTTCCTGTAGGAAAAGGCTTCATTCAACTTTGAAGGGCCCAAAGGATCCTCTGCTGCTAGAGGATGCCCTCTGGAATTGGTTTTTGCCTCACAATAAGTCCTTTCCCAGTTTCTGGGATGTGTTTTTTAGACAATGCACCCTACTCCCCTTTACCTCATTTGCTTTGGTTCAAATGAGATACTTTGCAAGATACTCCATGGCCAAATCATCAGGAATTTCTATTGCCTTCTTGTCATCTTCCCATGTCACTTATTAATCAGTTCTGCAACTCCAGAGTTTGTTTTATCTATCTATCTATCTATCTATCTATCTATCTATCTATCTATCTATCTAATCTGTCATCATCTACTTATTTTATGTGTCCATAAAGTCCAGAGGTCAACTCCAGTTGACTTTGCTCGGTGTTACCCATATTGTTTTTGGAGACAGGGGAACTCACCAGAATGGAGCTTGCTGATTGTACCTTGCTGTATGACTATTGAGTCCCAGGGATCTATCTACTATCTCTGCATACCCAGTATAGAATTTTAAGATGTGTTCTGGGATGGAATTTGGTTCTTTAAATTTGCGCAACCATCATTTTACCAACTTAGCATCGTCCCAGAAACAGTGTAATTTTCATTTCAGAATGTATTGCTGTGCCCATTAAAATGGATTTTGTGACATTCAATTGACTGGTGACCTCCTTTCTTGTCATTTTGGAGCATGCTCTCCAGGATAGCACTGAATTTCTGTGTCATTTACTCCTGCATTCTCAGGGATAAAATAGAAGTGACATTTATCAGACTTCTCTGTGAAATAAGTCAAACTAGTAGAAAACCAGAGAGCTCTTACTTTCACAAAGGGGTACAATTCCAGGTCACATTTATCAGTGAAGAAATTTAACTTGGCTTCCAATCTCAATTGATCTGCATTTCATTTTTACTTATAGAAAACACTTAAATCAAATCACAATTGCCTCACCTCTCATCCTTTCCTTCCCTTTTGTTCCCTTCCATTCCCTTCTCTTCCTTTCCCTTTCCATCCCTTCTTGGTCTTCTCTACCACTTCCCCCCCCCCCATAGTCTTGTCCCTCTTCTCTCCTCCTTACTCCTCCCCATCATTTCCCTTTTGTTGCATCTATTCCCCTAAGTTACTGATTCTCTTCTCTCTTCCATATCCTATTCTTTCCTACATACATACCCCTGTCCTGTCTTACCCTTCCTTGTTTTTGTTGTTGTGGCTTTTTTTCTTTGGCGGTGGGAAGATAAGTACTCCTAATCTATTCTAGAGAGACATAGAACTCTATCGAAGCTACTGGATTCTGGGATTACAGTATACACTCTAATGTTCTAGGTTGAGTAACACAGCTAAATTTAAAAACATGATGTCCTGTGTAAAATGAATGTAATTTGTGTGTATGTTTAAAGGTATGCAGATATGCGTATGCTTGTGCCAATGTAGGCTAGAGATCAGCTTTGTGTATTCCTCAGAAACTACTTTGTGTGTGTGTGTGTGTGTGTGTGTGTGTGTGTGTGTGTGTATGTTATTTGATAAAGTTGAAATACTTTTAATTTACTGTTATTAAGTGGGGGTACTTCAGCCTGTGTGTTAAGGTCAGAAAGCAACTTTATGAATTTGGTTCTATTTTTACACTTTAAGTCTAATGCATCTCAACAACCCCATGTTGTCACCTCATCAATGTCACCATGATTTTTGAGACCTAAAAATAACAAATTTCATTTCAAAGTTTCAAGATGAACTCTGTGGTGACAATTAGGACATTCATGGTAGTGTGCCACTAAGATATCTACCTAATGTCAAAACATTTCTACAATTCCAAAGTAACATGTTGAGTCCATTAAGCCATGTTGTTTCTCCACATCAGTTCCTGCAACACTCACTTATGTTCTGAATCTGTGAATCTATTTGATGAGAGTAGTAATCTTTATGAGCATTTATAGATCTTCCTGTGTGTGGCTAGCTGTCTGAGTTAGGATCAAGTTTTAAAGGTATATTGCACTGTAGCACCCATGAGACCTCCACTCTTTCTCATAAGTACTATTTATTTTACATTGATCATCTCTTTCTGACTTTGAATATACTGAATGGTACTGATTTGCTGAAATGATCTTTTTATTCTCACCAAAATCACATGTTGTTGTTTTATTTCTCAACTCTCAGACCTGTTCACTGGGAGTCATTTTAGTCTTGCAACAATGAAACATGGTAATCATTTTGTAGTTCCTTTGTAGATTTTGGGCTTGTTAAATCTGAACTTTCTGATATATTCTGTTTTCATAAGAGTGTGCTAAATATTCTGGACTCTAGCAATTATTATTGTAAGCTCATGCACATGGATATATGCATGAGCTTACAATAATAATTTCACTATGTCTTTTCTAACTTAGATGTTTTTGAATCTCTTCTTCATGCCTAGTTACTTTGTCAGTCCTAATTTAATTCCAGCTGTGACAGTCAGTATATTTCTCTTGCCACTAATCTTGGAAATATCTATGCATTTTGTTTTTGAAAATGATACTAAGTGTAGGCTTTTCAGAGATACCCTTGGTCTAGAATGATAAAGTTTGAAATTTCTATCTTCATATTTTTTATTATATAAAGATTTTGGGTTTTGTTAATTGTTAAGTTGACACCTGTTAATATCATGTATTTTCCTTGTTAAAGTATAATATTAATTGATTTTTAATATGAAAACATCCCTCTGTATCTTTCCTATGTTCCTTGGGATCTTGGTGTAATTGTTTTTTCATTTGTTTCTTTGTTTGTTTCATGGTTATTTATTAAAATTTTTCATCAGAAATTGCATTTAATATATTTTCTTTCATGTGGCTTTTGCATTAAAGTCAAAAGAAGAACTTAAGAAGTCATTCAGGGCACTTAAGATGGCACCAGCCCATGCAGACACATTTTGAATGCGGGGAAAACAGCCACAAAGCCACAGAGTGACAATCTGAGTGACTCTAATGCACTGGGATTCACCTAGCTACCCAGGGATCATTAAAAGTCCCTGGTCAGGACTCTCCTCTCTTCTCTCAGACTGTCAGCAAAACAGACCAGCTGAAGCCTCTGAATCTGGAAATTAGAAATCTTCACCAGGAGAGCCTCAGGGTAAGAACTACTCAATTACCCAGCAGGCAGACCCAATCTCCAGACAGGGTTACACACAAGCTTCCTGGGCCCCCAGATTCCACACAGGCATCTTGGCTATTTAGCAAAGGGTCACAGACCTGGGGGAGTGGAATATACTCTTAGCAGAGCCACAGAACAGTGGCGGGGTAGCACAGCAGCACGCAGGTCCGGTCTGCAGCAGGAAAGACCAGTGGGTCCAGAATGGGATAGTCTGGCAGGTCCATAGCTGCATTTTGGAAAGCGCAAGCAAATTTAGGCTTCCCCAGAGGGGTGTTGGACATACATATAGGCCCCCTCCATTGGATTTACAGACACAGGGAAAAAACACTGCAGCTTGTCTGAGCAGCAGGATACACTTCCAGCAGAGCTGCAATGTACCAGAACTTGGAAAACAGTGGCCCCAAATTTCCATTCTCCAAAGCCAGCTCCATACAGATATAGGTGGAGCTGTAAGAGTGGCAGAAAGGCAGGTGGCCAGGTCGGAAGGTAGATCTGTTCTCCAAAGTGTCCAAGCCCTGGACAAATAGTGGGATTAATACCAGAATCCTTTGCGAGTTCTGGCACTTCCGGCAGGAAACCAAAGCTTAAGCATATTTAGTCCCACCTCTGGAACAGTGAGGTTTTGGCCTGGGGGACACTGCTGAGGGACTAACCTTAAGGGCATGGAGTCAGGTCCTTTCAAGACTCCAGCAAGCGGCCTCAACCCCCAAACATGGGACCTCCAGAACTCACAGAATCTGTGCCTGGGCACACAGGACCATACCAGCAGAGCCACTGCAGGCTGAATACTCAGTGTGCAACATAGAGGACTCTGACTTGGGAGCAGTGAAACAGTCCTGGGCCATTCCTTCTTGCATGGGAGTTTGCTGCACCATCTCACAATGCTTCTGACTATTAGATGCACATTGACCCTGAAAACCCTGAGAACAGCTGGAGAGGACTACAAGCATGGTCCCGAAACTTAAGCTTCAGGGGAGCTACAACTCCACCCAACAGTCTGTGGCCTACCAACCTACATTATCATCTGTACGCAGACCAGTTGGACCTGAGGCACCTACAGGAACATAGCACACCATATCCCCTCACCTGAGTCACCAACTGAAACAAAACGGGAAGGGTTGAGCTCTGGGAGAAACACTGAGAATCTCCACACAAGGCCCCATCCAGCCAGTGGAAAGCAGCAGATCACAAACTGATAGAACTGCTACACCAAAGCTCCCCCTTTGGAACCAAACCCAAAAGGCACCAGGAATAAACAGCTAAGAACACCAAAGGGCTAAAGGTCAGAGAAAAAAACAGAAACAACAGAAGTCAGGGAGATATGACTCCAACAAAACACAACTATGCTAGTACAGCAAGCTCTGACCACTTCATCACAGCTGAAACATATGAAAAGGATGACAATTCTACATTAAGGAAAATGATAGAGTCCTTTCAAGAATAATTTACATCTATGAAGGAATTCAAAAAATCCACACTTTCACAAGTGAAAGCAGCAGATAATACCATTAGAGAGCTCCAAGCCAAAGTGGCTCAACTTGAACAGGAAAAAGACAGGGCAAAGAAAGATTTCCAGGAAAAGACAAGCAAATTGGAACAGGAAATGTACAAAATGAATAAAATCATTCAAGCCATGAAAATGGAAATGGAAACAATAAAGAAAACACAGTCAGAGTTGAGAGTGGAAGTGAAGAATCAAGGGAAGAGAACAGGAACTACAGACATGTATCAAAAATAGGATACAAGAGATGTAAGACAGGATCTAAGGCATGGAAGATTCGATGGAAAAAATCAGTACAACATCCAAAGAAAATGAGAGAGCTAAAAAATCTCTCACCCATAACATCCAATAAATCAAGGACTCAATGAAAAGACAGAACCTAAGAATTATAGGCATAGAGGAAAGAGAAGACTCCTGACTCCAAGGTCCAGCAAATATCTTCAACAAAATCACAGAAGAAAACTTCCCAAACCTAAAGAATAACATGCCAATAAAATTCCAAAAGGCTTATAGAACACAAGACAGATTAGATCAGAAGAGAAACTCCTCTCGCCAAATAATAATTGAAACTCCAAATATACAGAAAAAAGAAAGAATATTAAAAGCTGTAAGAGAAAAAGATCAAGTAACATATAATGGCAGACCCATCAGAATTACACCTGACTTCTCCTCAGAAACTCTAAAAGCTAGAGGGGCCCGGACAAATGACCTACAAGCCCTAAGAGAACATAGGGGCCAGGTCAGACTACTATACCCAGCAAAACTCTCTATCAACATAGATGGAGAAAACAAGATATTCCATGACAAAAATCAAATTTAAACAATATCTACCCAAAAGCACAGCCCTACAGAAGATACTAGAAGGAAAATTCCAATCCAGAGAAGACAACTACACCCAAGAAAGTCAAGGAAATAAAAAACTCCACAGCAACTAAACCAAAGAAACACAGGACGACAATCTATACCAAAATAATGAGAAATAACAACCCCTGGACACTAATATCCATCAATATCAATGGACTCACCTCCCCAATAGAAAGACACAGACTTAAAGATTGGACCCATAAACAATTCCCATCATTTTGCTGCATACAAGAAACACATTTAACTAACAAAGATAGACACTACCTCAGAGTAAAGGGATGGGAAAAGGTATTCCAAGCAAATGGACCCAGGAAGCAAGCTGGATTAGCCATCCTAATATCAAACAAAATACACTTCCAACCGAAGTTAATAAAAAAAGACAGAGAAAAGCATTACATACTCATTAAAGGAAATATTCATCAAGAGGACATCTCAATATTGAACATCTATGCTCCAAATACAAAGGCACCTACATTTGTAAAGTAACTCTTCTAAGACTTAAATCGCATATCGATCCCCAAATATTAGTAGTGGGAGATTTCAACACTCCACTCACAACAATGGACAGATCATCAAGACAGAAGCCAACTAGAGAAATAATGAGTCTAACAGAGCTCTTGAACCAAATGGACCAAACATATATCTACAGAACCTTTCACCCAAACACAAAAGAATACACCTTCTTTTCAGCACCACAAGGAACCTTCTTGAAATCAAACATATAGTCGGACACAAAGATATCCTCAACAGATACAAGAAAATTGAAATAACCCCTTGTATCTTATAAGACCACCATGTAATAAAGCTGGACTTCAATAGCAAAAGGATCAACAGAAAGCCTACACACATGGGAATTGAACAATTCTCTACTGGATGACTACTGGCTCAGGAAAGAAATAAAGAAGGAAATCAAAGACTTCTTAAAATCCAACGACAATGAAGGCACAACATACCCAAACCTATGGGACACAATGAAAGCTGTGCTACAAGGAAAGTTCATAGCACTAAGTGCCTTCAAAAAGAAAATTGTGACAGCTCATATTAGTGAATTAACAGCTAAACTGGGTGATTTGGAAAAAAAAAAAAAGAGGCAAACACTCCCAAGAGGAGCAGAAGGCTGGAAATAATCAAACTTAGGGCTAAAATCAACAACTTAGAAACAAAAAGAACGAAACAAAGAATCAATGAAACCAAGAGTTAGTTCTTCAAGAAAATCAACAAAATAGACAGACCCTTAGCCAAATTAACTAAAAGGCAGAGGGACAAAACCCACATCAACAAAATCAGAAATGAAAAGGGAGAAATAACAACAGATATTGGGGAAATCCAGAGAATATTTGGGTCGTATTTTGAAAATTTATACTCCACCAAATTTGAAAACTTAAGCGAAATGGACAATTTTCTTGATAGATTCCACCTACTGAAGCTAAATCACGATCAGGTTAACAGATTAAACAGTCCTATAACTCCTAAAGAAATAGAAACATTCATTAAAATCTCCCAGCGATAAAAAGCCCAGGGCCAGATGGTTTTAGCATAGAATTCTACCAGACCTTCAAAGAAGAGCTAACACCAATACTCTTCAAACACTTTCATCAAATAGAATCAGAAATAACACTGCCAACCTCATTCTATGAGGCAACAATCACCCTGATTCCTAAACTACCCAAAGACCCAACAAAGAAAGGAAACTTCAGACCAATCTCCCTCATGAACATAGATGCAAAAATACTTAATAAAATACTAGTAAACCGAATTCAAAAACACATCAAAAGTATCATACACCATGATCAAGTAGGCTTCAACCCAGGAATGCAGGGATGGTTCAACATATGAAAGTCTATCAATGTAATTCACTATATAAACAAGATGAAAGAAAAAAACACATGATAATCTCCCTAGATGCGGAAAAAGCATTTGACAAAATCCAACACCCTTTCATGCTAAAAGTTCTGGAAAGAATGTTGCATACAAGGACCGTACCTAGAAATAATAAAGGCAATACACAGCAAGCCAGTGGCCAACATCAAATTAAATGGAGAGAAACTTGAAGCATTTCCTCTAAACTCAGGGACAAGACAAAGATGCCCACTTTCACCATGTCTCTACAATATATTACTTGAAGTTCTTGCTAGAGCAATAAGAAAATTAAAAGAGATCAAGGGGATACAAATTGGAAACGAAGAAGTCAAATTAACCCTATTTGCAGATGATATAATAGTATACATAAGAAACCCCAAAAATTCCACCAGAGAACTCTTACAGCTGATAATCACCTTCAGCAAGGTGGCTGGATACAAAATAAATTTAAAAAATCAGAAGCCCTTCTTTATCCAATAAACAAATGGACTGAGAAAGAAATAAGGGAAACAACTCCCTTCACAATAGTCACAAACAATATAAAATACCTGGGGGCATCTCTCACCAAGCAAGTAAAGGACCTGTACAACAAGAACTTCAAGCCCCTTAAGAAAAAAATTGAAGAGGTCATCAGAACTTCTCCCATGCTCATGGAGAGGTAGGATCAATATAATAAAAATGGCCTTACTACCAAAAGCAGTATATAGATTCAATGCAATTCCTATCGAAATACCAACACAATTCTTTATAGACCTGGAAAAAGCTATTCTCAATTTCATATGGAAGAACAAATAACCCAGAATATCTAAATCAATCCTGTACAATAAAAAACAACTGGAGGTATCATCATCCCAGATTTCAAGCTGTACTACAGCACAATAGTAGTAACAACAGCATAGTACTGGTAAAGAAACAGACCAGTAGATCAATGGAATCAAATTGAAGACCCAGAAGTGGACCCACACACCTATGGCACCTAATTTTTGACAATGGAAAAAGGACAGCATCTTCAACAAATGGTGCTGGTTCAACTGGATGTCCACTTGTAAAGAATGAAATTAGACCCATACTTATCACCTTGTACACAACTTAAGTCCAAGTGGGTCAAAGACCTTAACATAAGGCCGGTCACACTTAATCTACTAGAAGAAAAATTGGGAAAAACCCTCGAACTCATTGGCACAGGTGACAACTTCATGAACAGAACACCAACAGCTCAGGACCTAAGACCAACAATCAATTCATGGGACCTCATGAAATTGAAAAGCTTATGTAAGGCAAAAGGCGCTGTCATTCGAACAAAATGACAGCCTACAGATTTGGAAAAAATCTTCACCAACCCCACACCTGACACAGGGCTAATATCCAAAATTTACAAAGAACTCATGAAACTAAATGCCAAGAAACCAAATAATCCAATCAAAAAATGGGGAACAGAGCTAAATAGAGAATTCACAAAGGAGGAATCCCTAATGGCTGAGAGACACTTGAAGAAATGCTCAGCATCCTTAATCAGAGAAATGCAACTCAAGACGACTCTGAGATTCCATCTCACACCTGTCAGAATGGCTAAGATCAAAAGCTCAAATGACAGCACATGCTAGCGAGAGTGTGGAGAAAGGGGTACCCTACTCCATTGCTGGTGGGAGTGCAGGCTTGTGCAACCACTATGGAGGTCATTCTGGGGATATCTTAGGAAACTTGGAATAGCTTTGCCTCATGACCCAGCCATACCACTTCTGGGTATACATCCAAATGACTCCTCACCGAATCACAAGGAAATTTCCTCATCTATGTTCATAGCAGTCTTATTTGTAATAGCTAGAAACCGGAAACAACCCAGATGTCCCTCAACTGAAGAATGGATTTAAAAACTGTGTTACATCTACACGATGGAATATTACTCACCTACCAGAAACAATCAAATTATGCAATTTGCATCAAAATGGATGGACCTAGAGAATCTCATTCTGAGTGAGCTAACCCAGACTCAGAAGGATGCACATGGCATCTATTCACTTATAGTCGGATTTTAGCTATATAGTACAGGATATCTATACTACAACCAATTCACCAAAGGGAACATAGACATAGACTTTTTTTTTTAGTTTTCTTTCCCTTACAATGAGAAACTTTTCATTGGTGGTTTTGCCTTGTAGGTCCCCAGTGTATGAGGAGGCTCTTGGCCCTCATATGACTTCTGAACTGGGGTTGGGGGCTGTTATGTAGGGACACACCACTCCAGAGGAGTGGGATGGAAAGGTTATGGGGTAGAGGGTGTTAGGGAGGGGCTGGGAAGGGGGGAAAGAGGTCAATATGATGGAGATGTAACCTGAAGCAACAAATAAATAAATTTATATAAAAAAGAAGTCAATCGGGAACTATTGTTTCCTTTTCTATTACTGACATTTCTGTGAAAGAACAGTGCTAATTTTTAAAAATGTGACAAAATTTGCATATGACACTTTTAGTCCTTTGGAGGTTTTCTTTTCTAAGGGTTTAATTTTTTTATTTTCTGATATAATTTACTTATTTACTCTACATTTATTAATATTGTCCAAAAATTCAAAATCATTTTTGGATATGTCTTTCTAGGATGTTGTTCTTTGCAGAATGTTCAGTGGATGATTGGTAGCTTACCTTGTTCCTGCAGATTATCTTTAGGTAATCTCTACCAACTAAGCTACAGTTCCAGTTTTTTTGTTTTGTTTTGTTTTTTTTTTGGATTTTCACAAGCCTAGGCCTGGATAGAGCAATCTTGGCCCATCTAAGCTAGCTAGCTCTTAATTCTATTACCCAAAATGACCCCAGATGTATATACGTCCCCTTAGACTGCCATTCTCCATGCTAGGCCGATGTTCCTGTCCATGTGGAATGAGGCTCTTTTCTCTAACCCATGGCGTGTGTCTTCTTCTTCCTGCTCCAGGCTGGAATGCTTTAATCCTCTGTCTAAAGCACAGGCTTCCTGTTCTAATCACAGGAAGTCCCACATTTCTCTGTCTTTGCCCAATCTCAGGCCTCGGCATTTTATTTAAACAATTGGTGTCAATGAAAGTAACAGACAGAAAGCAGGACCAATTGATTAACATTTAGAATGCTTAACACTACCCCAACAATTCCCTCCTTTGTAAAAAAAAAAAAAAAAAAAGGCTAAATTTTTTGACTTCACATAGTAAAACAGTAAGAACAAATATGAAACAGTCAAGAAAACTATATATAAAGGTTACACACATAATGTTTAGCCTATTTGTATCAGGCAATCTTGAAGAAGGAAAAAATCATCTGTCTATCTTGGTGTGTCTAAAGTTCTGAACCTAAATAATTTCTTTCATATCCTATATTCATAAACCTAAAGATTTTATTTAGACTTGAAAACATCCTTTTAAATCCTCAACAACTCAAGTTCAATTGAAATTTTCTAACTATTATGCCTTCAACCCCATCAAAGACATAAGAAGGGATAAAGTTATTATTTGAGTGATTAGGAAGCATAGGAGAGCACCTTCCAAAAAGAAATTTGACAGTTTTTTTGCCTAGATAGTCCCAAATATCTCTCAATATCGTTGGAGCATCATCTTCAGCCTTCTGGCCAAGCATTTTTCACAGGCTAAATTGTGCAGCAGGAAATAAGGATTTTCCCATTCTGTCTCTGCAGAGTCAGGACATCAGCTTACCTGTATTTATGCTCTGGTCCATCTTTGGACTTTATATAGTCTGTTGAGAGAGCAGGGGTATTTTACCCAATATAATTATCTTCTAATGGGAGATTTCTTTTTTTTTTTCTTTTTTTCTTTTTTTTTTTTTTTTTTTTTTTTTTGATGCTCATTATCTTCTTCCAAGTCAAATGGGAGCTGTCAGGAGCTGACTGTCTTTAGTCAAACAATTCTTAAAAAAATAAAATGTCTTTCAATGCCAATTTCTGTATGCCTCTGAGGGTTTTGAAGACATCTATCGATTTATTTATGAATCAATCTATCATCTATCCAGGTTTTTATTTCTACATAGTTAGATGTCCATGTTTAATCTCTAATTTTATATTTTTATATTTTTTTCACTTTCACAGATCTAGCTAAAGTATTAGCACCTCCTTTGATTATATTAAGGAAGTAATTTTTGACTTTAATGATTCTTTGTACTGTTTCCTACTTCTTTTCATTTATTTACTTATATCATAAAATGTGTTATCTCCCTTTCCAGCTCTTGTTTATACATTTTTACAGTTCAAAATAGGGTATAATTTTTTAAATAAGATATAGCCTTGCTATGAACTTTACTTTGCAAACCTCCTTCCCTGAGCCTTGTCCTCTAGTATGTGATCTTTTGGTTTTCTTTCATTTTTGACTACTTTGTCTAATTTCTTTAATGTATTTTCTTTTGAATATTTTCTACAAGTGTCTACTCTCTGCACCTCATATA
Organism: Lophiomys imhausi; assembly: GCA_907164525.1. Classification (NCBI taxonomy): domain Eukaryota; kingdom Metazoa; phylum Chordata; class Mammalia; order Rodentia; family Muridae; genus Lophiomys; species Lophiomys imhausi. Next base: position 858,529 of record CAJQZJ010032546.1, read on the forward strand.
TTTTTCGTGTTCCAGTTTTCCTTTAATTGTTCATTCATTCTTCCATATTGGAAACAGATAGTGTACATTAGTTTTATAGTTATTTATTATTATTATTACTATTGTGTGTGTGTGTTAAACTCAGGGTATGTTTCTTTCCAGCTGACCAGATTGTACCTCATTCATGAGTTTGGGGAAAACTGTTTTCTCCTTCTAGATGTTTGTGATCTTTCTGAAGTTTCTTCACTTTTAGTTGATTTCACTTTTGTCACTATATTTATTATTAAAAGAAGAGAATGACAGGGCCAGAGGGAGAGAAAATGTAACAAATCTTCTCTAGTACTTTAAATTTTCCTTTTCTGGGTGAGTGGTGACTATGAACTTCTGACTGTTTCTAAAATTCTGATGAAGCTGGTCTTTCCTATTTGTTTTATTTTTCTTTTCTTTATTCCTTCTTCCTTTTATTTTCTTTGTAAAAAAAAAATATTGAAAGTCACTCACAGCATTAGTTGGTTGATACTACTGTGTCAAATTTTCTACTTTGAAAGCTTGGGAAGGACGAAAGAATAGGGTAGAGGCAGGGCATGTTCTGCTGGAGAAAATAACTTATTTCCAGTGCATGCAGAAGGGCTTTCCCATCACTATCTTCACCCTTTTATGGATGCATATATGTAGATATGCTGATATGAGGATATGTATTTGAAAGGTACTCTATATAAAAATACAGATGCCACCTAGCTCTAATCAACTCACTCACCACGATGATTTTTCATGTTCACTGGATCTGTTTATTTTCATAGCAGAATCCATTTGCTTTATGTGGGAACAGGTGTAACTGTATTTGCACCAAAAATGTCCCCATCCTGGAGTTAAGCAGCACTTTACAGTTGTTGCCTGAGACTTCACCTACATGCACAATTAGTGAACAATGAGGAACTCATTACCTCTTTTATCTTTACAGCCCTGAAAACAAACTATTAAGACTGGTGGTGTGAAAGGACACACAAAATCACATTCACATAAAAGCACAGCACAGTGTTCTTAGGTTTCTATGATGGGGAAAGCATCTGTTCTCTTATAAGATATGTGACAATTCTCAAAATTGGTATTGCTTTGTTATCCAGTGACCATAATAGCTCATTTGATAATATTATTATTTTTAGATAAATTAGAGTATAAAATAATGATATATTCACACAATTTTAAAGAAAGTCACCTTTTGGAGAATCTGGAAGTCTAGATTTATTTTTCATCCCCTTTACGGCTGAGCAAATCCTTTGAACAAGAGGTCCAATAACTTTATCCATCTTTGCCAAAAGGAGGCTACACATCTCTAAAACCTGTGCCCCCAAGTCATACTTTAAACTTTAACTATTTGATCCATATTAGTGAGTTGGCCTACACAAGGGCACAAAGCTCCTGTTGTATTTGTGTTCATCGTTAGTATCTGAGGAAACTTCAGGCATCCTGGCTTCTTTTTTCTTTCTTCCTCCAGTAAGTTTTAAGGGAGAGACCTTCCATCCATGCATGTCTCACACCGTCACACAATGCCCATAATCTTCTGGCTTATGTTTGGTTTCCGAAGCTCCTTGAGCCAAACTCAGGCTTCCTGCACTAGCTTCCTCATTCTAGAGTCTTCTGAAGACCCTAGCAATTCTTCACTATCAGTCGTTCTTACTTTTCTCTTCTCTAGTTTTTGTTTTTCTTTCAAGGCAGCATTCATTATTTGAGAATAATCCAGAGTGCAAAAGGATGCTCTGTAAATACATTTGAAACCAAACAAAGAGGGTTTCCTTGGCCTGGGTTTTGATGTTAAGTCCCTTCACACATTTGTGGGTGCAAATTCTGGTGGTAATGGCATATGAGAATATGCATATACAGGTCAGTCTCAGCTGTGATTTATTGCCTGTCATCTTGTTGGAGACAAGATCTCTATGATATTCCTCCGTTTTTGAAGGTGGTCCAGCTTGTTTGCTGGCTTCCTGGTCTGTCTTCTAGATTCCACATCCCTGTGTCTCTTTTGCTTAATTTGTAGTACATAAAGCTCATCTTTATACTTTTTCTTTACTATCAATCTTCTTCTTGAAGATACATATAGTCTGTATTATCTCATGTATATACTGCTAGTTCTGGATTTCATGTCTTCTATCAATCTTCATAACATTATAGATACACATCTTACTGGTTGAAATATATCCATTTGAAAGTTTACTGAGGACTGTTGAAGAAATACTTTTAAACTATTTATTTATTATTATATTAATAGCTCTATACACCTTCAAACCTGCCTACCCACTGTATGGCAAAAGGGATATTATTAGGGACAGAGTGTAGACCTCTTTACTCATAGGTCCTTGGGAGATTTTTCAGTAGTCCAGCCAAATCAGCATACAAGCAGCAATGGGAACACAGCTAATCAGTAAAACAGCAGCAATTTTGGGGAGCACCAGCAAGGATATCTGAAGAAACAGTGGCTCTCTTGTCTCCACAGAGGGCCTGACTTAAGCTCAGTCTCACCTGGTCCATGATTGGCAGCAAGTCTCAGCAGCAACAAACTTCAGAAAAAGTGTTGTCTGAAGTTTTTGAAGTGAAACAGTAATGAGAAATGATGAGAAGTGATGTTAAACCAAAGCCCTTTCATGTTTCCAGGGTCTCCATTTATACCTCCTCAAAATTTGCACAAGGATTCTTTCCAATTGGCCAACTTCATCCCTTCTGCATGATATACTTCCTTTTAACCAAGATCAAATGGTCTCCAAGAAGTACACCAATCAAAGGATGTTTTCCAGCAAAAAGCATGTGTCACACACATGACAGTTTCTAGGAGGCAAAACACCATACACTCTTCCATCAAGGTGTTCTACAAACCCCTTTCATATGTCTGTTTTTCAGCAGTGAACAAAGCACCCCCATACCCCTTATTTTAGACCAAAACAAAAACACATTCATTCAACATAACCATGTTTCTAAAGAAAACAAAACTCCACCACAGTCTTCCCCAAATTATGTTAAATGGTTATTGTTTTGAAACAAGTATTAAAGAGTATAGTAAATAAGACAAAGATGCTGACGAATTTCCATGTGTGTGTACATATGTGTGTACCTGTGCACACTCATTTGGATACCAGCTGATGTTATAAGCTATTCTATCTTTATGTGCCTCATTCCCTTAAGACAGACTATGTTACTGAACCTGGGGTGAGACTAATAGTCAGTCTGCTCTCCACCCCTGTAATTCTTCTGACTCCTCCCATTACAGAGCTGGGATCACAGGCATGTACCAGGTAACATCCAGCTCTAGTGTGATTACTGAGGATTCAAACTCAGGTCATTATGACTGAGTAAAATCTCTCTTACCAACTTAACCATCTCCTTAGCCCAGTTCAATGAATTTCTGAAAAGGTGATGCACTGTTTTGTTTTTTTTTTGTTTTTTATTTTTTTTAGCATCAGGACACTACCTTTGATTCCTTTGCCAGCAAGCATGAAGATACCAGTATTTTTATCACTCCACAAATAAGATATAACTAGACATATTCTTTGAGCATTTTCTTATATATATTTTACCTTAACATCATAAGTGAGTATATTCAGGAGTCTTTCAACCATACAATAGCTGTACACTATATTGTTACACAAATATATAATTTATTTCTTGTCATTATTCAATATGCCTATAGGTTTGAGGTGTTATATATATCACATCTATTAAAAGTGTATTGTACATGTGTTTGGGTGAAAACTTTATATACCACTTAGGCATTTCACAGGGTAGAATGTCTGAATATGTGGATATTTACTTTAAAGACTCAGTTAGACAATTTCCTAGCATGTCAGTAATTTATAATTTTACTACAAATTTATGAGAGCAATCTCAAATTTGATATACCTAAAACCAAATTTCTTTTGCATCCTATAATCCTACTTCCTCTAAAGTTATCTGTTATTTAAATAAGAAATTTATCTTTCTGTTTGCTCATGACTCCAAACTAAATTTACATTCCTGACTTGACCCTTGTCAACTCTCTTGACTCTTATTTTCCTCTCTTACTATATTCCCAAATCCAGTAGCAAAGACCTTAAAGCTCACTTAAAATATAAGCACATGCACAAATACACACAAGTAAAAATAAATTATATAGAAATATATGTGAACATAATGACATCATGACATGCAGAGAGAGACATAATGAGAGAGAATGAGAGATATAATGAGAGAGAGACAGAGAGAGAGCATAATGACATACAGAGAGAGAGAAAGCGAGAGGTAGAGATGAGTGACAGAGGAAGAGAAACGGAGAAAAAATTAATGAACAGTAATGTTCTAGTCCGTCTTATCTGGTTTTATTTTAACAATCACTTATCCAAGGTCACTCAAGGTATTGTGAATGTATTTTTTTTGATACTTTCAGGAAGAAAGACTACATGCAAAAATTAATTTTGGTATGATCTTCTAATTATTATATTTTATATTTTTATATTTTTTAATTATGTGTATGTATTAAGTATGTGCACATGCAGGTGGGTATCCGAGGAGGCCAGAAAATGACATTGGATTCCCTGAAGCTGGAGTTACAAGAGGTTGTAAGCAGTCAAGAAACCACATTTAGGTTCTCTGTAAGAACATCAGGCTCTTAACCACTGTACCATATATATCCACTGTATCATATATGTGTAAATAATATGCATGTATATGCACATATTTATACATGTATACTATTCATACATACATACATATACGTGTGTGTGTGTGTGTGTGGGTGGGTGGGTGTGGGTGTGGGTGTGTGTGGTTAGGTACTACCCACAGATTCAGGTATACATGGGGAGGGACATCTTCATGGATTGATTCCAGTATGAGAAGTATGAGAAACTCATCTTTCAAGTAGGAGTTATGAAGTTATGAGGCCTGGACCATAGTTTCCTCCATCATAGATTCTGCTCTATAGCATAAACTGGGTCATGGGAGGCTAAGGACACTTATGCTGGGCTGTAGTGCATCACTGACTCAGCCTTGGGTCTTCATGGATTGTTCTTCTATTCTAGCAAACCCACCACACTCCCTCTCTTACTACCTTTCAGGTTGTCCAAGGACACTCCAGGCTCTATATCTTTGATCATGCTATTATTTCTACTTACATGTGCTATACTAATGAGTTACCATCTCCTCTAGAAAGCAAAGATTGTCTCTTGTTCCTCCTTGACACATCATATTCTCTTTTCTCTATTTTTCCCCTGTGGAACACTTATTGAACTGGTGGTTATCTGCTTATTAAGTTCCTAACATTAAAAAGAACAATTGTGAAAATACATACACCTGTGTCTTATTCTATCTATTTTCCTGATATTTGGTTAGATGATGGTCCTACAGTTACTGGAATGTGGTGTATTTATTGAATGAATAAATGGATTTCTCCATTAAAAAGTAATTTTAAAATAGAGCAATAACCTAAATATACTAAGAATTGATAAGTAGTTAAAAGACTACAAAGCTTAAATTCTCTAGTGAAAACTCAAATTCACAAGGGTGATATTCAGGGATGGTAAGCAATACGAATGTATCTATCCATGCCAAATAACTAAGAGATTCTGTAGAAGCCTAAAACTTTTTCATGTCCACAATGTTAATTACATACACAAGCCAGGTAAAATAAAATAATATGAATTTCTTAGCTATGTAATAGCATCATTCAGTGTGTTCACATGTTTTTGAATAGTTAAGTCTGGCCTTTGGCAGAGGAATAATTGCTCTTCCTTGTGATGATATTATGAATTCTAAGACTTTTTACTTAGGTGTGGCTCAGTGCCAGGTTATAAGTGGCTAGGGATTTTTGAAATAGTATGAGTAGGACAGTTTATTATATTAAAACTTATTAATGTGACCTACATTCTCATGACTGAGTTTTAAAATATTCAATATAATTGTGATATCATTTAGCAAAACCATTAGAGATTAAAATGTTATTTCAGAGGGCATATTTTTAATAAGTATCTATGCCAACTCTTCATTTAACACAACTCAAATAAAGTTGCTTAAAGAAAACAGTCTTTTTTTTCTCCTAAGTTCCTCTTTTACTGATATTCTAACCCAGAGAGTTACATAATTAGCAAGGCATGTATTCAGCTCTTATCATACAGTCATTAAGATGCCATGATGTATACTTTATTCTGGGCTCTAGTTTTAATCAACGAAGTAGAACAGAAGATAAGGAGAGAGCTAAGTGGGCAGAAATGCTTGCTCCACAAGTATTAGGACCTTGGTTTGAATATCTGACACTCATGCAAAAATTCTTGTGCACCTGGAACCCCAGACTGTGAAAAGATAGAAATGTGAGGTCGCTAGGGATTAGTGGCTTCCAGTTAGCCTCCATGTTCAGTTAGAGACTTTCTCTCAAGAAAATAGGACTTGGAGTGAAGATCAAGACACAGGCATTCTTCCTTGGCCTCTGCACAAGTAAGCCTGAGTTTATACCTGTACACAAACATGGGCATCCAACACATGAACACACACACACAAATACACACCACAAGACAGAATCACAGTCTTCAGTCTTAGGAAAAAAAGGGTATAAGAGAAAAATAAAAATGATTTCGTGGAGACAAAAGTAGCTCAAAAAGAGAATATAGAGGCATAAAAGTCGACCATTTACATTTTTTTTTGCAATTATCTCCATATCAGTAGGACTGCAGTCACCAAATAGTGGCCATTATAACTGGGAATGAACCACTCCTAACTTTGGTGTTGACTTCATCTTGACTTTGAATCTCTTTACCTGAGTATTATTTCTGTGACTTCCAATTCTTCATCTGCACACTAAAGATAATTGTTTATATATTTTGTAGTATGGTTAACTAAAACATGGGTTAAGGTTTGGGTATAAAATTCACAATAAATGAATCTTAGCTTTGCCTCCAGATTTCTTAGAAACAAGTTGTGTGGCTTGCTTCACACAGCTGAGAAGTCCTTTGTTGTTGCTGCTGTTACTGTTTCAAACTTAGGATACTCTACATGAAACAAGACTCAGCCCCATCACAGTAGTCATCCTTCATTATGACATTTCATGGAAAAGCAAAGGACACAGGAATGATACTTAATAAATTTACACATGAAAGTTACTTTGGTCTGTGAAGATAAAATATTTGGTCCACACTGCAAGTACAACCCCCTGTCAGGGGAAATGGTCAATCCCAATGCATTAGTCAGTTCTGGTTGAGATTCAAAATATCCAACATCACTGATTTTCAAATACATTTGCAAATGTATTTTCACTTAACTTTTTTGAATCACAGGTAATTTAAAGAAAAAAATCTGCTAGATAGTTTGAGTTCATTTATACTTGCATCATCAAGATATCATTTTCTAAGCTTTTTAAGCAATTTCACCAGCATTCACTTCATTTAAAAGCAGTGAGTGGGAAATGTATATAGTATTTTCACAGAAAGGGGGCTTTGGCATGTTATAAAACAGAATTACCCCGAGATATTGAAGTCTTAAAATATATATGTAGGAGAAAGTTGTATGACTGAAAGAGCAAGTTAACAAGATTAGCTGAGTTTGGATCACCAGCATGGACATAAAAAGATGGGCATAGCAGGGCATGCCTACAATGTCAGTGCTAGATTGGTAGAGAAAGACAGATATCTGGGGATCTCTAGCCAGCCAACTGAGTTGAACTGGTGAGTTCCAGGTTCAGCAAGAGTTCTGTGTCAAAAATATAGTAGAGGGCAAGTGATGAAGGCATATAACATCATCCTCTTGCTTCTAGACATATGACCACCTTCACACTGCGCGCGCGCGCACGCGCACACACACACACACACACACACACACACACGCACACACACACACCAAACACTCAGTGATGACACAGGTGAAATCTGTCTAGAAAGAGTTAAAAACAATATTCTCAAATAGAAAATATTTCTTTTCCTTCTACTTTACCATAGTCAAAAACATCTTGGAAATAGAGAACCAGAATTTTTTTTTATAACAGAGAAGCTTAGAGAAATTTCTTCTTTTATAAACTAAAGCATCATCATCATGATCATCATTCTGTGGATTATTTTGAAGATTTCTATAGAGGTATGTGAATCTATGCTGTAGTAGTTTACTTTTCATGCTTCGATGAAAGACCTGACAGGAAACAACTTAAAGGCAGGTCTATTTTGGCTAAAAATTCAAGTAAATACATTATTGAATGTAAATCATGGAGGCAGGAGCAGCCTGGGCACAATGTGCCGAAATCAAGAAGCAGGATGAGCAGGGAGGGAGTGGAGCAGGCTGCATAGCTTTAAGCTTTCTCCCAGTAAGGCACCCCACCAACCCCCCCACAATGTTTTACCCTCTAAAGAGTCCACAACCTTCTCAAATAACACCACCTCTTAGGGGACTAACTTTTCATATACATGAATTCACTGGGGATATCTCCAATTCAAACCACAACCTATGTGTTTTCCTAACCACCGAATTGCCAAAGGTTACAGTCCTGACCCTCAGAGTTCAAAAACATACCCTAGTCCATGCAAAAAAAAAAAAAAAAAAAAAAATACCTCATGACCCCACTTCTTCCCTCTTCATATTTTCTGTGCTTCACTTCCAGATACAGCCTCCCATTTTCAGTCCATAAATAAGAGGATATACCAAGGAAAGTACTCTATTGACATTTTTACATTTGGTGAATTCAGGTCTCTGGCAAACTTTATGTATAAAGAGATTTTTCAGGTTTCTTTTGGACTAAGGAACCAGTAGTAGGGAGGACTATTCTTAAATCTTGTGACAATTAACCTTGAGTCAACTACAAAGGACTTAGATTCACCATGGAAACAGATTTACATGTGTTGTAAAAGATGGGCAGGACTGGTGGGAAGCTTGACCCGACTTATGTCTCCTGGTGGTAAGGCTTCTGTGCTCATAAAATTAATATACCAAGACCCTCTTAGGTCTTAGCTAGGCAGCCTTTCAACTACTTTACCTAAGTTAGCCTGACTAACTATTCTGAACCAGCCACATGACTCTCTTACCTTCTGAGTCTACAGAGACATATGTCTTCTTGCATGTCTCCTGGTGAAAAGAGAGCTTCCCTTCTCTCTTCCTATGCTTCCTTGCTTCCTCCCCGGAAGTCCTGCCTTCCTATTTTCTCTCTGCCCAGTTCATTGACCATCAGCGACTTTTTGTTATCTAATCAGAGAATGCCTCAGAAAGGGTGATAACCAGATCTCAGAACATTGAAATCAGCTTTTGAAAACCATGCATAAGACACTCTCCAACATACATGCATGTCTGTGAGAGAGTTTCTAGACTAGTTTAATTGAGAAGGGAAAACCTATCCTAACTGTGAGCAGCAGCATCCCATGAACTGGAGTCCCAGACTGAATAAAAGGAAAAGCAAGCTGAGTTACAAGCTTCATCACTCTCTACTTCCTGATTGTGGTTGATATATGACCACCTGGCTTCTCTATTTGCTATTGTGCTTTTTCACATAGTGAATAGTACCTAAAACTGTGAGCCAAAATAAGCTCTTTCTTCCTTAAATTGTTTTTGTCAGATATTTTATCAATCAAGGAGATAAGCAGCTAATTCAAAAGTCAAAACAGTATGCTTCAAATGAAACACAGGATCTAAACAAACCCTGTCAACAAGACTGCTACTTTTTAGTCATTCAGTTAGAATCTGTGATGTCAGTTCTGGAATTTCAGACCATACGGAGCATTAGTCAAGCTGTGACTCTTGAAGAAGCCAGTTGGTGAGGCGAGCTTCTCTAAAAAGCTTTTCAGTGGCAGCTGTGCACTTCTGAATGAACAATGGTTTCTCAGTGCCAACACAATCTCCATCCATCCTATTAACTCCAAAATGACATCTCTTTAGTAACTATGCTTCCAAGATCATAGGTTGAGCTGTCCATATAATTTGGATAGTTCTTGTTGTATGGATGCAGGCACAAAATCTCATATTCTTCTGAAGATGGAGAACCTATTTGTTAGCTGCAGAGGCTCTGAGATGTGGGACAGTTCAGGAAATATTATCTTTGAGCTCTGGGTGAAAATTTTAGTTAATAGTCTTTTTTTTTTGATGATGGTAAATCAATTACAATCTACTCAGAATTGTGTGTGTGTATGTGTGTGTGTGTGTGTGTGTGCATGTGTGTGTATGTTTGAATGTGTGTGTGAGAGAGAACATGTGAATAAATATATGTAGTGTACATGGGCATCCAGTTGTATATGGATGTATGTTTGTAAATGTGATGCTACAAATCAACATCATATGTCTTCCTCAATAATTACCCGCCTTACTTTCTGAGAAAGAATCTTCTACTAAACTTAATGCTCACCCAATCATCTAGGCAGGTTGGCTGGTGAGCCCCAGGATCCTTTTGTCTCATGTTCCATCATGCTGAGATTTCAAGCATACATTGCTTTGCCCAGCATTAATTTATTGATAGATTTTATGTTAGTAATCAGATTCAGATGCAGCTCCTCATATTTCCACATCAAGCACCTTACCACCTGAACCATCCCTACAGCCTTACATAGATTGTTTTTATACTATTTATTTCATGGAATTTCTAGTGTGATTAAATGGTTGATATCTAAGGAGAATATTTCTTTTTATGTTTTAGCTTATTGGCCATTCTCTGAACATTTGATTGTGTATAAACAAGCTTGTGATTTTTATCATCATATTCTTTTCAGTTAAAATGTGAGGTTTACTAAAAGTAATGCTGTCCATAAAGATCGTTAACTTGCACACCTTAAAATAAGAACTTCCAGGTCTAATATAATCAAAAGTTTATAATTTGAAGAAAAGGGGGATCATAGGTACCTCTAGAGCCAATCACTCAGAATAATCCTTAGTACTGCAGCAAAATCAGCTGCAGTACCCCTTCCCCCTGCATACAGCTCCGGTGGAAACCACAGACCATCCCTTCAAAATCTCCCTCCACCTACTTGTCCTTGTATCCCGGACCCAACTCAAGCATACACCCCTTCTCAAATGAAAGTCACACGTGGTATAAAAATAGGTGGATTGCCTGCAGAACTTCTCAACTCTCTCTGTTCCCCCAAACAAGTATGAGAAACTAGTCACCAGGGAATCTAAGACACTATGAAAAGGCCAAAACCCAAGAATAATCGAAATAGAAGAAGGAGCAGAATCCTAGCACAAAGACCAGAAAATATTTTCATCAAAATTATAGAAGAAAAATTCTCTAACCTGAAGAAAAAGGTGCCTATAAAGGTACAAGAAGCATATAGAACACTGAATATATTGGACTAGAAAACAAAGTTCCCTTGTATATAATAATAAAAACTCTAAACTTAAAGAAAAAAAAGAAATAATGTTAAAAGCTACAATGAAAACAAACCAAGTAACATATAAAGACTTATTACAATTATACCTCCCTTCTTAATGGAAACTCTGAAAGTCAGAAGGGCATTGAAGATGTACTGCATACACTAAGAGACCACAAATGTCAGCCCAGACTGCTATACCCAGTAAATTTTCAATCATCATAGATGGTGAAAATAAGATATTCCCTGATAAAATCAAACTTAAACAATATCTGTCTACACATCGAGCTGTTCAGAGGTACGAGAAGAAAAACTCCAACCCAAGGAGAATCAGTACGCCCATGAAAACACAGGAAATAAATAATCTCTCCCAGCAAAACCAAAATAAGGGAAACACACACACACCACACACACACACACACACACACACACACACACACACACACCACCAGCAGCAGCACCACCAGCACAGACAACAAAATAATAGGAATCAACAATCATTGGTCACTGATATCTCTCAATATTTATAGTCTCAATTCCCCTATAAAAACACAGACTAAGAGAATGAATGAGAAAACAAGATCCATCCTTCTGCTGCATAACAGAAACATACCCCTCAATATTAAGGATAGACATTACCTCAGTGTAAATGTTTGGAGAAAGATATTCCAAGCAAATGGAAATAAGAAGCAGGGTTTTGTTGCCAATTTAATATTTAACAAAATAGACTTCAAATCAAAACTAATGAAAAGAGATGGGGAATCATACTATATAGTCATGAAAGAAAATATCTACCAGATGAACTTTCACTTCTTAACATTTATGCTGAAAACACAAGGGCACCAACTTTTGTAAAAGAAACACTACTGCAGCTTAAATTGCATTGATAGTGGTAGACTTCCATACCCATCTCTCACCAACAGACTGATCATTCAGAAAAAAACTGATAGAGAAATACTGGGAGCTAATAGATACTATAAGACAAATGGACCTAACAGATATTTATAGAAAATTTCACCCAAATGTGGAAAAATATATTTTATTTTCAGCACTTTCCCAAAATTGACCACATACATGGTCAGATACAAGAAAATTAAAATAACTCCCTGAAACTTATTAGACCACCATGGATTAAAGTTAGATTTCAACAGCAGAAGCAATAGAAAACTTACAAACTCATGGAAACAAAAATCTCTGTATTAAATGAAAAATGGGTCAAGTAGAAATAAAGGAAGAAATTAAAGATTTTCTAGAATTCAATGAAAATAAATATGCTACATACCTAAACTTATGGGACACAATGAAAGTGCTAACAAGAACGTTAATAGCATTAAGTTCCTACATTTAAAAAATTTGGAGATTTCTCATACTAGCAAATTAGCAACACAACTGACAACAGTGGAACAAAAAGAAGGAAACACACTCAAGGGGATTAGATGGCAAGAACAAGATAAAACAGAGGGCATAAATTAACAAAATAGAAGCAAAGAGAATAATATAAAGAATCAATAAAACAGAGTTGGTTCTTTGAGTGAATCAACAATATAGACAAACTCTTATTCAAACAACTATAAGACATAGAGGGAATATCCAAATTAACAAAATAATAAAAAACAGAGACATAACAACATTGAGGAAATCCAAAGAAACATTACTTCATACCTCAAAAACCTGTACTTCCCCAGAATTGGTAAATCTAAAAGAATTGAGTTACTTTCTTAATAGTTATCACTTACCAAAGTTAAATAAAGATCAGATAAACAATTTAAATAGATCTATAACAGCAAAAGAAATAGAAGCATCCATTAAAAGTCTCCCAATGAAAATAGGCTCAGGGCCAGACTGTTTTAGTGCAAAATTCTACCAGATTTTAACATAAGAGATGCCAACAATACTTCTCAAATTATTCCACAAAATAGACAGAAAAGAAACATTGCCAAGTTCAGTTCATGAGGCCACAATCACTCTGGTACTCGAATCATACAAAGATTAAACAACTAAAGAGAATTAGAGACCAATCTTCCTCAAGAACATACATGCAAAAACACTCAATAAAATACTTGCAAACCAAATCAAAGAACATGTAAAAAAAAATCATCCACTATGAAAAAGTAAGTATCATCCTGGAGAACCAGGTATAGTTCAATATATAAAAGTCAATAAATGTAACCCACCATAAAACCAAACTTAAAGAAACCCACATGCTCTATTAGATGCTAAAAATAAAAAAAAATAAAAATAAAACAAAGACCCTTTGACAAAAACCAACACTATGATAAAAATCCTGGAAGAATTAGGAATACAAGGGACATATACAAACATAATAAAAGCAAGTTATAACAAGGCTATGGCCAAAATAAAATTAAATGGTCAGAAATGCAAAGAAATTCTGCTAAAATCAAGAACAAGACAATGGTTTTTAATACTTTCATATCTATTCAAGAAAATACTTGAAGTTTTAGTTAGAACAGTAAGAAAACTGGAGATCAAGGGAATACAAATTAGAAAGGAAGAAATCAAAGTATCTTTATTTGAAAATGATATAATGGTACATACAAGTGAAATGATACGATAGTGTATATAAGTGATCTGAAAAATTCCACCTGAGAACTCCTGTAGCTAATAAATGGTTTAAGCAATTTTGCTAGAAAAAGATTAACTCATAAAAATCAGTAGCATTTTTATATGCAAATATATAATATAAACAAACAACAAATGGACTGAGAAAGAAATCAGGGAAATAACACCTTTCAAAATAGCCTCAAATATAAAATATCTTGGAATAATTCTAACCAAGCCAGTGAAAGACTTATATGATTAAAAACTTCAAGTCTTTGAAAGAAGACATTGAAAAAGATATCAAAAGATGAAAATGCTCATGGATCAGTAGGATTAACATAGTAAAAATGGTCATCCTACCAAAAGCAATCTTCAAATTCAATGCAATCCCAATCAAAATACCAACACAATGGTTCAAAGAGCTTGAGAGGATAACTATCAACTTACTATTACAAAACAAAAAACTCAGGATAACTAAAACAATAAAGGCAAATAAAAGAATGTCTGGAGGTGTCAACATCCCTGATTTTTAGGCATACTACAAAGGTATTGTGATAAAACCTATATGTTTTTTACATAAAAACAGACATGTTGATCAATAAAATGGAATTTAAGACCAAGAAATAAATCCATACACCTATGGGCACCTGATTTTTGAGAAAGAAAACAGAAATACTCGGTGGAGAAAGAAAGCATCAGTAAATGGAGCTAGTAAAACTAGTTGTCTTCATGTAGAGGAATGAAAGTAGATCCATATTTATCATTCTACACAAAGTGTAAGTCTAATTGGATCAAAAGCAACAACATAAAACCAAATATACTGAACCTGATTGAAGTGAAAGTGTGGAATAGCCTTGACCTCATTCACACAAGAGAAGACTTTCTGAACAGAGCACCAACAGTACAGGAATTAAGATCAACAATTAATAAATGTGACCTTGTGAAACTGAAAATCTTCTCTAAGGCAAAAGACTATTAATATAACAAATTGCCAGTCTACATAAAGAGAAAAAATTTTCACCAGCTCCCCATCTGACATAGTGCTAATATCCAAAATATATAAAGAGTTAGAGAAACTAGATATCAAAAAAATATCAGTTTAAACATGGGGTGCAAATTTAAACAGAGAATAGTCATCATGAAAATGCAAATCAAAACTACTTTGAGATGCTATCCTACACCTGTCAGAATAAGTAAGATCAATAACAGAAGTGACAGTTGATGATGGTGAGGATGTAGAATAAGGGAAACACTAGTTCATTGATGGTTGGATTGAAAGCTTCTATAGTCATTATGCAAATTAATATAACAATTCCTCAGAAAATTGGAAGTCAGTCTACCTCAAACCTAGCTATATCAGTCCTTGGCATATGCCCAAAGGACACTCCATCCTACCACAAGGACACTTACTGAACTATGTTTAATGTGGCCCTATTTATAATAGCCAGGAGCTGGAAACAATTGAAATATTCCTCAACAGAAATTTGAATAATCAAAGCATGGCAAATTTACACAATATAATATTAATAAATTGTTAAAAATTGATATAATGAAATTCGAAGCAAATAAGGAAAATTATCCTATATGAGGTAGCCCACACCCAGAAAGACAAATATGCTATGTATTCATTTATAAGTGCATATTATCGATTAAGTAAATGATAACCAAGTTATAATTCCTAGACCCAGGAAGGTCAGACAAGAGGAATGCTCTAGAAGGGAGGCATTGATCTCCCTGAGAGGAAACTCATGCTTAATGTTGCTTGAGTGACCAGAAACCACAAACTGGATAGCCCAGAGACCTAATATAGAATGAAACAAGATTAGTAAAAAAACTAATCAGTGAAATTTTTCTTAATGATATTCAGCTATACTCCTAGATTTGTTCCTTGTCCACTTGCCATTAGTCTGACAGCAGATGTGTGCAGATGGTAGCAGATACAGAGTTCCACAGCCATAAATTATTCTGACAGTGTCTAAATAAGAGGGCTTTACTGGGTCCCTCCTCTTGGAGTTCTGGAAATCCCCAGGGGCAGAAATTGCAGAAGTCAGAGTGGATAGAAAACACTAGGAGAATATTGCCCATTAAATCATCTAAGCAGGATGCATATGGATTCATAGAGACTGAACAGGTAAGCATTAGGCTTGCCTGGATTTGTACATGGTCCTCTGTGTATGTGTTGTGGCTGTTAGCTGGTGTTTTTGTGAGACCCTTAACTGTGGGAGATGTCTCTTACTCTTTTGCCTGCTCTTGGGATTCTTTCTCTCTGGTTGGGTTGCCTTGTATGAGTTTTTAGGAAGTTTACATGTTTATTGAACCCCTTTCTCAGAGAGCCTCTGACACTGCTTGAACACTGTATGTTAAAGGGCCTAAGAATAGCAGATGGACATAAAGGAAGGAGCCTCAAGAGCATTTGGCTCCTGACACTTTCTTCCTTTCTTCTTCCCTTTTATTTTTTTTTTACCATAAATTCTTCTTTTATTGAAAATAGATTCTTCACTCATATAATACATACTGAACAGTTTCCCCACCCTTCAGTCCTAACAGCTGCTCCCATCATCCCCTCTCCCCTATATCCATTACCCCTATGTTGTGGGAGACTGACATCTTATGTCTCTTTGTGATAGCTTTGGAATGAGGCCTTTTGCCTTGTTTTTTTTTTTATATAAATACTTTATTTTTTTTTCTTCAAGTTACATCTCAGTAACAAACCCCTCCCTATTCCCCCTTCCTAACCCGCCCTTCCACCCTCTTCCCCCCAGAAGTTTCCCCTTTCAGTCCAACAGCTGGTTCCTTCTCTTATAACAGTAAGTATTATACAAAACAATAGATATAAATATGCCACATTTATGAGAGTAAATTGGCCCAGTATACCTTCCCAATGTTCAGTTTATACCTATTTGGCCACTGACTTTAACATTCTACTATCTACCCAACTCCATGAGTTTAAAGGTCTATATGTGACTCAACATTCATACTATCTTTCAACACACTTTTAAGAGTATCTTCTTAGATCTATAACACCCTCTTGATTCCTAAACAGTTCAAAATTTAACTATAAGATTGCCTTGTTTTATTATATATTGTTTTGTTGTTTTTAGTTGTCTCTTGGAGGCCTTCTCTTTTCTGATGGGAGATGGAGGGGTGTAGAAAAATATCTTGTGTATTGTATGTATATTACTCCCATAAGTAAAAATCCTATAGCCTGTATCTTGGCAGAAAGAAAAATAGAAGGCAGGACTTCAAGGAAGAGGAGAATGTAACTCTGTGGAAAATAAAGAGAAAAGCCCTTTAGCCAGGAGATCCAATAGGAGACTAACATGACTACAGGCAGGGAAAATATAGCTAGCCACATGACCAGATGGGGCTAGGTCATTGTGTTAACTTACATGAGCTAGCTGAGAGTCTTGCCAGCTAAAACTTAAGCATTGAAATATTAAAATGTCTTGCCATCTTTATCTTTATGGCATAAAGGCTGCCTAGGATCTTAGGCCTTCTCACCAAGAGACATAAGATATCAGTCTCCCACAACATGGGGTAATGGATGTAGGGGAGAGGGGAGGATGGGAGCAGCTGTTAGGACTGAAGGGTGGGGAAACTCTTCAGTATGTATTACATGAGAGAAGAATCTATTTTCAATAAAAGAAGAATTTATGGTAAAAAAAAATAAAAGGGAAGAAGAAAGGAAGAAAGTGTCAGGAGCCAAATGCTCTTGAGGCTCCTTCCTTTATGTCCATCTGCTATTCTTGGGCCCTTTAACATAAAGTGTTCAAGCAGTGTCAGAAGCTCTCTGAGAAAGGAGTTCAATAAACATGTAAACTTCCTAAAAAACTATCCGGCATTTTGCAAAGTCTACGCTAAAGATGCACTCCAGAGTTGCTTCTTGCTAACACCCAGCTTTTCCTTTTATCTGCTATTACTGACATGGAGTGAAGATTCCCTTATCCCTAAGTGCTACTCTCCATGTTTGGCCATATTTCACAGAGTCCTAGAAAGGTGATTCTGTTATACCTGATATCAGTCTTACAAACTGCCTGATTCAGTTCAAACAATTCTAGAAGTTAAGAAGTTAGATAGTTGATAGAAAAACATATAGCTGTAGCAAATACTCTTGCCAAACATTGTGTATCTCATTAGGAGACAGGCCTGAGATAGATCTATGACCTCAGAAAAGCTTTCACTCTAGAGGTGATAAGACTGACTCCAGATGGAAACCATGAATTCAATTAAGGGTTTTAAACTTCCCATGAATTTAGGATATAGTGAGGCTACCAAGAAATTCCTAAATTTAGTACAAACCTTAATGACAAAATACACAAACTGTTTTGTTATAATTCCTTATACCTTGTCAAGTTTGACATAATATATTGTTATCTTAAACTTAACTTGTGTATAGAAAAGCAAATTTTAATTGAGTACTAAAATGTGTTATTGTTAAGTGCCCTCCTATTGCAATGGTTTTATCTGTCCTTGTTATAAATGCCTTTTAGCTATGAAGTAATTCTTTCTTTGATGTAACGAACCCTTGCTCATGGTATAAAAAGAATGGTCACCATATTAAAATTGTCCTTGCTTCCTAGCTTCATCGAATTCTTCTTTCTGGTGAGAGTGTGTGTGAGAAAGCCCCTCTGTTCTCATCCCTTTCTTACTATCTTCATAAAACTCATGGATCAGGTAAAAATCTGGGAGCTCCACCATCAACTTCTAAGATAAATTATTCAAAATGTACTTTATTCTGCTGAACACTCAGTGGTTGGCCTGGGGGCTAATAGGCCAAGCACTTGCAGTAATTTACAAAACAAAGGGCTGTTTTTACCACTTCCTCAGTTCACAGCCCCCACTAAAGGAAAAATGTTGGTTATTTTAACTCTGGTAGCCAGTGGCAAAGGGCTTGCTTTGAACTACAAAAGAGGAAAGGCATAGGCTTCTCTCTCTCTCTCTCTCTCTCTCTCTCTCTCTCTCTCTCTCTCTCTGTCCTTCCCATAGCTAGGTACTTTTAAAAATACCTGCAAGGGTCATCATCCCTTGCAGTCCAATCGGGCCATCAGCTCTGCCAGGTTCACCTGCGAAGGTCATCAGTTCTTGAAATCAGGGCTACCAGTTCCCGGAGCAGGACAGATCTGGAAGATTGTCATGCTGCTGCATCCTGTGCTAAGACCTTGTACTAAATGACAAGGCTGGTCCTTGACAAGAAAGAATGGAAGAGAGAAAGAAAAAAAGAAAGAAAGAAAGAAAGAAAGAAAGAAAGAAAGAAAGAAAGAAAGAAAGAAAGAAAGAAGGAAAGAAAGAAGGAAGGACAGAAGACAGAGAGAGAGAAGAAAAGAGGGAAAGAAAGAAAGAGAAAAGAAAAGAAAAATCAATGCCAAAAGAACTTTGGAGAAGGAATTGAACCACCATTGTTGTATTTGAAACTGGGAAAGTGATACAACCCAAAGAAAGTGGACTATCTGCAAATGCTGGAAAAGAAGGGAAATCCAGTTCGTGTATATGTGTATGTGTACTCATGAACATGTAAATTAGTGGATGTATTTACCCCCATAGGTTCATGCTATTGACTTAAGTCACTTTCAGATGTTATTCCTCAAATTCTGCTCATCTTTCTTTATCAGAGTGTCTCATTGGTCTACAATTTGGCAAGTATGCGAAGCTTGCTTGCTAGTGAGTGATGTTCCTATATCTGCCTCCACAGGTCTCAGATTATGATCATGTACTGCCATGTCTGGCTTTTTATGTGGGTTCAAACTCTGTTGGGGTTGATTAGGAACTACTGTCTTTTCAAATATTGATTATTTTGCCCCCCCCCAAGATCTGCTTGCTGTCTTATGAGCAGATCCTGATGTACACCAAGTAATGTTGTATACTTTTGTTCCTTAATTATCCCTGATTGGATAACAAAAGTTGCTGATAGCATGCAGCTGGGCAGAAAAGTGGTAGGCTGGACTTCTTGAGAGGGACAAAGAAGTTCTAGGAAGAATAGAAAGGAAAGGCTTTTATTCAGAAGACATGAGAGGAGACAGATGTGACTATGGGCCTGGAAGGTATAGCTAGCCAGGTGGCTAATTGGGCTGTGTGGTCAGACTAACTTAGATGAGCTAGTTGAAAGTCTACCCAGCTAATGCCTAAGCTTCAAAATATTAACAAGTCTTGATGTCTTTATTTTCATGGGAGAAGGACAGCCACAGGTTACCAAATATACTATCTCCCTTGTCTATGTATTTTCAAGAAAATGCAATTGTATAACTTGAAGATATCAAGATTCAGGGGAGAGGGTGGGAGGGTGGGACCATGATGGGTGAAGGGAGGGGACTGTGATGGAGATATAGATTGAAGTAATAAATGAACATGCAAAAAATGAATACAAAATGTGTCCTTTTAAATGTGTCCACAGTCCACTGCTTATATTTTATGGTCAGTAAGTGAAACAATCTTAGAAATACTCCACTGTGATTAAAGGAAAGAAATATCAAATCAACTTTACTGAGAGACTGGAAGAGTATGAAGATGTCATACTTCTGTCCAACAAATGTGCATGATCATGAACTTAATGTGCATTTTGATTATTTTATTCATAGAAAGCTACTCGATGCTTAGATTTGATTGTGGCGATTTGAATGTGAAAAACCCCCATAGGTTCATGTATTTGAATACTTGAATTTCTAGTTGATGACATCATTTAGGGAGGTTGTGTACTCTTTGAGAGGCAGATATTTCTTGAAGAAAGTAATATCTGGGGCAGTGGTTGAGAGTTTATACTGTAGTTCTCTTTTATTCCTATATGCAGATAAAAATATGGCCAGCAGCCTTTCTGTTCCTACCACCATAGTTTCCCTGCCATGTCATTCCTACCCTGATAGACTATATCCTCCTAGAACTAGAAGCCACAATAACTTGAAATTAATTAAGTTGTTCCTGTTAGGATATTAATTTTGTCAGAGTAACACGAAAGCAATTAATAGAGGGGTGTACATGATGATCTCAGCTTCAGGCTCCCACACTCTTCTCTAGCACAATGTGGTAGTACTATTTAAATCTTCTACCTGCTCTGGCGTACTGATTTAGTTCTGGTTTCTATTGCTGTGAAGAAACAGTATGACCACAGCAACTCTTATAAAGGAAGACAAATAATAGGGGGGCTGTGTGGTGGTTTGAATAGGAACAGCCCCTATAGGCTCATGCATTTGAGTCACTGGCAATTAGGGAGAGACATTATCAGGAATTGTGGCCTTATTGTACAGGTGTGGCCTTGTTGGAGGAAGTTTGTCACTGTGGAGGTAGTCTTTGAGGTTTTATATTCTCAAACTAGGCCCAGTGTGTCTCATTGTCTTCCTCTGCCTGCCAATATGGATGTAGAACTCTTGGCAACTTCCCTAGCAACATGTTTGTGTGCATTCTACCATCTTTCATTCTGTGATGACAACAGAATAAACCTGTGAACTGTAAGCCAGTCTGCCTTAATTAAGGTGTTATTGCTGTTAAGAGACACTTCAACCAGTTCAACTCTTAGAAAATATTTAATTGGAGCCAGCTTACAGTTCAGAGGTTTATTCCATTATCATCATGGCATGAAAAATTGCAGAATGCAGGCATACATGGTGCTGGAGAAGTAGCTGGGAGTTCTGCATCCATTCTGAAGACAGTAAGAGGCTGGACATGGCTTGAGAACTAAAACTTCAAAGCCCATCCCCAACTACATACTTCTTCCAATAAGACAGCACCTATGGGAATATGGGGGTCATTTTCATTCAAACTACCACATTCTACTACGTGGCCCTCATAGTCTTGTAGTCATATAATAGTCCAATGTCAAAAATCCCAGTCTATTACAGTATCAGTACTATTTAAAAGTTCAAAGTTTAAGGTCTCTTCTGAGTCTGTTAACTGTGACCTTCTATAAAGTACAAATAAAAAAAAAAACAGATCACACACTTCCAACATAAGATACAGGATATCCATGACCATTCTGGAAGGGAGGAAATGGAACTTAATGAGGAAATACTGGACAAAATCAAGGTCAGAAACCAGGGGGGTCAAATTCCAAACTGTGCATTTCCACATCTGATGTCAAAGAGCTCTTCATATCTCCAATTCCTTTCAGCTTTTATTGACTGTAAAAAGACTTCATTCACTTGGCCTTCTTCTATCACAAGTTATCAGCTTTCCTTGACAGGCATCCCTTGGCTTTGACATCTTCAACACCTTGGAGACTCAAAGGCCATCCAGTTTTTACCATCATATATTGACACAATAGCCTCTCTGGGCCTCCACGCAGGGACACCCCTACCACATGCCTGGTCTCAGTGGCTTTCTTTAGTCGCAGAGTGAGATTCCATAACCCTCATTCTTTTATCCTTGACTCTAAAGCATAACTGTGTGGCTGAAGATGACAAGTTCTGTGACATTCTGGGCTGAAGCATGGCCCCTAAACCAAATACATTTTCATCTGTTTTCTGTTTTGTAAGGTTTCTATGGAACTCTATTGTAGATCAGGTTGGACCCAAACTCTAAGATATGCTTGCCTTTGCCTACCAAGTGCTGGGATTAAAGAAATATACCACTGCACATATCCCTAAGCTTTTCTTTAATTCCTTTTCACAAGTTGGCAGTTGAGCTGGGTGGAGTCTTACTTTGAGGTCACCATTCCTTTATTTCATTTAACATTAGGCTTTTCTTTAATCTATTTATCTCCTTGAGCACAGGATTTACCTCCATTCCACTTTCTGATGCATTTGTTCTCCTCAAATTACATTTTTAATTTTTTTCTGACTCAGCTTGTTCTTTTTTATTATAGATCTGGATAAGTGTGAACATTAAATAACTATATAACAGAGTTCATACTAGAATGTTTTGAGATTTCCTCTGCCAACAGAATTACTCTAAAACTCCTCAATGTGGCTTCAGTCAGATTTTTTTGACAAGGGCAAAATGCCACCACATTCTTTGTCAAAATATCACAGGAACAGTCTCTAGGCCATATACTGAAGTTCTCATCTGAACCCTTTTGAAATAGGTCTTCACAATTCAAATCAACCACAGCATCACAGCCTTCATTGTTCCTACTACTATGGACTTTTAAGTATCACCAAACTGTTTTTCTAATCCAAGCTCCCAAACTCTACATTTCTCCAAACAACAGCATGGATCCAGCCTATCATAGCAATACCCCACTCCTTGCACCAAATTCTGTCTTAGTCAAACTTTCTATGGCTGTGAAGAGACCAGGACAACTCTTATGAAGGAAAATATTTAATTTATGGCTAACTTACAGCTCAGAGGTTTTGTCTATTGTCATCATGCCAGTAAATATAGCAGTGTGCAGGCAGACATCATGTTGGAGAACTAGCTGAGAGTCTATATCTGGATCAGAAAGCAGAAGGAAAAGACAGTGACACTGGGCCCAGCTTGAGCACCTGAAGCCTAAAATCCCAAACCCAGTGATATACTTCCTCCAACAAGGCCACCTGTATTCTAACAAGAGCACACTTCCTAATAGTGCCACTTTCTATAGGTTAATTTTCTTTTCAATAACCACAGTCTATCTAACTTCTAGTTATATATCTCTATTCCATCCACTCTCTCTCTCTCTAGCTCACTATTCTTATGAAGCCTATGCCCGGTATAAGACACTAAGTCACTGATGATCAGCATAATCAAAACCTAACATAGGCAGTGAAGCATGCTTTGACAACAGCTGGCAACTTTTCAGTGCTGGGTTTCCTGCAGAGGGCTTAAGTATCTCACTTTGATATAATTTTTTTCTATGTTGCCTGCTTGCTCCCATGTTTTTCTCCTGTCCTACCATATGTTTCTGGTGTTCTTTTCTTTCTCTCCAACTAATACAATCTATTCAATTTTATCCAGTCTTTTCTCTTATCAGATCACAAAAGCCAGTTTCTAATTTGTCTTCATATGCAGAACACCTTCTAATTAATAGGAAATTAAATCATACATTTCTGTCCACTTATCCAGAAATGTAAATGCAATTTCTTGTAATCTAAGGAAATGCTAATAATATGCTTGAAGAAATGGAAAAAGAGTTGCATATCTTAATACCATCTTGTTTCAAACAGGAAAATAACTTAAGGGTAGAATTTTAACTTTCTCTGCCTCTCTTCAAAAACACACACACAGGATACACATACACACACAAACACACACACACACACACACACACACACACACAGAGAGAGAGAGAGAGAGAGAGAGAGAGAGAGAGAGAGAGAGAGAGAGAGTTGTTTAACCATTTATATTCATGAAAAAATATCAGGTCATCATTACAAGAAACATTTAATGTTCTCTTTTTTCATCAAGAGTCAATTCCATACTATTAGAATACTCACAACAATAGTCTAAGAGGTCTGAGAAGAACTCCAATTGTTGCACATGAATAAGGGCAGACTGAGGGTATATATAGGCTGGATTTCAAAATGGTGAAGTCACTATGGAAATCAGTGTGGAGAATTCTCAAAAAGCTAAAAATAAACCTACCTTCTTACCATTTATGCCACTCTAGCCATGTTCTCAGGACTAGATTTCCTACTACATAGATACTTGCTCAGCCATAAACATATTGCTCTATTCACAATAACTAGGAAGTGGAAACAACATTAATGTCCTTCAACTGATTAATGGATAACAAAATGTTGGACATATACATAGCAGAATATTATTCAGCTGTAAAGAAAAATTAAATCATAAAATTTGCACATAAATGGATAGACCTAGAAAATACTATGTTGAGTGTGGTATCTGAGGTTGTGAAAGAAACATTACATGTTCTCTCTCATCTGTTGTTTCTAACTACAAATCTTCAGATGTGAATATATAACCTGAAGTAACTATTGAGCCTTTTACAGTAAAAAGAGACTATGAGGAATGGTGCTAGAGAGGAAACTAACATGGTACAATATAGGTGATAAGATGAAGAAAAGTAGAAACATTGGCAAGGAAGATTAACTGAGAAGGGCTTAAGGATGACAATTCAGTAGAAGGAGGAAGAGGAAAATAATCACACTACAGTTGTTTAAAAAATCCATAAGAAATTATATTATTATTTTTTTATTTTTTTAATAATTTATTTTTTATTTCAAGTTACATCTCAATCACAATCCCCTCCCTACTCCCCCCTCCAGTCCCACCCTTCCATCCTCCTCCCCCTCAACCCCCCCATCCTCTTCCCATATAACTCTTATAATTGTGGCCTATTTATTTCTGTTGTTTTGTATTATATTTATAGTTAAGAAAAAGAACCATGTTTTGGACTGAAAGGGAGAGCTGTTGGGGGGAAAAAAGAAATACCTTAAACTGAAAAAAAAAGAAATTATATTATTTTATTAACTGAAAATTACCTATAATTTATATAAGTATATGTGTACATACACATATACATATATAGTTTAAATGAAGTTAGGTCATTTAGGATAGCAATGCTTTTAGCAAAAGCCATATACTGTCTAACACAATTCCAAGCATCAGCCATGAGAAATTACTTTTTGGGTTTTTTTCTCAGGAGACTTCAAGAAACTACCAAAACATTATAAGCTCTTGCTGTTGCCTTTGTTTACCTGCCAAAGGTTGAAGATAGTTCCCTACTGTTAATAGCATGGTGCCATTCAGACAGAGGATTCATCATACTGAATCTGGATCTGACCCAAAAATCTTCTGCCTGTCTACTAGATTTCATAGTATCAGAAAGTGTCATGAAAGATGCCAAGAAGGAAATTATTCAATTGTCCCACCTAGTTATGACACCTATGAACCACAAGAATAATCAGCATAAAAAGATCATCCTAAAGAGGCAATGGTGACATTCATATCTTGGTGGTAACCAACTTAAGTAAATAACTTAAGGCCATGAACTTATGATCCCCTCAGAAGGAGGAAATCATGTTTGGTGTTGGAAATCCATCAAACTAAACAGAGATAGTGAGATCATGGAACTTTAGAATAGAAGATACAACTGCCTCTTTAGTAAACCACCATAATTTCTACTACATTTTAAATACTTCCAACTCACAGATAAATATAGTTCTCATTTCTTCTTAAAGAATCTTCTCTTTGCAATAGATGGAGACCATTACTGAACACCACAAACTATCAAAGTATATAGAAGCACTGAATATGGACCATATAGTCTTAATGGGAACTTCTATAAAACAATTCTTTCTCTTAATGCTCAGAGAATATTTTGGAAGAGGAGGTTGAAGAAACACGAAAGCTAGAGGATCAGGAAATATGTTAGTTATGAAATTGTGTCTCTTAAAAATGACAGAGAAAAGTATATGTGTGTGTATGTTTGTGTATGTGAGTGTAGATATAACACTAAACTGTCACAGAATTAATTATTAATAATATATTAATTAACAAATTAATATATTTTTCTATATATAATTACACTCAAAGAACAGTGGCTGTAAATTTGAGAAGGACTATGGTGATGGACGCAGGTGAGGTTTGAGTGACAAAAGAGAAGAGGGAAATGCTGTAGTTACATTATTATTATTTAAATGATACTTAATTTTTGAGAATGTCTTATGGAGTAGTGTGAGTCATTATTTTGATCCCCTCCAACTCCTCTTATATCTCCTATATTTTATGACCTCTAAGATTCCTGACTTTTTTGAATACACACACACACACACACACACACACACACACACCTATATCTTTTCATATATAAGCACATATACAAGTGTATGCATTATATATATATGCACACAAATAATTTAAATAAACCAACTTCATATATTTAGTATTGTTAATATGTACACATGCTTAGGGATCACTAGTTGGAATTAGATGAACTTTCAGGGGAAAATATTCTACTCAAATGGAACCAGGAAACATTTAGGCATAAATATCCTAGTAATCACACAAAACAGACTTCAAACCAAGATCAATCAGATGAGATAAAGGAGTACCCTTCATTCTAATCAAGTGAGCAGTTAACTAAGAGGATACTACAATCTTAAATGTATATGTATCAAACTTCATAACTTTGAAGCAAATTTCAAAAATAATATTGCATTTCAAGTCACAGATTAACTCTAACTCAGAAACAATGGGTGATTTTCATACCATATTATCGCCAACAAACCATCTTGTCAAAATTTAACAAAAAAGCAACATATTAAATGACATGATATATATATATATATATATATATATATATATATAGTGTGTGTGTGTGTGTGTATAATATTCAATGCAAACACCAAATAGTATCATCATGATTAAGTTGGTTTTACCTCAGAGATGCAGGAATGATTCAACATATGCAATTCAATAAATATTCAATAAATGTGATAAATCATTTAAATCAATTAAAAATACTATTGACAAATCCAACATGTCTTCATGATAAAAGTCCTAGAGAGTGTATGACTTGAGGGAACATGCCTCAACATAGTAAATGATTTTTTTATGACAAATCCACAATCAATGGAGAAAAACTCAAAGTAATGCCAATAAAATTAGATGAAAGACAGGATTGTCCACTATCAACATTCCTTTTAAATGTTGTGTTTGAAGCACTAACCAGAAGAACTAAGCAAGAGAAGGAAAATAAAGGATATACATATGAAAATAAGAAGTCAATTCTAGATAGGCCATGCATGGGTCTAAGGAAAAATTTAATGTCATTCTGCTAGAGGAACATAACAATAAAGTAACTCCTTGTAGAGTGTTATAGATCTAAGAAGATACTTTTAAAATTTTGTTGCAAGTTAGTATGAATGTTGAGTTAGATATAGAACTTTAAACTCATGGAGATGGTTAGATAGTAGAATGTTAAAGTTAGGTACCAAGTACATATGGACTGGACATTGGGAATGTACGCTAAGCCATATAACCCTCATAACTGTGGCCTTTGTTGTTTTGTATTGTATTTATTATTATAAGAGAAAGAGCCATTTGTTGGAATGAAAGGGGAAACTGTAGGGGGAAATAAGATATACCTTAAACTTAAAAGAAAAAAAAAAGGGAAGAGGATGCGGGGTTAGGGTAGGAGGGTGGGACTGGAGGGGGGAATAGGGAGTGAACTGCAATTGAGATGTAACTTGAAGAAATAAAAAATAAAGGAAAAATTAAAAAATAAATAAAAATTTACTGTTACAAAAAAAAAAAAGTAACTCCTTGTGACATTTTGCTATGGACTGATGCATTCACTGAAACTGTCCTGACTCTAACCAAGAAGTTACCTCAAATTGATACCGTCTGGCAAGGGGAGTATCAGTTGACTATTTTATACAATGGAGTGCCCCTGGATATATCAACAACACTCCAGGGCAGTCTCTGTGCCCAGGAGTACTTGGGAAACCTATATTGAACTCAGTGGTATGTTTGTGAACTTTTTTTTTCTTTTTGTTTTGTATCAGGAATTTAATCCTATCTTTTGCTTGTTTATTTTTATTTCTAATTTTGTGGTTTAGGGGCTTGTTTCTTCCTTATATTTGGTTTTTTTTTCTTGTTATTTTTGAGAGAGGGAGAGAAGAGAGAGAGCTGTTTCTCTCTCCTCTACAGCTGAGCATCTCTATTTGCTAATATATTATCAAATGTCCACAACTTACTGTTGTGAGTAAAAGCAGCATTATGAATGTAGTTGCATTTATTTTTTTAATTCATGAATACTAAAATATAGCCCTTATTTTTGTGTTCTTGAATTTAATTCACAGAGCAAAGACATTCTAAATACTCATATAAACATAATTCTCATCAGTGTTTAGTATCTGTGTAGCTCAAGATTATCAGTAATTTTTTACTTTTAAAAAATGATCTACCTTATAAAGCTGATGAGCTGTTAGGTCCTCAAGTGCATCCCCTAACAATTGGAGCAAGGACTATATCGGACTTGGACACTGTTACCTCCCTCTGGATCCTATTTTCCTACCAGAGTTGTGTTGTCTTGCCTCAGTGAAAGAGGAGATACTCAATCCTTATGCAACTTGATATGCTAGAGTGGGTTGGTACCAGGTGGGCTGTACAATATGGGGAAAGTGGTGTGAAGGTGGCAGTGGGAGGTGGGAAGGGAATGTCAATTGGAACGTATAATAAACAAATTAATAAGAAGATTATGTATTATATTATTAAACATATTATTTGAGTATTCTGTTTGCCATCTCCTTTCATTTGATTTTGTTTGCTTTATTATTTGATATTCTAAGCGTGTTTATTTTTACATATTTCATACTACTGCAAATTCTATCTAAAATGAGTTGAGGGTGGAGGAGAGACAGTTCAAATTTAAGAGAGAACTTTTGCAAAGGAGCTAAGTGAGGTCCCTAGAACCTATGTAGGATAGCTTATAACTGTAACTACAGGGTATCTGATTCTCTCTTCTGATGCTCATGACATTCATATTTATGCACATATACAGGAACATGCACACACATATGCATATACTCACAATTTAGGAAAAACGCCAATGCACATGAAAATTTAAAAATGAATGAGTTAGAATGCTATAACTCATACTATAAATGTAATATGAAATAACATATCCTTTGTATTAATTCTGTAAATATTCATGCATTTATAACTGAGCTTTTCTTCTACCAAAATAGAAAAGTGTCATAGTGATCAGCATGCTAAAAAGGAGACATCCATCAATGACAGACCATCTGCATGTGAAGTGTGCTATAAAGGATCACTACTTCAGAGGTAGAATTTTCTAAGTTATATAAGAAAATTTCAGAATAACATGTTCTTTCTATGAATGTTGAGGAATGGATTAAAAAAAAACAGTGGTACATCTACACAATGGAATACTTCTCAGCCATCAGAAACAATGAAACAATGCAATTTGGGGCCAAATGGATGGAACTAGAGAAGCTCATCCTGAATGAGCTAACCCAGACTCAGAAGGATGCACATGGCATCTATTCACTTATAATCAGATTTTAGTCATATAGTACAGGATAACTATACTAAAACCAATGCACCAAAGGGAACGGTAATATAGATTTGTTACCTGTCAATGAGACACTTTGCCCTAGTGGTTCTGCCTGGTAGGCCCCCAGTATATGAGGAGGCTCTTGGCCTTCATATGACTGCTGAAATGGGGCAGAAGACTGATAAATGTAGTGACACTCCAATCTGGAGGAGTGTAATGGAAAGGATAAGGAGTAGAGGGTGGGAGGGCGGGACTGGGAGGGGAGGAAAGAGGGCACTGTGATGGAGATGTAACCTGAAGTAACAAATAAACATAATAAAAGAAAATTTAAGAATAATATGTTCTATCTATGACAGTTGACCTTGTAGATGACTGTATAAAAGTGACATTTTTGGTTCCAATCATTTATAGTGGTTCCTCCTAATACAGGTGATTCTCTGAAATTCTTCTTAATTACTTTGTAATATATAGTATAATGTTTAGAATGTATTAACTTCAATTTCGTGTTAAATGTATTAAAATTCTTTGCCATATCTATTTTCCTTCTTATAGACAAGACCATTTTGGCAGGTCAAATGACTTGCCCTAGATCAAACAAGTAATAAAGGAGAATTGGCTTGGTTTTGATCTCAGCTTTCTGTGATTCTTAGCTTCAGATTACTTCTCATCTGTCAGGACATATCAGCATCATTGTTATTATGAAGGACTCAAGAATACTAAAGTAGGTTTAACAGTGCAAGTCTCTCAATAACTTTTCACTTATTCACAGCATTATGATGCACAGGCTTCCAGCTCATCTTTGGTGGCTAATCTGACTCTGCAGACTTTTTTCCTCCCAAAAGAAGGGAAGTGTGTGTTTCAGTTTGACTTCTCATTTATTTTTTATTCTGTCAGATGTTCTCTTCGAATTTCTTAATAAACAGTTGATTCACAATCCAGTTCTTATTGAGTTTGGCATATTAATAATTATTTAAAAGACCTTATTTTAATTAACTGAGTGAAGACATTCCCTCTAAATATTCATATAAACAGAAACTGAACTTAGTGTTAGTGCATTCTTATGACAAGATTCTATTTCTAGTAATTACCAACTTTGTTGTAGTGGACAGAGTCCATGAGGTTTTTCAAACCTTGGTTGTTTATCTTTGAAATAGGAACAATTACCACTTTATGACTGTTTTATAAACCTCAGGAAACAGCATTCAGAGAGCTTATCTGTTACAAAGTTGGCAAAACCAGATAGATGTCTAAAACTCCATGAGACTCTAATGATGATGATGATGATGATGATGTTTTGAACCACATCAAATGCCTATGATGTATTTTATGATATAACATATGGACATCATGTGGAATGATATAAAAATGTTGACCTTATGAGGCAGAAACATGGCTCCTCACAGGTAAGTCACTTCAACCAGAGCTCATTGAAGTATTTACAGAGGTTTGAGGGCTGTAAGAAAACCCATAATGACACCAGTGGTGAAAATGTAAATTGGTCTATTTACTATGTATGTCATTGTGGGGGTTTCTCCAAAAGTGAAAATAATACCTTCCACATGAAGGAGCAAATATACTCCTGGGTTATTACCCAAAGAACTGCAAGTGAACATATCATAGGTTTATGTGCATACCTTGTTTGCAACAGCCCTATTCAAAATGGCTAAATCACAGAACCTACTTAGGTGTCTATCAGCACAGGGCAGGATAAAGAAAATGGCACATACATATACACAGAGTTTTTAATTACAAATAAAAATGAAGTCGTTATTTTCAGGGAAATATGTAGAATTGAGATGATCATATTAAGCAAATTTAGTCATTTTCATGATGACAAATATCAAGTGGTTACTAGATTTATATAAATACATAAAATAATATATATATGGGAGGAATGTAGAAGCCAAATTATCTAAGGAACCAAATGGAAATTATTGCGGGGGGGGGGGGGGGGGGGGGGGGAGAGTGGAGGCATATGGGGAGATATATTCAATGCAATATATATATGTACATATATAAAACCTATAGTTATATAACAATTTAAAAATAAAATAAACATTGTTTTTATATAACAAAAAGAAAGGAAAATCTTCCACGGTGTAATGAAGCAGCTTTTTAAATTTATTTATTACTTCAGGTTACATCTCCATCATAATGTCCTCTTTCCACACCTCCCCGTCCCACCCTCTCACCGTCTACCCCCTAACCCTTCCATCCCACTCCACTGGAGTGGAGTGTCCCTACATAACAGTTCCCTGCCCCAAGTCAGAAGTCAAGAGCCTCCTCATACACTGGGGGCCTACAAGACAGTACCACTAAGGAAAAGTGTATTATTGATAGGGAGGAAAAAAAAGTCTATGTCCATGTTCCCTTTGGTGCATTGGTTGTAGTATAGATATCCTGTACTATATGGCTAAAATCTGACTATAAGTGAATAGATGCCATGTACATCCTTCTGAGTCTGGGTTAGCTCAATCAGGATGAGATTCTCTAGTTCCATCCATTTGGCGGCAAATCACATAATTTCATTGTTTCTTATAGCTGAGTAGTATTCCATTGTGTAGATGTACCACAGCTTTTTAAACCATTCTTCGGTTAAGGGACATCTGAGTTGTTTCCAGTTTCTAGCTATTACAAATAAGATGGCTATGAACATAGATGAGAAAACTACCTTGTGATTTGGTGAGGAGTCATTTGGATGTATACCCAGAAGTGGTATGGCTGGGTCCCCAGGGAGAGCTATTCCAAGTATTCATAGATATCGCCACACTGACCTCTATAGTGATTGCACAAGCCTGAACTCCCATCAGCAATGGAGGAGGGTTGCCCTTTCTCCACACCCTCACCAGGAGGTCATTTGAGCTATTGATCTTAGCCATTCTGACAGGTGTGAAATGGAATCTTAGAGTACTCTTGAGTTGCATTTCTCTGGTTAAGGATGCTGAGCATTTCTTCAAGTGTCTCTCAGCCATTAGGAATTCCTTCTTTGTGAATTCACTGTTTAGCTCTTTTCCCCATGTTTTGATTGGATTATTTGGTTTCTTGGCATTTAATTTCTTGAGTTCTTTGTAAATTTTGGATATTAGCCTTCTGTCAGATGTAGAGTTGGTGAAGATTTTTTTCCCAATCTGTAGGCAGACATTTTGTTCGAATGGCAGTGTCTTTTGCCTTACAGAAGCTTTTCACTTTCATGAGGTCCCATTTATTGAATGTTGGTATTAGGTCCCGAGCTGTTGGTGTTCTGTTCAGAAAGTTGTCACCTGTGACGATGAGTTTGAGGGTTTTTCTCACTTTCTCTTCTAATAGATTTAGTGTGACAGGCCTTATGTTAAGGTCTTTGATCCACTTGGACTTAAGTTTTATACAAGGTGATAAGTATGGATCTAATTTCATTCTTTTACATGTGGACATCCAGTTGGAACAGTACTATTTGTTAAAGATGCTGTCCTTTTTCCATTGTGTGGTTTTGGCTTCTTTGAGAAAAATTAGGTGACCATAGGTGTGTGGGTTCAGTTCTGTGTCTTCCATTCGATTCTCTTGATCCACTGGTTGTTTCTATACCAGTACCATGTGGTTTTTATTACTATTGCTCTGTAGTACAGCTTGAGATCTGGGATAGTGATACCTCCAGATGTTTTTTTATTGTATAGGATTGATTTAGCTATTCTGGGTTTTTTGTTGTTCCATATGAAATTAAATATAGCTTTTTCCAGGTCTATAAAGAATTGTGTTGGTATTTTAATAGGAATTGCATTGAATCTGTATATTGCTTTTGGTAGGATGGCCATTTTTATTATGGTGATCCTACCTATCCATGAGCATAGGAGATCTTTCCATCTTCTGCTGACCTCTTGAATTTCTTTCTTCAAGGTCTTGAAGTTCTTGTTGTACAAGTCCTTTACGTGCTTGGTTAGAGTTACCCCCAGGTATTTTATATTGTTTGTGGCTAGTGTGAAGGGAGTGGTTTCACTGATTTCTTTCTCAGCCCATTTATTTTATTTTATTTTTTTTTATAAAGAAGAGCTTCTGATTTTTTTGCATTAATTTTGTATCTAGCAACCTGCTGAAGGTGTTTATCAGCTGTATGACTTCTCTGGTGGATTTTTTGGGGTTGCTATGTATACTATCATATTGTCTGCAAAGAGAGATAATTCTTTATTTCCAATTTGTATCCCCTTGATCTCCTTTAGTTGTCTTATTGCTCTAGCAAGAACTTCAAGTACTATATTGAAGAGATATGGTGAAAGTGGACATCCTTGTCTGGTCCCTGAATTTAGAAGAAATGCTTCAAGTTTCTCTCCATTTAATTTTATGTTGGCTACTGGCTTGCTGCATATTGCCTTTATCATTTCTAGGTATGGTCCTTGAATGCCCATTCTCTCCAGAACTTTTAGCATGAAGGGGTGTTGGATTTTGTCAAATGCTCTTTCCGCATCTAGCAAGATTATCATGTAGTTTTTTTCTTTCATCTTGTTTATATGTTGAATTATGTTGATAGATTTTCATATGTTGAACCATCCCTGCATTCCTGGGATGAAGCCTACTTGATCATGGTGTATGATACTTTTGATGTGTTCTTGGATTCAGTTTGCTAGTAGTTTATTACATATTTTTGCATCTATGTTCATGAGGGAGATTGGTCTGAAGTTCTCTTTCTTTGTTGGGTCTTTGTGTGGTTTAGGAATTAGGGTGACTGTGGCCTCATAGAATGAGTTTGGCAGTGTTATTTCTGATTCTATTTGGTGAAAGAGTTTGAAAAATATTGGTATTAGCTCTTCTTTGAAGTTCTGGTAAAATTCTGGGCTGAAACCACCTGGCCCTGGGCTTTTTCTTGGTTAGGAGATTTTTAATGATTGTTTCTATTCCTTTAGGGATTATAGGGCTGATTAATCTGTTAACATGATCTTGATTTAGCTTCGGTAGGGGGACTCTACCTAGAACATTGTTCATTTCACTTAAGTTTTCAAATGTGCTGGAGTATAGATTTTTAAAGTAGGATCCAAATATTCTCTGGATTTCCTCAATTTCTGTTGTTATTTCTCCCTTTTCATTTCTAATTTTGTTGATTTGGGTTTTTTCCCTCTGCCTTTTATTTAATTTGGCTAAGGGTCTGTCTATTTTGTTGATTTTCTCAAAGAACCAACTCTTGGTTTCATTGATTCTTTGTTTCTTTCTTTTTGTTTCTAAGTTCTTGATTTCTGCCCTAAGTTTGATGATTTCCTGCCTTTTGCTCCTCTTGAGAGTGTTTGCTTCTTTTTTTTTTTCCAATTCACCCAGTTTAGTTGTTCATTCGCTAATATGAGCTGTCACAATTTTATTTTTGAAGGCACTTAGTGCTATGAACTTTCCTCGCAGCACAGCTTTCATTGTGTACCATAGGTTTGGGTATGTTGTGCCTTCATTTTCGTTGGATTTTAAGAAGTCTTTGATTTCCTTCTTTATTTCTTCCCTGACCCAGTAGTCATCCAGTAAAGAGTTATTCAATTTCTGTGTGTGTAGGCTTCCTATTGTTTCTGTTGTTGTTGAAGTCCAGCTTTATTCCATGGTGGTCTGATAAGATACAAGTGGTTAATTCAATTTTCTTGTTTCTGTCGAGGCTATCTTTGTGTCCGACTCTATGGTCAATTTTGAAGAAAGTTCCTTGTGGTGCTGAGAAGCTGTATTCTTTTGTGTTTTGGTGAAATGTTCTATAGATATCTGTTTGGTCCATTTGGTTCATGAGCTCTGTTTCTTGTATGCAGCAAAATGAAGGGTCTTATATATCAATCCAATCTGTAAGCCTGTGTCTTTTTATTGGGGAGTTGCGTCCATTGATGTTGATGGATATTAGTGACCAGGGGTTGTTATTTCCCATTATTTTTGTGTAGGTGGTGGTCCTGTGTTTCTTTTGGTTTAGCTGACATGTAGTTTTCTGTTTCCTCTGTTTTCTTGGGTGTAGTTATCTTCTCTGGGTTGGAATTTTCCTTCTAGGATCTTCTGTAGGACTGGGTTTGTGGGAAGATATTGTTTAAATTTGATTTTGTCATGGAATATCTTATTTTCTCTATCCATGTTAATAGAGAGTTTTGCTGGGTATAGTAGTCTGGGTGGGCACCTATGTTCTCTCAGGGCTTGTAGGGTATCTGTCTAGGCCTTTCTGGCTTTTAAAGTTTCTGAGGAGAAGTCAAGTGTAATTCTGATGGGTCGGCCATTGTATGTTACTTGACCCTTTTCCTGTTACAGTTTTAATATTCATTCTTTGTTCTGTACATTTGGAGTTTCAATTATTATGTGGTGAGAGGAGTTTCTTCTCTGATCTAATCTGTTTTGTGTTCTGTAAGCCTCTGGGAATTTTATTAGCATGTTTTTCTTTAGGTTTGGGAAGTTTTCTTCTATGATTTTGTTGAAGATATTTCCTGGACCTTGGAGTCGGGAGTCTTCTCTTTCCTCTATGCCTATAATTCTTAGGTTCTGTCTTTTCATTGAGTCCTTGATTTCTTGGATGTTATGGGTGAGAACTTTTTTGGCTTTCTCATTTTCTTTGGTTGTTGTACTGATTTCTTCCATCGAATCTTCCATGTCTGAGGTCATGTCTTCCATCTCTTGTATCCTATTTTTGATACTTGTGTCTGTAGTTCCTGTTCTTTCCCTTGATTCTCCACTTCTACTCTTATCTCTGACTGTGTTTTCTTTATTGCTTTCATTTCCATTTCTTTAACTTGAAAGATTTTATTCATTTTATACATTTCCTGCTCCAATTTGCTTGTCTTTGCCTGGAAATCTTTCATATCTTTTAAATCTTTCACTGCCTTGTCTCTTTCCTGTTCAAGTTGAGCCACTTCCCCTTGGAGCTCTCTAATGGTATTTTCTGTTGCTTTTGCTTCTAAAATTGTGGACTTTGAATTCCTTCATAGATTTAAATTCTTCTTGAAAAGACTCTATCACTTTCCAGAATATAGAATTGTCATTGTTTTCATGTGTTTCAGGTGTGGTGAAGTAGTCAGGGCTTGCTGTGGAAGCATCTATTAACTATACAAAATCTGTAGTACTTGTAGGTCTCTTTTGTTTTATTTTGCAGATTTTCAAGACAGTGTCTTACACTATGGAGCCTAGGCTGGCAGTAGACCTCCACTCACTATGTAGCAAGGAATGTCATCAAACTTGTACAAATCTTCCTATTTTAGAAGCATTTTTTCAACTTATTAAGACTACATGTACTCATCATAGGCATTAGGTTTAAAGAGACAAATCCTGCAACAAGAAGAGAAGTATAGGATCCAAGATGGCGCCGACCATAAAGCAGTGCATCTGAGTAGTAGGTGAATGAGATTAGTCATTGTGGAGT
>CAJQZJ010032546.1:905861-935215 GCA_907164525.1 Lophiomys imhausi
GTGTGTGTGTGTGTGTGTGTGTGTGTGTGTGTGTGTGTGTGTGTGTAGTATTCTTGTATATGTGGGATCAATATATGTCTGTTCATGTGGAGGCCAGAGTTGGGTATTTGCTGTATTTCTCTGCTATCCTTTGCCTAATCTCTCTCTCTGTGTATAAGATGTCTGCATGTGTTTGTATGTATGTTTGTACTTCTGCCTTCTGTTTGAAACTCTATTCTGTGAAATACAGTAATACTAAAATTGGGCCAACAGATATCCCCAAATATATTGCCTCTAAATATTCAAGTGAAAGAAATGTTGGAAATATCTCACTTTAAATAAAAGCTAGAAATGCTGTAGCTACTGCTTAGTGTCAAAACCCAAAAACGAAATTTTTGTACCATTAGGAAAGTATTGAGTTTAAGGGAAAATGTTTCTTTTCAAAGAAGTTCAAATTGCTCTTCCTCCGTGTACATAAACAATAAGACAGTCAAGTAGCCTCCCTGTGTACACACATGGCATCTTAGTGATCTGATCAGAGAAACAGTGGGTGCTGGAGTAGTGACATAGGCAAGTAATCCTGAGGACCCAAAGTAGCTGCTGCAGATGGATGTACTGCACACCCAGTATCAGTGAAAGCAATTATGAAATGCAGTGTCTTAAATCACTCATTAAGGTCGAATGCAACTACTCACTTTTGAATTGAAACCAAAGCTTATTTACCATTTCCAAAATTCTGACCCCATTGAGAAATATACTGAATATACCCTGTCTATGCCTAATGCATGGGGGAAAACAACTCCTTACAGTGGATCTGAGGAGATGGCACTGGATAAAGGACTTGATTAGTTTCTTTTCTTGTTGCTATGTTAAAATATCCTGACAGTAGCAATTTGGTTGAGAGAAATTTATTTCACCTCACCTTTACTCCTTATACTCCATCACAGTGAGGAAGACAGAGCGGTAGGAGTTTGAGGGAGCTGATAATATTTTTCTGCCCATCTCAGGAACAGAGATCAATGATTTAAATGCTGAATGCTTGTGCTCAGTTTACCTTTCCTCTCGCACAGTTCAAAATTCTTTGCCCATGGAATAGTGCACAGTAACTAAACCTCACTTCAGTTAATATACTCAAGATTATCCCGCACAGACATGACCATGGGTCATCTTAAACCAAACAATCCTACAATGAGATCCCCTTCAAAATGTGTCACCATTACAATTAGAATCAACCATCAAACTGAGTGAGCATGAGAACAAGATTTCAGATGCTCAGAATCCATGTTAGATGTGCTTTGTGTTCCACTGGAAATCTCAGCATTCAGAAAGTGTTGACAGAGGGTCGTGCAGTGAGCTAACTAGATAGCTGAATCAAATTATTAACCTCTGAGTTCAGTTCAAGACCCACCATCAGGAAATGGAGAATGGTGGAAAAGACAGCTAATACTAGGTCGATCTGTGTTTACATGTGTTGGCTCCTGCATGGGTACTGCCACATATATGAACCCACACATATAAGAATATATGTGCACATAGGAACACATACCACAGTCAAATACCCAAAGAAGAAAAGGAGTGCATAGATAATAAAATATCTTCTTAGACCATTGTTTATTGGATATTCTAATCCCTCTTTTGAGACACAACTGTAGAAAAAAATAGTGTTGCAAAATATTCCTGCTCATAGAAAATCAATCCAGTCAGCTAAGAACTATGGTGGCAATGTACAATTGTTTCAATGCTGTTTTTACACATGCTAGGACAACAGCCATTCCTCAGTCTGTGGATATTGGAACAATTTTGATTTTCAGTTTTAGTATTTAAGATGTATATTTAATAACCCAACTGCCAGGTATACTGATTTCTATAAGCATGGTTTGTCTGTGCAGAGTGAATGGAAAGCCTCCTGGAAATGATTCATTGTCTTCAATGCCATTAGAAAAGATTGTACCTCACAGGATACAGTAAAAATATCATAATTACTAGGAGTATGGGGTTTTGGAGACACCTCAGTCAGTAATGTGCCTGTCATGGCACATTGAGGGCCTAAATTTCAGTACCAGAATCCACATAAACCATTCACACACAGTGGTACATGCTTCTGAACCCGGTGCTCATTTGACAAAAGACGGCAGATTTGTGGCTCTTGCTTGCTAGCTACCCTAACAAACCAGGAAAGCTCTAGCACTAGTGCGAGATTCAGCCCTGAAAACACAAAGTGGATAAGCTCTGAGGACTGCTCATGAAGAAGTGGATTTCTGTGAGTTGTAAGCCACTCTGGCCCTAGATAGCAAATTCTAGGACTTCAAAAGTTACATGTTGTTAAAGAAAAAGAAAAAATGAAAAGGTAACAAAGCAGATGTAAGATAATATTGCTCATGGGTGATCTGAGGGTTCAAGGCCTCTGTGTAGGAAATGACAACACATGACCTGAAAATACCAAGGAAATATGATTGTGGAGACTGAAACTTTTCCATTTTATCACAAATGTTTTTATTTTACTTTCTTGCTTCACTTTTTATAGTGTTTTCTCAGTGTAGATGTTTCTGGCATTTTACTTTTAGTCTCTTCTTGTGCCTGAAACTAGTTTGAGGTATAGACAGGCAGATACAGATCAGTACAAGTGGCCTAACCAGGAAGTATCCAGGGCCCTCTTATCAACTTCTTTCACAAATAGCCTGTTGACAAGGGTATTGATATATGAGACACCAAAGAATAGGAAGCAGCGTTCACTTCTTGCAGTCCTGGCCTACAGGCAAGACCATCCTCAGAATTGATACTTTAAGGTCCTGACTATACTTGACCAATTTCTGTTTCCAATTCACATCACCAGGACATTGACATAGTCAAAAAAAAAAAAACAAAACTAATTGGGATAGGACAAAGAAATATAAGAAAGCTCCCCCACGCCCCGCAAAAGCAAAAGAAACAGATATAAACAGAGACTCATTCATTTGCGTGCTCAAGAATCCCACAAAAACACAAACAGTTCCTGACCATCATCTTCAGTACCATTCAGGTTGATTTTCCCCTTCCCTGTTCCCACTTCACTCAGAGTCAACTAGCACTCTGGGACAGGCCCAGACTCCCTTAAACTGAGATCTGTGCCCCAAGCTCCACTGTGCCTTCCCTACCCAACTGGAGGTAACAAGGGCTCTTTCACCAGGAGCATCAAGCTCCATTTTACTGATCCTGCACCACCTCGGGTGTCCAGATCTTAAATCCCAACACTTAGGTTAGATTACCACTCTCCTCCCACCAACACCTCCACTCTTCTCAAAGCCCTGGGATTCTCCCATCTTCTGGATGTGGGCCACCTGGGATCCCCTGACCTTCATCCTCAGGAACACTCAGGATCAACCAGGATCACTCAGGGCCATAGAATACCACTCAGGACCCTTCAGGATCATTCAAGATCATACAGGTCCATTCAGGATTATTCAGGACCATTTACACACTGTTTCTAGCTCAGAAATCCAGTTTGAACCTGGAATCTCCAGACAGCAGTTTGAGAGGACCTGATATCTAAACTGCAGGGGATCTGCAGTTCTAGCTAACAGTCAGTGGCCTATAGATTCCCACTGACATCACTAGGAAGACCAGCTGAATCTCACGAACCTGTAGGCTGGGAATAACACATCCCACCCCAATCATGATCTGAGCTCCCAGTTGGGACACAGTAGGAGATGTGAGCTATGGAAGACTCACTGAGAACCAGCCACCAACACAAGGCCCCAAAGAGCCTATGGAGAGCTACAGGTCATCAAAATTATAAGGTCTCCAAACCAAAGCTCTTTCCTTGCCAACAAGTCCAGAAAGCACCAGGAACAAATAGCTAAGGAAAACAGGATGTCTAATGGCCAGCAAAAGAGCAGAACTGACAAAAGTCAGGGAAATGTGACTCCAACAAAATTCAGCCATGCTAATACAGCCATGCCAATACAAACCCACCAAGGCTGAAAGACCAGAAAATGGTGACAAATCTATACTTATGAAAATGATAGATGCCTTAAACAAAGAAAATAAACCCTTAATGAATTTATAGAAATCACAATTCAACGGAAAAAAAGCAATGGAGAATTCTAATAAAGATCTCTGAGAAAACTCAGTGTAACAAGAGAAGGAAAAAGACAAAGCTATTAAAGAACTGTAAGTAAAAACAATCAAACTGGAGGAGAAAATACATAAAACATTTCAAGACCTGAAATCGGAATTGGAAGCAAAAAAGAAAACACAAGCATAGATAATCATGGAGTTGGACAACCAAGGAAAGAGAACCGGAACTAAGAACATGAGTATCACCAATAGGACACAAGACCAAATCTCAGGTGTGGAAGACTCAAATAAAGAAATCAGTACAACAACCAAAGAAAATGAGAATTTCAAAAAAATTCTCACCCAAAACATCAAAGAAATCAATGACTCAGTGAAGTCAGAACCTAAGAATTATAGGCATAGATGAAAGAGAAGACTCCAGACTCCATGGACCAGGAAATATTTTCAACAAAATCATGCAAGAAAATTTCTCAAACCTAAATAAAGAGATGCCAGTAAAAGTCCAAGAGACATACAGAATAGCAACTATATTGGACCAGAAAAGAAATTCCTCCTGTCACATAATAATTGAAACCCCAAATATATAGAACAAAGAAAGAATCTTAAAAACTGTAAGAGAAAAAGGTCAAGAAATATATAATAGCAGACCTATCAGAATTACACCTGAATTTTTCTCAAAGACTTTAAATACCAGAATGGCCTGGTGAGATGTCCTACAAGCCCCAAGAGACCACAGGTACAAGCCCACTCCTGTACCCAGCAAAACTTTCAGTCATCATAGAAGAAGGAAACAAAATATTCCATGACAAAACCAAACTTAAACAATATCTATCCACAAATACAGCTCTACAGAAGATCCTAGAAGGAAAATTCCAACCAAGAGAAGGTAACTACAGCCAAGAAAACACAGGAAACATATAACTCCACTGCAACTAAATGAAAAGAAACACACAAATGCACTACAACAACCTACATCAAAATATCAAGAAATAACAATCTATGGTCATTAAGATCTCTCAACATTAATGGACTCAGTTTTCTAATTAGAAGACACAGGCTTACAGAATATATACACAAACAAGACCCATCATTTTACTGCATACAAGAAATTCACCTCACCAAAAAGATAGATTTTAACTGCAAATAAATGGATGGGAAAATATTTTCCAAGCAAATAGTCCAAGGAAGCAAGCTGAAGTAGCTATCCTAATATATAATAAAATAGAATTTCAACTGAAATTAATTTAAAAAAATTAGGAAAGGACACTACATACTTGTAAAAGGAGAAGCCATCAAGATGACATCTCAATATTGAATATTTACACCTCAAATACACAGGAATCCATATTTGTTTAAGGAGACACTACCAAAACTTAAATCACACATAGATCCCAACACACTAATAGTGAGAGACTTGAACACCCCACTCACATCAATGAGCAGGTCATCAGGACAGAAACCAAACAGAGAAATAATGAGACTAACAGAAGTCATGAACCAAATGGACCTAACATATATCTATAAAATGTTTCACCAAACACAAAAGAATATACCTTCTTCTCAGCACCTCACAGAACCTTCTCCAAAATTGACCATGTAGTCAATCACACAGCAAGCCTCAACTGATACAAGAAAATTGAAATAACCCCCTGTAACTTATAAGAACACCATGGATTAAAGCTGGACTTCAACAACAACAGAAATAACAATATATATATACACACATTCATGGAAACTGAGAAACTCTCTACTCAATGACTACTAGGTCATAGAACAAATAAAGAAGGAAATCTAAGACTTCCTAAAGTCCAAAGAGAGCAAAGGTATAACATTACCAAACCTATAGGACACAATGAAAGCAGTGCTAAGAGGATAGTTCATAGCACTACGTGCCTTCAAAAAGAAAGTGGAGACAGCTCATATCAGCAATTTAACAACAGAAATGGAAGTGTTAGAAATCAAAGAAGCGTAAACTCCCAAGAGGAGCAGACAACAGGGAATCATCAAACTAAGAGCTGAAATCAATAACAAAAACAAAAAGAACAATACAAAGAATTGATGAAACCAAGAGTTGATTCTTTCAGAAAATCAACAAAATAGACAAAACCTTAGCCAAATTAACTAAAATACAGAGTGAAAATACTCAAATCAGTAAAATCAGAAATGAAAAGGGAGAAATAACAACAGACATTGTGCAAATCCAAACAATCCTTAGGTCTTACTTCAAAAACTTGTACTT
This sequence comes from Lophiomys imhausi, assembly GCA_907164525.1. Taxonomy (NCBI): domain Eukaryota; kingdom Metazoa; phylum Chordata; class Mammalia; order Rodentia; family Muridae; genus Lophiomys; species Lophiomys imhausi. The sequence goes on from CAJQZJ010032546.1 coordinate 912,136, forward strand.
AAAAAAATTTGAGAAACTATGCAAGATGGACAATCTTGTTGATAGATTCCACCTATCACTGGACATTGGGAATGTATACTAAGCCATATAACTCTCATAATTGTGGCCTATTTATTTCTGTTGTTTTGAATTGTATTTATAGTTATAAGAGAAAGAACCATTTGTTGGACTGAAAGGGGGAGCTGTTGGGGGGATGAAATACCTTAAACTAAAAAAAAAGAGAAGAGGCTGGGGGTTGAGGGGGAGGAGGGTGGAAGGATAGGACTTGAGGGGGGAGTAGGGAGGAGGTTGTGATTGAGATGTAGCTTGAAGAAATAAAAAATAAATTATTATAATTGTGGTGATAAAAAAAAGATTCCACCTATCAAAGTAAAATCAAGACCAGGTTAATAAGTGAAACAGTCCTATAGCCCCAAAATAAATAGAAGCAGACATTAGAAATCTTGCAACCAAAAGAAGCCCAAGGCCAGGCGGTTTCAGCACAGTGTTCTACCAGACCTTCAAAGATGCAAAAATAATCAATAAAATACTTGCAAACTGAACCCAAAAACAGATTGAAAGTATCATATACAATGATCAAATAGGCTTCATGCAGGGGTGGTTCAACATATGAAAATCCATTTATGTAATCCACCATATAAACAAACTGAAAGGAAAAAACACATGATCATCTCACTAGATGCTGACAAAGCATTTGACAAAATCCAATATTCCTTCATGCTAAATTTTTTTGAGAGAGCTGGCATAAAAGGATCATACCTAGAAATAATAAAGGCAATATATAGAAAGCCAGTAGCCAACATCAAGTTAAATGGAGAGAAACTTAAAGCATTTCCCCTAAAATCAGGGACAAGGCAAGGATACCCACTCTCCTCACATCTCTTCAACATCATGCTTGAAGTCCTTAGCCAGAGCAATAAGACAACTAAAGGAGATAAAGGGGATACAAACTGGAAAGGAAGAGGTCATATTATCCCTATTCTCAAAAGATATGATAGTATAAATAAGTATACTGTCCACTTATGTATTTTTGATCCCAAAAATTCCCCTAGAGAATTCCTAGAGCTGATAAACTCTTTTAGCAAGGTTGTTGGATACAAAATTAATTTTAAAAATTTAACTACACAAAAGATAAATAGTCCAAGAAAGAAATTATGGAAACAACATTCTTAATAATTGCCACAAATAATATAAAATACCTGGGGGTAGCGCTAATCAAAGAAGTGAAAGACCTATACAACATGAACTTCAAGTCCTTGAAAAAAGAAATTGAAGAGGACATCATGACATGGAAAGATCTCCCATGCTCATGGATAGGTAGGATCAACATAATAAAAGTGGTCATCCTTCCAAAAGCAATATACATATTCAATGCAATTCCTATCAAAATACCAAGACAATTCTTTACAGATCTTGAAAGAACAATTCTCAACTTCATATAGAAAGAGCAAAAACCTAGAAAAGCAAAATCAATCTGTACAAACAAACAAAACCTGGAGATATTACCATCCCTGATTTCAAGCCATACTACAGAGCAAAAATTAAAAAAAAAAACCAGCATGTTGCTGGCACAGAAACAGAGAAGTTAACCAATGGAATTGAATCAAAGACTCAGAAAAAAAAAAACACATAACCATGGTCACTTAATTTTTGACAAAGAAGCCAAAACTGTACAACGCAAAAAGGAAAGAATCTTCAACAAATTGTGCTGGGCTAATTGGATGTCAATATGTAGAAGATTGAAAATAAACCCATATTTATCACCTTGCACAAAACTTATGTTCAAGTGAATCAAAGACCTTAACATAAAATCAGACACACTACATCTAAAGAATAGAAAGTGGGAAAAATCCTTGAACTCATCAGCACTAGAGACAACTTCCTGAACAGAACACCAATATCTCAGACTATAAGACCAACAATCAATAAATGGGAACTTATGAAACTGAAAAGCTTCTGTAAGGCAAAGGACACTGTCCTTTAGAAAAAAATTGAAGTCTACAGATTGGGAAAATATCTTTACCAACCCCACTTCTGACAGAGAGCTAATATCCAAAATTTAGAGTGCAGAGCTAAACCAAGAATTCACAAAAGAGGAATCTCTAATGGCCAAGAGAGAGTTGAAGAAATGCTCAACATCCTTAAGCATCAGAGAAATGCAACTGAAGATGATCTCAAGATTCTATCTCATATCTGTCAGAATGGCTAAGATCAAAAACTCAAATGACAGCACATGCTGATGAGGTTGTGGAGAAAGAGGAACACTGCCCCATTGCTGGTGGGAATGAATACTTATACAACCACTATGGAAATAAGTCTGGCAATATCTTAGAAAACTTGGAATAGCTCTGCCTCAAGACCCAAACAAACCACTCCTGGGCATATATCCAAAAGAATCTTCACCAAACCACAAGGACATCTCCACAAGTATATTCATAGCAGCTTTATTTGTAATAGATACTGGAAAAAACCCAGATGTCCCTCATCTGAAGAATGGATAAAAACAAACAAAACAAAACAAAAAACTGTGGTCCATTTACACAATGGTATACCACTTAGCTATCAGAAACAAGGAAATCATACAATTTGCAACCAATGGATGGATCTAGAAAAGCTCATCCTGAGTGAGCTAACCCAGACCCAGAAAGATCCACATGGCATGTATTCACTTATAACTGGGGTTTAGTCATATAGCACAAGATAATTACCCTACAACCAACAGATAGAAAGGAACAGGAACATGGAATTTTTACCTATTTGTGGGACACTTCACTCTAGTGGAACTTCCATGTAGGGCCCCAGCGCAAGAGGAAGCTCTTAGCCCTCATGTGACTGATGAACTAAGGGGTGCTGATATGTGGAGACAACCCACAGTGGAGGATTAGGATATACGTGAGAGGAGGGTGGAGGGACAGAAGTTGGGACTGGGAGAGCTGGTGGGAGGGAGGTGTGGTAGAGATGTAACCTGAATCAATAATAAAAACATTTAAATTTATAAAACCCACAAAACAGAAAGCCCCAATATATATGCAAGTGACTTGTAAAGTAAAAAATATAAAATTAAACAATAAAAATAAGAAAGACAGAAAGATAGGAAGAGAGAGAGGGAAAAAGAGAGGAGGGAGGGAGAGGGAGAAGAAGGAAGAGGAGGAGGAGGAAAAAGAGGAGAGAAAGAGGAGGAGAGGCTCTTACACCTGACACAACATTAACCTCCAAAGATGTCATTTTCACTTTGCCAACTATTGCTGAGCCTGGGGCCCACTCTAAAGAGTAGTTTGTTTCCCCATCGAGACACTCTTATCGAAAACTAATTCATTTGCAGGTAGTTATTAATTGGAGGTGTAGAGAGCTGCCATGTGCCGCGCCTTAAAGATGGCGCTGGTCTCCGCCTTCCACCAGCCCGATGGTGAGCGCTCTCGGTGGTAAACAAGTCCATATTTGGCAAAGACCGCTGATCTGGCTTGCTTCCGCATACGTGGGCCTCTAAGATTGCACTACGTGGCTTTACTTGATTGGCTGTTCATTTAGTATTTAGCCTGTGGGTTGGGTCTGCCCGGGCCTTTTCGGAAGACTGTTTTCAAGGGACCTGAATAAACTGCTTGAGAAGAGCTTTTGCGAGTTGCGTCGTTCTTGCGGGGCGAGGTCGACGCGACAAGTGGTGGCCCGTACGGGGAACTAGAAAAGACTCAGAACTCTTGCAGTCAGGGGCAGTGCACTGGTAAGTTCCCGGGATAAATTGGGACAATAAAGTTTCGCGGAAATTGCGAACTAAAGGTAAAGTTTCGCGGGAAGTTGCGAACTAAAGGTAAAGTTTTGCGGAAATTGCGAACTATAAGGTCTCCGGGAGGGAGCAATAAGAACCTCGGTAAAGAGGCAATAAGGACCTCGGTAAAGAGGCAATAAGGTCTCCGGAGGGAGCAATAAGGACCTCGGTAAAGAGGCAATAAGGTCTCCGGGAGGGAGCAATAAAGTTCCGGGATTCGGACGAGTAGAAGACACAACTGGCAGAGCAAGGTGAGGAAAGCAGAGAGTGCCTCACAGAAATGGAGCGAATGAGCCTTGCTGGCCTTTATCAGTTGCTGGGATAAGCTTGGGAGAGATCTAGATTTTGCCTGGGAGCAAGGTACATTGCAGGGAGGAGCACGGCCTATTTGGAGACTTGTTCATAGTTGTTTAGAAGATCAGAGATATTGCAAGGCCGTGGAAAAGGGACAAGAGGCATTAGAGCAGTTAAAAGAGGAGCGCTCGGTCAAATCTGGGAAAGATACTTCGGAAGAAGATAGCTCAGAGTCTGAAAAAGTTAGCAAAGGCACTGTAGCTCAGGTGGAAGCTCTTTATCGTTATTACATGACTCCTAGTGACTGGAGGAGCCTGGCACGTGCCTGCCTGTCCTCTGGGCAGTATTTAGATTGGAAGGCTTTCTTGATTGAGTTTGCTAATGAACAAGCTGCTGCTAATCGTGCAGCAGGAAACCCAGCCTGGGATGTGGACATGCTTCTTGGGCAAGGTCGATCTGCTCAACAACAAACTGGGTATCCGGCTCAGGTGTTTGAGCAAATCAATTTAATCGCAACCAGAGCTTGGAAATCATTGCCTAACAAAGGGGAAGTGAATGGCAATCTAACCAAGGTTATTCAGGATCCCCTGGAGCCTTTCTCAGACTTCGTGGCTATAATGGTTGAAGCAGCTGGAAGGGTATTTGGAGACCCTGATTTGGCAATGCCCTTAATTAAACAACTTGTGTATGAGCAATGTACAAAGGAATGTAAAGCAGCTATCACCCCTTATAAGAACAAGGGGTTGGAAGCCTGGATGCCTCAGTGCAGACTGCCACTACCTTGAATAATTTGTCAGCCAATGTAGCCATGGCCTTGGATGTATTGTGGCAGGTGGCCCAGATTGGCTGTGAGTGGAAAATGACTGGTTTGTGTGTGACCTCTGTGCCATATCAAAATTATACTGTAGCTGCAAATTTGTCTAAGCAACTCTCTCAGTATCTTACAGGAAAATTGGTCTGGCGAGTTTGATAAGCTGATGCAGAATCTGAGAACTGCCATCGTGCATGTGACCAATGTGTCTCTGGCCTCTTTTTCTGTGGATTGTAAGTAATGGGAGTGCATCCTTGGGTGAAGAAAAGTTAGTATGCACTCCAGGTACATGTTTTTATGCCCTATGCTGGAATGCCACAGCCTTTCCTGTGGCTGTGGTGACTAGAATGCCTCGATATGTACCAGTTCCTGTAGAGGCTCCTAATACCATGATGCTATTCAGGTTTAAAAGAGATTTTGGCATCACTGCAGCTATTGTTACTGCTATCACTATTGCTGCTGTGGGAGCTACTGCCTCAGCTATTGCCTTGTCTAGTTCTATACAGACTGCCAATGCCCTGAATAACATCTCAGCCACTGTGGCACAGGCATTGGATACTCAGAACTCTATGAATTCTCATCTCAAAGGAGGTCTTATGATAGTTAATCAACGCATAGATTTAATACAAGAACAGATTGATTCTCTTTGGCAACTAGCACAATTGGGGTGTGAGTGGAAAATGCAAGGTTTGTGTGTTACCTCCGTACAATATCAAAATTATACAAAAGCTGCTAACTTGTCCAGACAATTGTCAAAGTTCCTCTTACAGGATTGGTCGGCTGAATTTGAAAATTTGATGAGAGAGCTGAGAGCAACAATCATCCACATCAACTCCACTCGGGTGGATCTGAGCCTGGCTACTGGCTTGACTTCCTGGATACAGACGGCTATGGATCATCTTAAGGAGTGGGCGGGTGTAGGCTCTTTGGCGATACTAATGATGTTAGCCTCTCTGGTTTGCCTATGGTGCATCTACAAAATGAGAACCACACAAAAGCGTAACGCAGCCATGATTATACAAGCCCTTGTTGCCATTGAGGCGGGCCAGTCCCCTCAGGCATGGCTTGCTGCCGTGGAGTAAATCTTCACTAAGCATAGTCCCTGCCCACTGAGGAATTCGTTCCACGGATATTAGGGTCTGGTAAGTCAGTGACGGAGTTGACGGGTAAGTCTCGGCCACCTAAGACAGGGCAGTCCCGAGTGGGGAGGCTGACCCAGAGACGGGTAAGAGTTTGAGCACCGCCCTCCTACAGGCTCAGGCCCACCGTGAGATCCCCAGATAAGGGGATTACGAAACCTTTCCAGGGACTTCTACCAACTTTAGAAAAAATAAAAAAGGAGGAACTGTAGAGAGCTGCGATGTGCCGCGCCTTAAAGATGGCGCTGGTCTCCGCCTTCCACCAGCCCGACGGTGAGCGCTCTCGGTGGTAAACAAGTCCATATTTGGCAAAGACCGCTGATCTGGCTTGCTTCCGCATACGTGGGCCTCTAAGATTGCACTACGTGGCTTTACTTGATTGGCTGTTCATTTAGTATTTAGCCTGTGGGTTGGGTCTGCCCGGGCCTTTTCGGAAGACTGTTTTCAAGGGACCTGAATAAACTGCTTGAGAAGAGCTTTTGCGAGTTGCGTCGTTCTTGCCAGTCGAGAGGGACACAACATGGAGGTAGCTTCTGGATTAAGAGTGGGAGCATGAATTCATTTCAGTTCTAGAAACTTGATGCAGATCATGCAGATTTTGTTCATATTGCCTCAGTTTCTGTTAGTTCATATGTTTTATCTAGAAGACTTTTATTCATTGATGTCCTCCATTACCACTGACTTTGAAATTCTTAATTTTTTCTCTTTCTCAGAGTTCCCTGAGCCCTAAAGAGAGATATTTGATGGAGACATCCCTTTTAGACCTGAGTATTCCAAGGTCTCACTCTCTGCATAATGCCTGGCTATGGGTCTCTATAGTTGTTCCCATCTGCTGGAAGAAGATGACTCTATAATAATGGATAAGCAATGTACTGATCTATGAGTATAAAGGGATGCCCTTAGGAGTTACTTTATTGTGTCATTATTTCAGTAGAACAGTAGTATATGCTTTTCTAGGTCCCTGAGTTATATTGTCTGATATTCATGATCAACTAAGCAGTGTTCAGTATTAGTTTTATCTCATGGAGTGTGCCTTAAGTTAAATCAAATATTGGTTAGTTATTCATACCAACTTTGTGCCACCATTACACTGTCTGTCCTGCAGGCAGGATACCATTAAAGATGGAAGGCTTTGAGGCTGGGTTGGTGTTTAAGTTTCTCCTTTAATAGTGTGAAAATACCACCCATTAGCAAGAAAACTAACCCATGGGGTGAAGAATCTGCACTACTTTTCTGTGTTCATTGAGTTGTGTAGTTGTGATATTCAGACAGCAGGCCTTGCTGTCACTATGTGAAGAGCAACCTATAGCCTCAGCAACACCCTGGGTTGTTTACAGATTCCCATTGGACCCCCTTGGGCAATAAATAAATTAATACTATAACCAATCCAGGCACTGGAAGGCTTCATTGGAAGACAAATATTAGGCAGCTAGGGCTATATTGCCCCTGTTTCTTGACAATTTTATTTAGATTGCCTTTATATTTGTGTATGACTTGGGAAAGTTCTACTACCTTTCTAATGGTAGGGTTCTATACTACCAGTCTAAACACCCTTAATTTTAGTTTTCTCTTCCCATATTCTCTCTCCTTATTTCATTGTCCCTTTCCAGTCTTCCCACACTCACACATCCATAACTACCTGCTACCTGTTTGTTAAATGTTTTATTGCTACAATGAAACGCTATGACCCAAAAGCAAGTCATGGAGGAAAGGGCTTATTTGGCTTACACTTTCATATTGCTATTCATCATTGAAGGAATTCAGGACAGGAACTCAAACATGGTTGGATCCTGGAGGCAGGAGCTGATGCACAAGCCATGGAGGGGTGCTGTAGAAGTATTTAAGTAAATTATTACTTAGCATTTAGATTAAATTTAATTTGTCAGCACCATTATAGATGAACACACAGAGACCTGATGAATTTTAACAAACCTTGGTCTGTATTGCACAATCTTAGCCCATCTAATCTAGCTCTTAATTCTATTCCCAAATATGACCCCATATATATATACATAAATCCCCTGGGTTGTTATTCTCCAGATGTTCCAGGCCACAATGAGTGATGTTCTTTTCTCTAACAAATGAGGTGTTTCTTTCTTCCTGCTCTAGCTCTTTCTTCTAGAGGCTTCTTCTACCCATGAGCCTCTCTGCCTCAGAAGTCTGATCACCTTAGTCCTGACTACCTCTATCTTTGCCCAATCTCAGGCCTCAGCATTTATTTAACCATTCAGAGACAATGGTTAATAAAAATGTTAACACAGCTTCACTTGGTATACAGCAAGCAGGCTTCTGGGAGATTGATTAACACTTAGAATGCATAACATCACTACATCAATTCCCTCCTTATGTCTAATAAAAAGGCTAATTTTTAAAAATCATATAGTAAAAACAATAAGAGCAAATATGAAACAATCAAGAAAACCATACATAAAAGTTACACAATAATGTGTAGCCTATTGTATCAGGCAATCTTGAAGAAGAAAAAACTATCTATCTATTTTAGTGTGTTTAAAGTTCTGAACCTAAATATTTTCTATGGTATCCTGTATTTATAAACCTAAAGATTTTATTTAGATTTGAAAAAATCCATTTAAATCTTAAACAACTCAAATACAATTGAAAATTTATATCTATTATGTCTTCAGCCCTGTCAAAGACATAAGAATGGATAAAGTTATTATTTGAGGGAGTAGGAAGCATAGAAGAGCAGCTTCCAAAAAAAAAGAAAAAAAAAGAAAAGGAAAATGACAGTATGCTGCCTAGACAGTCACAAATATCTCTCAATACCATTGGAGCATCATCTTCAGCCTTCTGACCAAGCATATCTCACAGACTAAACTGTGCAGCAGAAAATAAGGATTTCCCTTCTCTGTCTTTGCAGAATCAGGCCATCCACTTAATTGCACTTAAGTTCTGGTCCATCTTCGAACTATATACAGTCCTTTGGGAGAGTAGGGGCATTTTGCCCAGTAGGCATTATTTCCTGATGGAGATTTTTGATGCTCATTGTCTTCTTCCCAGTCAAATGTGAGCTGTCAGGAGCTGACTATCTTAAGTCAAACAATTCTTAAAATAATAAAAACATCTTTAAATGCCATTTTCTGTATACTCTGAGGGTTTTGAAGATGTCTATTGCTTTATTTATAAATCTATCTATGTTTGAACAAGAAAACTGTATATTTTAAACATTTATTATCTGTTTAACCTAGTAAGCCTATTTTGTGATAAACTAAGATTAGTATTTGATATAACCAGGAGCTTGAGTGGCCAGTTATCAACCTGTATTACCCAAACTCCTAAGTAGATTGCAATAGCAACCCATAAAAGTTTTTTAAGTATATCTGTACTTTATATGAGTTGTATAGGTACAATACCTTATATAAGAGTTAAAATATACATATATGTGTGTCAGAATATACAATTAAATACCAATGAATAAAAAATTACCCTCATTTTCATATCAACATACAAAATTCTATGCCAATATGTCAAAAGAAAACCTTGTTTTGAGAATAAGAATAGCTTTAAGTTTCAGAGCAGATTCAATAATTTACCCTTATATCTTACCATTTCTATAATATATGCCCATATTCCCCCTCCTTTTTCTTTTCAAGTCTTCTCCCCCTATATAAAAGAGAAAGAAGGATAGAGAAAAGGAAAAGAAAGAGAAAAGTCCCTGAGTTTAACCTCCTATGCCTTGCTTAACAGAGTGCTTCTTAGTAGCTTGCACTGCCTTCTTTCTTATAGAACTAAGGATGATCATTCCACAGTTGATATCAACCACAATGGGCTAGGCCCTCCCTAACTGATCACTAATTGGATCACATGGAGGCATTTCTTCAACTGAGGCTCGTTCCCCTCTGATGACTCTAGCTGGTGTCTAGTTGACACAAAACCAGCAAGTACACTAGTATATTTCCCTTTCTTAGGGAGAACTATCCTTTAATCCATATTATACTTCTGTGGTTCTATGGATTGTAGCTTGGTTGACATTGACTTAACAGATAATTTCCACATATGAACACATATACACCATATTTGTTTTTCTGCATCTAAATTACCTCACTCAGGATAATTTTTTTTCTAGTTTTATCCTTTCACCAGCAAATTTCATAATGTTATTTTTTAACATCTGAAAAAATATTCCAGGGTATGAATGCACATTTTCAATATCCATTATTCTGTTGAGGTACATCTAGGTTGTTTCCAATTTCTACCTATTATGACTAGATCATTAATGAACATGTTTGACAAGTGTCCCTGTGTAAGATGAATCATTCTTTGGGTATATGACCAAAAGTGTTTAAGCTGGGTATTGAGGTAGATTGACTCTGGTCTTCCTGAGGAACCACCACACTGATTTCCATTGCACTCTCACCAGCAATGGATGAATGATCCATGACTCCACATCCTCACCAACATGAGTTCCAACTTGTTTTACTGATTAGAGCCATTTTGATGGGTATGAGATGAAATTTCAATATAGTTCTGATTTTTCATTTCCCAAATGACCAAGGATACTGAACACTTCTTTAAATATCTCAGGAATCTGAGTTTTTAGAGTTCTATCTATATCAGTATCTCATTGTTTCAATTGGGTTACTTGGTTCTTGATATCCAGTGTGTGTGTGTGTGTATGTGTGTGTGTGTGTGTGTGTGTTTTAGTTCTATATATATTCTGAATATTACTTCCGTGGTGGATGTGTAGTTGATAGATATCTGTAGATTGCAGTTTATTCCTGTTGATGTCTTTTGCTTCACAGAAACTTCTCAGTTTCATTAGGTCCCATTTATTAGTTTTTGATCTTATAGCATATGCTAATGTGCTTTGTTATAAAAGTCTTTCCTTGTGCTAATGATTTCAAGACCATTTTTCCATCATCTTCTCTTCTGTCTTATACAGTATATCTGGGTTTATGCTGAGGTCTTGATTTATTTGGACTACTATTTTGTGCAGGGTGATATGAATGCTTCTATTTGCATTTTTCTACATATAGCCATTGAGTTTAACCAGTATCATTTGTTAAGATGCCTTATTTTTCAGTATGTATTACTGGATTCTTTATAAAAAGTATATTGGACATCCATAGATGAATTCCTATCTGCATAATCAATTCAATTTCACTGATAAATGTGTCTGTCTTCATGAAAATACCATGAGGTTTCTATTATTATAGTTCTGTAGTACAATTTGAAATCAGGGATGGCTATGCCTCCAACAGTTCTTTTATTATTGAGAATTTGTTCAGCTATCCTTGATTTACTAAGTTTCTGCAAAAAGGTGAAAATTGTCATGTCAAGTTCTGTGATGAACTGTGTTGGAAAATTGATAGGAATTCCACTGAATATGTAGATTGTTTTTGGAAGGAAAGATAAATTTACAATATTAATTCTACTTAAACATAGAACACTTTAACTGGTCCTTAAACATTGAAAAATAAATATTTTCCACCTAATATATTTCTTAATTTATTCTTCAATATCTCAGTATTTTATTATATAAGTCTTTTACCCGCTAGATTAGAGTTACCCCAAGATATATTTTTAAGGATGTTTTGAAAGTAAGTGTTTTCTTGTAATTTTCATTCAGTTTGTTTGTCATAAGAATACTATTGATTTTTTGTGGTTATTGGCTACAGTGCTGAAAGAGTTTATCAGCTGTAGAAGTTTCCTGGTGAAATGTTTAGGGTGATGGGGTAGTGTTAAGCATTCTCAATGTTAATTGGTCCTGCTTGCTGTCTGCTACATTGTCTCTGATTGTTTAAATAAATGGTGAGGCCTGAGATTGTACAAAGACAGAGAAAGGTGGGACTTCCTGAGATTAGAGCAGGAAGTCTGTGCTTCAGACCGAGGATTAATTCATTCCAGACAGGATCGGGAAGAAGGAGGACACACATCATGGGTTAGATAAAAGAACCTCATTCCACATAGCCAGGAACATTGGCATAGTGTGGAGAATGGCAGTCCAAGGGTATGTATGTATATATGCGGTCATATTTGGGTAATAGAGTTAAGAGCTAGCTTAGGTGGGCCAAGATTGCTCAATTCAAGCCAAGGTGTCTGTGTGTGTGGTCATTTATAATGGCACATTAAGGATTAACAGCTGCAAAACAATTACTGATAATTTAAATACAGGTTAAATAACTTAGTTATCCATTTTTTTCTACATATGGCACCCAATTACAGCAATTAGAATCCATGCTTACAGACTGAGAAGGCCTGGGTAAAAGGTAGCTTCCTAACCAAAGAGCTGGGAGCTGAACCAAAAACACATTTCAAAGGATCAGCTCCCTTAACAAAAGCTACTGCCTTGCAGCAAAGGTGGAAAGCTTATCTCTCCTTACATACTAAAAAACAAGCAGCCTTCTAAACAGAACTTGAGAGTGGAATTAATCACCAAGATTAAAAATGGAGGAATTCATAATGCCTCAATACTTTGGATTCCAATTGAGTTTGTTCCTCTTATCATGAAAATGATTTTTACCCTGATAATTGTGGTTCTGTATATCTTTTTTTTTTTTTTTTGAGAAAGTTCAGACTAGAATAGTCTTAAAGGAAAGAATTTACAAATGGAATGCTAAATTGCCAACCATGATAATGGAGGAAGGAGGGAGGCCCTTCCCAATAGATAACACAAAGTTGATGGCAGCTGGAGCTAAGAGCTCCCTGGCAATGAGGTGCTTTTCAGGGCTTTCTGGGAAGGGTCAACCAATAAAATACAGTTGCAACTAGATTCCAAGGAATAATGAACAAAGCTTTAATTGCAGCATGAAATGGCATGGTTAGACTAAGGCTTTGGAATGTTGTTTCTTTGCTTGATTTTTGTTTAGATGTCTTTTATTTTCCCTATATTGGGGGGAAAAAAGGTTATTCTTATGGTTTGGCATTCTTTTTTTTAAATAATTTATTTTTTATTTCTTCAAGTTACATCTCAATCACAATCCCCTCCCTACTCCCCCCTCCAATCCCACCCTTCCACCCTCCTCCCCCTCAAACCCCCATCTTCTTCCCTTTTTTTTAACTTAAGATATTTCTTTTTCCCCCCAACAGCTCTCCCTTTCAGTCCAACAAATGGTTCTTTCTCTTATAACTATAAATACAATACAAAACAACAGAAATAAATAGGCCACAATTATGAGAGTTATATGGCTTAGCATACATTCCCAATGTCCAGTCCATATGTATTTGGCACCTGACTTTAAAATTCTACTATCTAACAATCTCCATGAGTTTAAAGTTCTATATATAACTCAGCTTTCATACTAACTTGCCTCACAATTTTAAAAACATCTTCTTAGATCCAGAACACCCTCTTGACTCCTAAACAACTCAAAATTTAATTATGAGACTCTAGCTATCTATTCTTCAACCACCTCAGAGACCTGAGAGGGATAAATATATCTGATTTTATAGGAAGTACAGGGCCTGCAGCTTCCAAAACTAAGAAATGACATACCAGTGGCTGCCTGGACAGTTCCCATTTTCTCTCCATGCATTACAGCATCAATCTTCAGCCGTTTGGCCCCGTTTCTCTGACAGACATTAACCATTTTTCCATTCTTATTTGGGCCCCAAACAGGTTTACTATGTCCCAAATCAGCAGGAAGTCATTTTAAGAGAACAGTCTCATCCCCAGAAGATGGGGAGGGTGTACCCCCTCCTTTGGTTATTTGATGGATAATAGAAAATTTTGTTATTTAGGGGAAAAGACTACAAGCTGTTAAATGGGTTTTGGAAGTTAGATCCAGGGACTTCTCTCTTTTTATTTTCTGTATCCTTCTTTCTCTCCTATGTAGGAGTGAACAGACTTGAGAAAAAAATGGGACATAGACATAGTATAGGAAAGATCCAGAAAAAGGACAGATTATTGAATATGGCCTTATACCTTTGCATATTAATACAAAATTAATATTATATTTGGCTAAATTTGTATTGATCATTGTATATTAATGCAAAATTAAGATGGTATTGGGCTACATCGGTATTGATCTTTGTATATTGACTCAAAATTAAGATTATATTTGGCCACAATGTTATTGACACTTGTATATTAATGCAAAATTAAGATTGTATTGGGCTACATCGGTATTGATCTTTGTATATTGACACAAAATTAAGAGTAACACTTCTTAAAGGTATTGATCCTAGTAATGCTTAAAAATGAAATGTAAAGTTTTGGCCTCTTGCTACCAACGGTCATAAACTGTTTAGAATAATTAAGAAATGGAAACTAAGAGTCATGCAAACGTGTCATTTTGTTAGTTACTATGACAGTCTATCACAGTTATTTTCTGAACTACTCAGAAATCAAGTTGCTAAGAGACAAGCAACATTTGCTTATCTAAATATAAGAGATAGATAGGGCATCTTCAAAAACCTCAAGAGATCTGCAGAATACGGCATTCAAAGATGTTTGCTTAACTTAAGATTTTTTTGATATCGAGACATGTCAGCTCCTGACAGCACACCCTATTCTAGTCAAAGTAGAAAATGAGCATCAAAGAATCTCCAGTGTGAGATGGTTGAATTGGTGGTAAGCCTTTCTCTTGGCAAGAAAAACCCCTTGCTTCAACTGTAGACAGACTGCTGTCCAAAAAGGACAAAACTTGGAATCAGCCTAGCTCTGCCAAGACAGGGTAGGTAAGTCCTTCATAATTCCTGCTCTACAATCAATGGTTTGGCATTCTTAAAACATAAGAGATTTTTGAAGATTTTGTGAAGATTTAGAATTGTCATGCAGTTCAAAGTTGCTCTCTGGGTTACAGAGTTACTAATATCTGGGATTTAAGTGAAATATTCAAGCAGGGTTGTACTAGTGCACACCCTTAATCCCATAAAACTGGAGGAAGAAGCAGGAAGATCTCTGAATTCTAGACCAGCCTGGTTTAAACAATGAAGGCAGGGCAGGAACCCTTCTGATAAGAAAAGGCTGTTTCTTATTAGAATTGTAGACTTAAAGACAGTCTAGAATTCAAAATGACACATTTTTCCCTTGATTTTAAGCTTAATAATGCCCTTACTGATCTAATGGATAAATACACATAATCTTAAATCACACAAAGAGAAAGGGGTCACAAGCCAGTTTCCTCAGTTGTGGGACTCCCACTGGAGAATTGGTTTCAAACAGCATTTTGACCCTAAAAGAGATATGTTAGTCTCTGAGTGTAGCGGTGCACGCCTTTAATCCCAGCACATGGGAGGCAGAGGCTGGCTAATAATCTCTGTGAGTTTAAAGGTTGCCTGGTCTACAATGTGAGTCCAGGATAAGGATACACAGAGAAATCCTGTCTCAAAAAAAGAGAGAGAGAAAAAAAGAAAGAGATATATTCTGTTAATCAATGTAAGGACCCAGAGTTAGTCTGGGGAAGAACATGCAAACAGCATGCCTCCCACAGCCAACAGTTAAGAAAAGCTAACATAAAATAGCATATCATGCTATTCTACACCAATCTTCTTAAGAATGTAGTTAACATGGGCGAATTGTAACTCAAACAAATACAAGATGATTTAATTAATGTTATTGTTTAAAAAGGGTAATTCAATTATTTAAATTCATACCATGATCTCAAATCGTGGGAGACAAAAAAAAAAAAAATAGGTTCCTTGTGTGCTCTAGGCCAATCTAATCTACAGAGCAAATCAAGACAGGCCAAGCTACAAAGAGAATCCCTGTCTCAGTAAGGATAGATATAGCCATATAGAAATTAAATCTCCAAAGAAAGGACAAAAGGAAAGAAAAAATATATAAAGGCAAAACTTTGATCCCAAAACATGGGAGACAAAGACAGAGAAAGATAGGTTCCTTTTGAGCTTGAGACCAACCTAATCTACAAAAAGCCAGAACAACACAGAATAAACCCGTTTTAATCAATTAGTAAATTTATGTCAACTGTAGAGAAGAATATTTAAACCCCATACTGTCTTATGTTATATTTTCAATTTAAAATAGATTGTATATAGCATAAATATGTAATACTATTATATGCCATCCTTTCATATGGCATGAATGGAGACTTACAAATGCCTTTCTTCTGTTCAAACAAAGAACAGAAAATATTCCTTAATTGATTTGTGCATCCTTCATATCCAAGGCATTTTGGTAATTGCAGAACTATATGTTATGTATGAGAAATTATACATTTTCAGAACAACGGGAGGGACCAGAGTCCAAAGAAGACAAGACAGTAACCCAAATAATGCAGCCTCATAGACTGTCTCAATAGCTGCTTCCTCAAAAATATGCATCAAGAACAACTTCAAACAAGTTGCTCAGATGGTCCAACCTCAAAGACTGTTCCAGACAGGACTTCAATAAAGCCCTGAACTTTCCTACCCACAGTCCAGCTTCGAACTACAAACTGCTCAGGACATCAAATTTTTGATCAAATAGAGAATGGACAACAAATGTTACAATTAACTTGATCAACCTTTTTTTTTTGAATTTTATTTGGGCCCCTAAACAGGTTTTCTGTGTCCCAATTCAGCAGGAAGCAGTTTTAAGAGAGCAGCATCCCATTCCCAAAAGTGGGATGGATGATAGATGTTGTTTAGGGTAATTGTTACAAATTGTTAAATGGTCTTGTTAAGCAAGATTTAGGAGATTATATTCAAGGGCTTTTCTATTTCTTATTATTTCCTCTATCCTTTTTTCTCTCTTATATAGGGGGAAAGGACTTGAAAAATATATATATATCAGAAATGATAATATATAAGGATAGATTATTGAATCTGCTCTGAAACTCAAAACTATTGTTACTATTTAAATAAAGTTATCTTTTGATACATTGGTATAGAATATTGATAAAAAATAGGATTAATTTTGATTCATTAGTATAGAATTTTATATTTTGATGCATAATAATATGTATATTTCAACTTTTTTATAAGATATTGTGCCTATACAACTCATTTGAAAGTACAGGTTTACTTCCAATCCTTTTATGGGTTGCTATTGCAATCTATTTAGGAGTCTGGGTAATGCAGGTTGATTGCTAGTGAGTCAAGCTTCTGGTCATGTCAAATACTAGTCTTAGTTTATCACAAAATAGACTTAATATGTTAAACATATAGTAAATGCTTAAAAATATTACAGTTTGTTTGTTCATAGATAGAAGATAGATGATAGATAGATAGATTTATAAATAAAATAGTAGATGTCTTCAAAACCCTCAGAGGCATACAGAAAATAGCACTTAAAGATTTTTTTATTATTTTAAGAATTGTTTAACTTAAGACAGTCAGCTCCTGACAGCTCCCATTTGACTTGGAAGAAGATAATGAGCATCAAAAAGCATTCTCCCATCAGGAGATAATTCCTATTGGCCAAAAATGCCCCTGCTCTCTCAACAGACTATATACAGTACAAAGACGGACCAGAGCTTAAATGCAGATAAGTCGATGTCCTGATTCTGCAAAGACAGAATGGGAAATCCTTCTTATTTCCTGCTGCACAATTTAGTCTGTGAAAAATGCTTGGCCAGAAGGCTGAAGATGATGCTCCAACAATATCGAGAGATATCTGGGACTGTCTAGGCAACAAACTGTCATATTTCTTTTTGGAAGCTGCTCTCCTATGCTTTCTACTCACTCAAATAATAACTTTATCCCTTCTTATGTCTTTTATGGAGTCGAAGGCATAATAGTTATAATATTACTGCTTTTTCTAGCCTGCATAGATATGTGCAGAAACAAAAGAACAAATAAATACAAGGAATACTGAGAAAAAAATGAAACATTTTTTGGAGTAATAGAGAATTCAGAGCCTGGCAAAGACATGATATAAAGGAAAATTAGGATGTTTCTGTGTGACATTAGATACGGGAGTGATTAAAAGAGAGAGAGAGAAAATTGACAATTTCAAATATTTTTTAAAGATTTCTTAGGGTGTCAACACTTATATATGTTATTAAGTTCATCTGAAGCCCTTATTTTTAAAAAAATATAGCAAGTAAATATTTTTTAACAGTAATTCTTTGTTTAATGTGGCAGAGTGTGCTAATAGCTACTTTTCTGGTTACAGCAACCAAAATACCTGACAAAAGCAACTTAAGGAACTAAAATATACTCTGTCTCCAGTTCAGAGAGATGCAGTCCATTAATGAAGGAGCTTGAGGTAGCTGCTCACATTGCATATGTAGTCAGGAAGCAGAAAGCCATAGATGCTGGCTTTTGACTGGCTTTCTTCAATTATACAGTTTAAACGCATGGCATGGTCCCACCAGCATTGAGCATGGATCTTCCAGTTAACTTAATGTAGAAACTCCCTCACAGACATGGCAGAGGTGTATTTTCATGGTAAATCTACTTCCAGACAATTGAAAACAGATTATCCACCATGTACAACTATCTACCTCTGACCATCTTGCTCACCTGTTCTTGCATATAGATGCTCATACACTCAGGTCTCCTGGCTTTTGAGATGGTTTGATTTAGTTCTGACACGAAGCCACGTTCTGGACAAAATTTGCCAAAGATAACTTTGAGATTGTGGTGTAAGGTACCCATTCACCAGTAGTTTTGCTTTAAGGGCAGTTTAAAGATAATTGAAAGGGGTGTGGGGTGTTACAGAGAATACAAATAGTATGTAATATATGTGTTAAAGAAAACCAAAACAAACAAAAACCCCACAGTTATCTTTCATAATTTCTTCAGACAGAAACCCCAAAATCTGGGACTGATGAGATGAAGTATATGTTGTGCACCCACACTTGGCTCCTACAGAGAGTTGATTTTCACATGTGAAAATTTCCCCCTAGTCTGTACCTTTGAAGTAGAATCAGAGAAAGCTCTGTAGTACACCTTTTTTATTATTTGTGCTTGTGTGAATCTTCATATGAGCATGTGCGTAAATGCTTGCAGAAGTGTGTGGGCACATGATTGCATGCATAAATTCATGTTTACAGGTGTGCGCTTGCATCTGAAGAGGTCAACCTTGGGTGTCTTCAGTCACTCTCCACTTTGTTTATAAGACAGTGTCTTTCACTAGCCTGGACCTCACAATTTATCTAGAATGTCTGAAAAATAAGCTGCAAGGAACCTCATGTCTCTGCCTCCTGAATTCTGGAATCACAAGTGGAACATACCCAGGTTTTTATACTCCAGTCTATCAAACCCTGTGGCATGAGATTTAGATTTCAATGTATGAACTTTAGGGTAGTACTCAGTCCACAATATGGAGTCAAATAAGGAAATATGAAGACAATTTTGAATTGAAATGCATTCTGTCAGTGTGGAATCTGCAAGACTTTTTTACTATTATTATCAATGCAAAATCACATAACTTGACATTTGTCACATTTATCATTGTTACATATGAAGTTCAGTCATAAGTGTATTTGCCCAACAGACTGCTGAAACTTTCTTATTGTGCATTACTGAAGCATTGCTCTCAGTTAAATCTAAACCTTCCTGTACACATCTTCTTGGCCTTAGCAAGCATTTTCCCATTTTAAAAATTAGTTCTTCTGTGTTTGTGTATGCACTGTACATATTCACATATGCACATACATGTGTACTCTTTCACAAGTGTGTGTGTGTGTGTGTGTGTGTGTGTGTGTGTAATCCAGAGTCTAAAGTTTGGTGTCTTACTCAATTGCTCTCCTTCTTATTCTTTGAGATAGAGTCTCTCATTGGGATCTGCCACCCAGAAATAATATAGAATGCCAGTCAATGAGCATCAATGATCCTTCTATCTCTACTATCTTTACTTCTCCAGTGTTTAATCACAGGCCTGTACCACTGGGTAATGAAAATAAGTATAATTTATGAATAATTTTTATCTATCAATAAATATAAATAAAGAAATTACTTAGTATACTCAGCTATCAGCCCTATACACTATCTTTGTATCATTTCTTTTTTTTTTTTTTTTTTGGTTTTTCGAGACAGAGTTTCTCTGTATAACAGCTCTGGCTGTCCTAGACTCACTTTGTAGACCAGGCTGGCCTCGAACTCACAGAGATCCGCCTACCTCTGCCTCCCAAGTGCTGGGATTAAAGGCGTGCGCCACCAACGCCCGGCTTCTTTGTATCATTTCTATTGAACTAATAAAGGATGCTGTCAAAAATCAACTTAGGTGAGAAAGATTTTACTCAATTACAATTTTAAGTTATACTCCAGTATTTTGGGAGTTCAAACAAGGACATTGAGGGATCTAGTTATAGCACATCTATAGTCAAATGCAAAGAGAAATGAATGCATGCATTTTAGCACTCATGGAGTTATCTCCTCTTTTATGCAGTTCAGAACCCCACACTTAGAAATGGTGCTGCCAACAGTGGACTGGATCTTTCCACATCAATCAATTTAATGATTTAAATGTCTATACATACCTATAAAACAACATGAGCTAGACAATTCTACTGAGACACTTTTCATGGGTGATTTTAGATTGTACATTAATTTCTAGAAATCACATTAATCTCCCTAAATGTTTCTGCATTTTCTATCCTGGTATCTAAAGCTACCCTTTGCACTAATTACATATGGCCCTAAAGAGATTATGTAGTACCTTTAATTAACTAATTATAATGCAAAAGCTATGTGACAAAACTTGCTATAGATTTTATGGCTAGGCAGAGAACAAAATCTTGCACCCTCTCCCACTTATCTTAAATTTGTGTGGAGACACCACTTGCTACATAATGTACATCACTACAGGAAGCCTCTCCATTGGTTTATGGATATTTCACATGATTATATTAAGTTTACAAAGATTCTAAACATGTCACTCTTAGGATTTTGGATTATGATTACATCCTAAACCTTCCCAATGTTCAAAGTCAACATTTTTGTGTAGTATCTTTATCAGCTATTTGTCACATTTCTGTTACAGAATGTCCAATAAAATCAACTGAGGGAATGAGCAGTTTATTTTTTTATCACAGTTTGAGGTCATAGTCCATCATGAAGAGGAAGACACAGCAGCACAAATATGAGGCAGTTGGTCACATTGCATTTTTTTGAAGCAGAGAGGTGAATGCTGGTGCTCAGCTCTTTTTCTGTTCTCCTTTTTAATCAGTGTTAGATTCTGAGGCATGAAATGCATCAATTTATGTTCAAGGTGATCTGAATATCTCAAGTACACTAATCTGGAACATTCCTAACAGAAAAGCTCAGAAATTTGTCTTCTGGATGAGTCTAGATCTTATTAACAATCAAGGCTAAATATCACAGAATGCATTCTCTACATACAAAATGCTTCTTTTTCACAGGCTGTTTGACTGAAACACCAATTCTTCCCTGTATCTGTAATGGTCTGAATCTCTGTGTCTTCCCAAGTGTATTATGTTGACATTGTGACTCAGGGTGATGCAATCACATAGTAGAAGGTATGGGAAATACTTGATTAGGTTTAGGTGAGGTCCAAAGGTAGAGTTACATTACATGAGATTAAAAGGAACCTAGAAGAAGACTCTAGTTATCTTTCTACCACATAGGATAAATGAGAAGTGAACATTCTCCAACCAAGAGCAAGAGCTTCCCCTTGACTATGGGCAACCTC
Source organism: Lophiomys imhausi (assembly GCA_907164525.1). Taxonomy (NCBI): domain Eukaryota; kingdom Metazoa; phylum Chordata; class Mammalia; order Rodentia; family Muridae; genus Lophiomys; species Lophiomys imhausi. The sequence continues at coordinate 933,645 of CAJQZJ010032546.1, forward strand.
TTAATGTGGATTCTGGGTATTAAACTTAAGACCTTGTGGTTAGCCCAGGCTATCATTATCTTGCTATCTCTTGTCTACTGTAATGTGATTATGTGGCTCTCATGTTTATTTACTACAGTCATTCTATTTCCAAAGTGGGTTTTAAAGGCTACCTAGATTTCTTATGCAGGTTTGAAGTGGTGAATAACCTCATCTTGCTTTCAGTTGTTCTCTCTGTTTTGTATTTTCTGATAAGGATATGATGTCTCAACTTGTTGCTCTTGCTACCACGCATTCCACCTGGTACCACAGGCCAAAAGAAACTCTCTCATCTTAAATTTGCCTTTGCTTGTGGTGTTTTGTTATAGCAACAGAAATGTAACTAGCACACAGGTATATACATTGCCACACCCAGCTTTTTTACATAGGTACTGTGATCTTAAATGTGGATCAGTCATGCTTTCACTGCAAGCTGAGCTGCTCACTGAGCAATTCTCCCACTCTGTGTTCCAGGATTCTTTTTCTGTAATGATATATTTATTGTTTTTGTTTATGATTTTTTTCATTTTCACGTGTATCTATATATTAAATTTGTGCCTGTTGCCTTATGGAGCAGAAATGGGCAGCAAAGCCCATAAAACTGGAGTTATACATCTTTTTTATCTGTCCTGTGGGTACTGGGAACTGACATCAGACCCTCTGGCAAGAGGGATATGTGCTCTTAACTGTGGAGCCATCTTTCCAGTTCCACACCCCCACCAGGAGATTTATTAATGGACTCAATAGGGTGAGGAGATGTTCAGTCACTCAAAGCTTCTTAATGACCTCAATGTGGAATAAAAGAATATATTTAGCAATTGCTTGTAATAACATAAAAGAGTTGGACATGTTCTCCAAAGAACATTGCATGTAGTGTAATGGGAGCTAGATCATTCTCTCCATTAGAGAGGGGAGGCTCATGAGACTTGGAAGGTAAACAAATGGCTACCTGACAGAGAAAATGAAAATTTGGAAGATGCTCTGAGACTATTTCCCAGCTTTATATAAGATGTAAACCAATGCAGAGGGAGGAGGTTCTCACTACCCCTGCTGCAGGGGAGATATTTCTCAGACTACTTGGAAGCTGTGCAGAACTTCAGGGTTATGACTTTCATTAGTCTTCACCCATTCTGGGAGAGTGTTTTAGTAATATCAGTATTTTTTTAGTCACCCCTCTCCTATAATTAACCTGTCACCTATACATTTGTTAATAATCCTGATACATTCCCATTGGTTCAACAAGGGAAATCATTGGGCCTTAGTGCAATCATTGCTTTGGACTATCATAGATCTCTTTTCTGGGGTGAGTAAACATGTGGATTGTATCACCCTGGGAAAAGTTTCTCACACAACATGAATGCTTTTTGTCTCATTTTTAAACTATCAATTTTGCCATTTAAATTTTTCCAAACAAATAGATACGAAAATATTATTATTTCACATTGCTGAATGAAAGTTGTAATTATTTAGTGACAGAGGTAGCATTATAACAGTGATTGCTTAATTAATTGTCTAATGCTGTTCCAAAAGACATCCAGTTAGAAGAGAACAAG